>CM061531.1:226929415-227447937 GCA_030545055.2 Neoaliturus tenellus
TATTACCTATCTTCTACGAACAATACATTTTACCTATAATTTTTTATGTAGATAAAGTGAAATAAGTAATTGAAAGCCCACATTTGAAACATAGCCTATTTGAAATCAGTTGTTCATAAAAAGGGTAAACTAAAAAATATAGTTTTAGTTTGTATAAAATGACAAGCAAACTTGAGCCGTTTTGTGATGTTATTTTCGTTAATTTTTTACGGCCTTCCGCTTCCGGGTGGAAGACGGAAAGCGGAAATAAAACTGGAACTCGCAAAAAGGTGATGCTACACACATGTGTCTTGGGTTTGTGTTGCATGTTTAACTTAAAATATACAAATATCTTATGTTTATAGTAAAAGTTTTAATTAGATTTAAAACAATAAGCCTATTTTAATCATGCGTATTATTCAACAAATTAATTTTCTGTCTTTTTTTTAACGCTCCTATGACATGTGTAATAAAATTAAAACATAAAAATGAAAAAAAACTCCATTTTTAAAATTAATTCCTCTATTAACTCCATTTATTTATAAATTACGTGGTAATGCATGAAATATGTGTTCGTGTAGTGTAAACAAAACAATCTTTTTATTTACTTGTAACGTGTTTAAATCGAAGTGTTATATATTAAATTTTATAACTCTATAAAAATCATAGTGACCAATAACAATTATGAAATCTTTTATTTGATGAAATATTTTTTATGATTACTGTATATAAGTATACTTTCATGCTAAAACAATTTTATCGATATTGGAAGGTTCCTATATTTTTGTCATTAATAATATATTGGCACTTTTTTACTAGGACAAAACATCAAAAATATTAGTATTGCAAAAAAAGGAGATCAATAATATCCTAATCTCACTTAGCATAAATAAATAATATCCCTCTGCATGAATTTATCAACATCAATATTTTATAACGTCCCAACTAAAAATTATTTAATTTAGCTAAAATTAAACATAATAACTTACCTTCCGACTATTCTTCCTCAGTTCAGAACTCTAGGTACAGTAATCTTGTTTATGCAACAAGTTAAAAACGTTAAATAAGGTCAATCTACACGCCTATCTTACACGTATAGGTTTTTAAGTCAATACCTAGGTTTTAAAAAAAAAACCTTGCTCAAAGTGTAAATTCTAAATAAAAAGCTTTAAATAGCATATTTATAAATATGACAAATGAAGTTTATCAGCCAAATTGAAGGCAGAGGATATGACACGGCAAGGCAGAATGTGTGCTTAGCGGAAATTACAATGTTAAAACTGGAGGGCGGGGACATACAGAGAAAATTACTTCAACGTTTCAAGGAATTTTATTAAAAGACAAATATAAGAAGGAAGTCAATTTTATGAAACCCTCATAGGAAGACAGGTATTTAGTTTAATATTTTTATATATCTATAATATTAGCTATTAAAGGATATTGATTGTTTTTTTTTTCAAATTGAAGTGCTACGGAGAAAATAATTTTAAATTATAAAAAAGACATATTTGATTTGATATTTTGTTTTTTAGTATCTATTAAGTATTGAAAAATTTCTATTATTATTCGTTTAAATTGTTAATTATTTAGAAACTGTATTATTAACCCCTATCCATTTTGGTTGTTTAGCAATGTTGTTGAAGTTCGTATCAAGGAGTATAATTTTCTAAAACAATGTGTACGTATAATTTTAACAAAGTATCCGCAATCTAATACTAACCTAATTGAATCTTGATAAAAAAACTCATGCATTTTTTCGCATAAATTATTAGTTAAGTCCTCCATGAATGCACTCGTTCTCTTGGAACTGGTCTTTGATTTCGCATTGAAGTACAACGGTTTAAATATTAACTTCTTAACTTTATGATTTTTATATTGCATTTTACGATTTACAAGAAATGAAATGTAGAAGCATATACCAACGCGATTCCTACCACCACACAAGAGTAGCGTATCTACACCTTCGGAATTTTCGTAATCAGCATACAATAGACTAACAGCAGTTTCGAGGAAACTTTCCTTTGTTCTAAACTTTCTGTAGAAGCGATTATTGTATTGTACTTGTGCTGAAATGAATCTTAGTAATTACGCTATTTGGCTTTTAAAAATTCTCCTTTACGTCCTTTTTATGGGTTATTTATAATTTACTCTAAACCATCACTATTACAGTTTAAATGAGTCTCAAACTTAAATTTATTATTCCTAAAAGTTAGGTTTTAAAAATCTGAGTAAAACCTTTGAAAATCAATGTTTGAAAACCCATAGTTCCATTCACTATATCCTGCTTTCAATTATTGACCTAACATAAGCAAAACTTCTCTATAATAGCAGATTTTATATACTGTTACTTTTCTTACTTCCTTAAATAAAAAAATGTCAAACCTCCCAATGAATTTATTTTTAGCCTTCCAATCATCTAATTGTAAACACAAGAGGTATTTTGTCTAAAAGCAGTAAAAGAACAAATGCTCATGGAGGATTTGGTTTATTATGGCCAGTACCTAAAAATGTATACCATTACTTGTATAGTGAATTATCCTTTAAATGCACAAAATATAATACAATTCCATACCATTTAAATTATACAGTTTTGTAGTAAGTGGATAAAAAAGTATATAAGTTTTGATTGTTTAATTTTCTAGTACTAGGCCTTTTGCCAAAAGATACTTAGGCTAATTATGTAAGCCAGCTAATTATTTGAAAGAATACAGCTGTTTGTAAAGTAAATTTTATACAAGATTCGCAACATTTGCATAGCCCCCTCCACTTGCCTCGAATCGAGCTATAACCGTCGAGTATCGGGAGTATTCGACTCGTGCTATTTATTTCGACCACTTTTAGTTTTATCTTCAGTAGATAAAAAAAAAAACATTAATTATAGATATTATTATTATTTTGAGAATAATACTGAAAACTGAGCATTATAAAGAAATTTATTTGACTTCTAGGAATGTTTTTCCTTGTTATCTAAGTTCAGGGCACACATTTAACATGAGCGGGACAGATCATTGAATACATTCAATGCTAATGTGTAATGAATACATTCAATTCAATGTATAATGTGCAGAAACGCTTCCACCTTTGATGTCAATAATGGTTTTCATGGTCGATCAAAGGACCATTCGTTCTATATTTTACAATCCATAGACAACCAAAGGACGTGAACAAAATCGTCAAAACAATACTTTGTCCCGTCATACCATTCATTATTTGTTTTAGATTATTTTTCTAATTAAAAACAACTTAATACTTAGTTTTCTGTACAAAAGTTATAAAAAATAAGCACATTTGTAATTAACCTTGAATAATTTATCAGTTTTATTCTGAACTTTGTATTGTGAGACGGTTAAAATTTGTATACCTGTTAAAAACTATCGAGTTATTATCAAAATAAATCTCTAATATTAACTATTGCCATGACTGTTAGTCTCTTATCACTTGAGTAAATGGCAAAACTATTTTAACAATAGCAATTCCATATACATACATAAATGAATTCACGAATACAAATCGTATTTCCAATGGAAAATAATGATTTATGTAGTGAAGCTAAAACAAAAGCTGATTGAGGGACAGGTAATTTAATACATCGGCCCCACCCTTCCCAAATGAGACTCGTAAAAACTGAGTAGGTCAACCCAACTGCGTCGTATAGGTTAAAGGGAAGCGATGTGAACGATTCAACATGATAGCTTGGAACTATTTTTGTTAAACAATTCTCTAAACAACAAATTTTACAAATATAAGTATTATTTTGAATATGTATTAAGTTATAAATTAAATATAACTAAATGTTAGTTATTTTAGATCTTTCAAAAGAGATTTATAAACTGTAGGTTATATGTGATATTTATTTGACTTTTGGTGGTCCATTATGTCAAGTGCTGTCAACAATCTTGGCACATGTATTATAATGTTTTTTTTTTCAAGCTCGTTATTTAAATATAAAAGAGTAACAAAATATGATTGATAATACAGGTTTAGAGTTAGCCTATTACATAATATAAATTATTGCAATAAGTCGTTCTGCCATGAAAGTGGTTTTCTATTGAGCCTATAAGTATTAATAATATCTTCAATAAATGATAAAATTTACTGAAGTGAACTTATAGCTCGTTGGAGACTGACTGACGCTTCATTAAATATTTGAGCCTTGCTGAATCCGTCTCATCATCTTTGCTTCAAACTCAAAAAGCCTAATAAACTAGTAATTTCCAGTAAAAAATATGCCATCAGTATTTCTAGCTAACGGTAAATCATATGTGAATATTGTGAAACACATGAATACGTAAGTAATAAACAGTTAAATTTAGTTTAATCCTCGTATTAGTTTAAGCGTTAATCGTTAAAATATTTTTAAACTTTAGCAACGTTTGTTCAATTTATAAAAAATAACTTTTTAAACAAAAAAATTTTAATAAGATTATTAAGAAAATAATAAATACTTATAGTATATAATTTTTTACTTTCTCCCCCTATACCATAGTATATGGAGAAAGTATTGTTTTCGTCAAAATTTTCGAATTTGAGTTGTTGGTGGATTTATCCGTTTTTGTGCCCCCTGGTTCCAAAAAAGTGGTTTTCAGAGTGATGTCCGTGTGTGTGTGTGTGTGTGTGTGTGTGTGTGTGTGTGTGTGTGTATGTGTGTGTGTGTGTGTGTGTGTGTGTGTGTGTGTGTGTGTGTGTGTGTGTGTGTGTGTGTGTGTGTGTGTGTGTGTGTGTGTGTGTGTGTGTGTGTGTGTGTGTGTGTGTGTGTGTGTGTGTGTGTGTGTGTGTGTGTGTGTGTGTGTGTGTGTGTGTGTATGTGTGTGTGTGTGTGGACAGGTTCCGCAATATTTGTGGGGCCAAGTGTGTGAATTTCACCTGAGTGCGGGGCCTTCTGAAATTGTGGGGCCATACACATGGCCCCACAAAGATTTATTTTTTTTTATTTTGAGTAAAAATTCTACTTTTTATGGTCGAAAAGTCAATAATCGTTAGGTTAGGTTAAGTTAGGTTAGGTTAGGTTAGGTTAGTTTAGGTTAAGTTTGGTTAAGTTTTGTTGTATGGCCCCACAATACAAATACGGCCCCCCAATACCTGTCAAATGCACATACATGGCCCCACAAATAGATGTATAATCCCAAGGCCCCACAAATATAGGCGAACAAGTTTGTGTGTGTGTGTGTGTGTGTGTCAGGATGTAAACAGAGCTAGAGAATGCCCCAATGGTCCGATTTTGGTGAAATTTTGTATGTAGGTCCAAACCCACGATAATTCCAGGCGTTTTTTTCATTTTTTTGAATTTTTGATTCTTAAGGGTAGTTTACCCCCAAAAACCCTCAAAAAACGCGAAAAATTCAAATTTCTCAAAATAGGCTCTAACGATTTTGATTAAAATTTTGTGGTTTGTTAGGATTAAAACGCTGAATAAAATGACACCATCCTCATCTCCGAGAAAATGCGCGTTCAAAAGTTATACAATAAAAAGTGTTTAAAAAATCAATTTTTTGAATTTTTAAAATAGCTGTTAATTTGAAATAAATTTTGCTTATCATAATTAAATAAAGCTAAAAAAAAAATAAATAATCCAGTATTTTAAATTATTGCTCTACGTTAAGTGGTTGTGGAGAAAATTCAATTTTTCGTTTAGCGGTAAACGCAGTACGTTATTAAAGGTCACAGACGCGCGTAGGGTCAAACTCATGCTACTCAGCTGGTAGGTATCGGACTGAGTCATGAAGACATTAATGTTTGAATCTTTTAACATCTTTTTTTATATTGTTGGGAGAAAGTATGTGTCAGTTAACTGATACCGTTTATTTAACAAAGCTTGGTTGTAATGCATTTGCATTACCACAAGTTTTACAAACTTTTTTGCCGACGAACATATATCGATTCTAGTGTAATGAGTTGTGCCTTGTTAATTTTAAAACAAAATACGTGGAAAGATTAAAACTGAGATTAATCCTCTCATTTGAGAGAGGGGATTACGAGTTTGTTATGCAAGTCGAAAAGTGCAACTTTTGTATCAGTATTATGTGACTTGTCTCAGGTACAGAAAAAATAAACATAGTGCAACACAAAAGGAAAGGTTCACATTCAAGCCCTTTGATCGATCATGAAAACCTTTAGTGACATCAAAGGTGGAAGCGTTTCTGCGCATTGAATGTATTCAATGATTTGTCACGCTCATGTTAAATGTGTGGCCTGAACTTAGATAACAAGGAAAAACATTTCTAGACGCCAAATGAATTCCTATACAGTGCTAATTTTTTTGTATTCTCTTTACGATAATAGTAATAATAATTTGTATGCAGTTAATTTTTGTGTAAAATATTAAACTAGAAGTGGTGAAATTAATAGTATTAAAATTATTAATTGTATTTATATTAGTTACTAAAATAACTAATTAAAAATGTCATGCTACATAAAAAACTGTTTATATTCCACCCTAAAAAAGTGCTTCATTAGATGAAGTCTGTTTTACGTTCATGCGCTCACAATAAACATCTAATATTCAAAAGTAATTATCTAATAATATTCCTAAATGTTTTGACCTAGAACAAGAACTAAAACTAAACAATAAATCACCGTCTGCGCATTTCCTCAAAAATCAAGTCTAATAAAAAATATATAATATCAAGTTTTGTCGCAACAATATTATGTATATAACCTATATTCATTTTAATTTGGAATAAAGTAAGTATCCACGAGACCATAAACAAACTGACCCCAATAGGTTCACTAGAAATTAAAAGATTTGCGCAACTGGAAGCTTCATTAAAACCGTACGTAATATTTCAAACATACTTTCAGAAAGATATTTTCATTACCTTGTGTATTTAGCAAATCACACAAAATGACATTAGGTTATGATAAAAATTCTTAATTATTATCAAACTGTTAAAAAATAAAAAACACTTTTCAAATCTATTGGTAGTATGTAAATAGATCAATTAAAAAAAGGTATTTTTGGGAAAGTGGTTATTAGTATAAGTATTTTATACATTTATGGACTAAGTATTAGTGGGCGTAATACATAATTTACAAATTAAATTCTTTAAGTACTTAAATAGTGTTACAATGAATAATTGTGATATTGTTATTGTTATCGTTTGCGTCCTAAAAATGTATTTCATTTCACAAAGTTACAATAAGGAACCGTACTCAAATACTTTCGTCCGCGAACTAATGTAAAAGTGCCCTTCAGCTAAACTCTGAGGTTTACCTTACCCTCAGTGACAAGGTAATATTGAAGAAAACGCGAGTCCTATGATTACCGTTACAATAAATTCCTGCTCGAAGTCACGTTCCCCATAAAATGAGTAGATAAAAGTAGTTTTTTTACCGGCACCATCGGAACTGGAAAAAATGTATGTGTAATAAATAAATCAATGTTATATCTAAAGAAATCTTATTCGTCGTAAAATAAGGTATATTTTAAAAAATTGTCTACTAAAATTGCATTTATTGTGATAAAAACGGCTGAACCTTAAAACCTCTTTGAAGCCGTCATCTCATCATTCCCTGTATTACTTTTCATTGTAAACTAAAGAGTATTTTACAAACCTAATGTAATTCCTATGATTTAGTTATTTAATGAAATATATTTAACTTCTTTTAATTAAATGAGTATAACCAACATAATGAAAATAAAAATTCTGCACTTTCAAAGCTTAGGGTTGAATACCTTGAAAATATCCATTATTTATGTAGATTAAATTACTTTGAGTGATTATCTGATATGTGATAACGAAAACAAAATTTAAATAATAACAGAATATTTAATTTTATTATTTATTCGTCTTCATACGTTTAGGTATCTATTCATGAAAAATACTAAATATTTTAAGGATACCTTCTGACTCCCAATTTCAGTGCCGTATCATTTTAAAGTGTTCTCTACAACGCAAAAAAAATCAATGTACCTATTAAAGAAAACAAAGATTGAATTGTTAAAAAAAGATAGTTCAATCTCAGATAAGATTTTCACTGGAAACATCGTTGTCACTATCAGTTATTTTTATGTTTTTAATATCCTGTTATTTTACAAAGGAGTTTTATCACAAAGGCCAAAAGTGAAGCCTATTGATTCGGCCAAAGAAGTGACAGGGACGGAAATGAGTGAAGATAAAAGAGTCACTTTTATAATGGGCGGTAAAATTCGTATTTCTTACAAAATATTTATTCTCATATTTTCTAAAAAAATCCCTCCACTTTTGGTTCAACTAGACAAACGGCCATCACAGATCAGTTTTCAATCAGTAGCTATTTTGATTGATTTTAAAATATCTTAACATTTGCTATGCGGGACAAACAAGAACCACTCTAGCATTTTAATATTGTATCTTGTGTCAGGATCAGTACGTATTAATAAAACCCATTTGTTTCTAAATAAAGGAACGTTTGTATCCAACGTTCTTCATTGAAGATATTGAGGGCAATCAATCGTCGGTAGTTAAATGACGTTGTAGCATGAAATCCCTTAATAATTCAATGTATAGTCTTTCTTTTTGCGATCTTCCTAATTGAATTGAACTACGTTTCACTATTACTTGTGATAAAAGTAGAATGCATGAGTTATCGTTATGTTGCCAACAGGTAGAACGTAAAAATATAAAATGAAACATTCGTCTTCAAAATTTTAAACAATTCGGAACAGTATTTTTTTATTGTTGGCAATGGTGTTTATTTAATTTAATTAAAATCATATGATTATTTGAATGACATGTGATTATGTTTATGTTTTGGTTAAGAGTTGTTATGATTATCTGTTGAATTATTAAAGTGTATGTTCTTAAATACTCCTGAGTTTTTAATAAATTAGACTAGTTTATCAACATGGTGTCAGGTTTTTAAAATACAAGAAATGAATAGTATACCAGTGCCAGATAAGTTTGATTTCACAGATAAACAATCTTCAGCAGAAAATTGGGAACTGTTTAAATGCCAGTGGGAGAATTATATTACCTTTGCACAAGCATGCAGCTCAAAAAACACGAATTTGACTAATCGGAAGACACAACTCGCGTTATTTCTAATGGTTATAGGTGGAAAAGCTGTAAAATTAATAAATAAATTGTGCAATGAGCCATCAGATGTTGAAGAAGTAATAAATAGGTTGGATGACTATTTCAAAGATGCGAGAAACGTAACCTACGATAGATTCACATTCAACAGTGCCATGCAGGAATCAGACGAAACATGCAAAGATTTTATCAACAGATTACATGTGCTAGCAGGAAAGTGTGATTTTAACTCGCTGGTAAATTTACGAAAAAATGAATTAGAAGAGAGACTAATCTGTGATCGTTAGGTGGCCGGAGTAAAAAAATAATTCGCCTGAAGAAGCGTTTATTGTCCAAAACAGATCTGACCTTGGACGAGGCCACTCAAGTGTGTATTGCTGATGAACAGTCAGAGAAATTTGCATCAAAAATGAAATTTGACGAAAGTAATACTGATGACAAATGTGAAACCAGCTTTAAAGTGCGTAGTAATAACACTCAACCTTGTAAGTACTGTGGAACTAATCATGTTTGGAGCGCAAAGAACTGTCCAGCATTCGGAACAGTGTGCAATAAGTGTAAAAGAAAAAATCACTTTTCCAAAGTATGCAGGCAAAACAGTCGTGAAGTAAGGCAATTAGGGACAATTCCTGGATGTAACGATCAGCCCAGTCTCGATGGTAGTGATAACGATGATGATGTTTACAGCGTTGATGATGATTTACCTAAGAAGCGGTTATATGTTAACCTTCCTATGTGTGTTAAGGGCAAAAACAAGCATCTAAGATGTCAAATAGATAGTGGTGCGTCATGCAATGTTATTGGGATTGCTACTTTGCAGGAATTAGTTGGGAGCCCCAAACTGAAAGAAAGCAACACTAGATTAACGTTTTATGGAGGTGAGTCTCAATATTCAATAGGAAAAATTCAAATTCACATCTGGTGGAAGAATCGGAGACACAAGCTGACCTTTGAGGTAATTGAAACTCCTCACAATCCATTGCTAGGAGTCCAAGATTGTATAAGACTGGGACTTATTTCATTAAATGAGATGGTTTATCAAATAAAATGCTCTGAAAATCCCAATGCAATGCTGACCTCATATCCAGATATCGGAAAAGGCCTAGGATGTTTCGAAGGCCTATATGGTTTCGAGCTAGACAATTCCGTGCGACCTGTAGTAGTCCCACCCAGAAGATTTCCTGTAGCACTAAAGGAGGAAATAAAGGAAGAAATCAAGCGATTGGAAGACCTCGGAGTTATTAAGAAAGAAACAGAACCCACTGATTGGGCCAGTGCTATGGTAGTAGTTAAAAAGCCAAATAAACTACGCATTTGCATTGATCCACATCAATTGGGACTAGGTCCCAACTAATGTTACATCAACTAACCTACTAGGTCTAGAAACATGCTTTCATTGACTGGACACTCCACAGCAAGTTTTGAGAAGGGACATAGTTATTTATGTAGTAAAATTTACAATAAACTACCGTCGGAAATAAGACAACAAAATAACTTTACTTTATTTAAAAAGAGAGTTAAGGAGCATTTCTTAGCCCTAAGTCCCTACTCCATAAGTGAGGTTGGTTGATGTTTTGTATGAAAGCCTATATGTTTTGTAGTAAGGCGAAAATATTTTTTATTTGTTTAGAGATAGCATTTTAAGTTCCTATTTATATTACTGACGTGTTCATTGTACCACATTATTATATGAACGAATAAAATGACTTATGACTTATGACTTATGACTAATTGAATAAAGCGATCAAACGCTCGCACTACCAGGCACCTACTATTGAAGAAGTTGTACCTCGGCTAAAGAAAGCTAAGATATTTAGCAAACTTGATCTAAAAGACGGTTTTGGCATGTCAAGCTTACAGATGATGCAAGTAAATTAACAACATTCTGCACCCCTTATGGCAGATACCGGTGGTTGAGATTACCATTCGGTGTCCGTTCGGCTCCAGAGGAATTTCAGCGACGTGTAAATGATCAATTTGAAAATCTTTAAGGCACAATTGTAATGGCTGATGATGTGGTTGTGTTTGGAAGTGGAGACACGGAGGAAGAAGCTCTGAGAGACCATAACAAGAATTTGAGAGCGCTTCTGCAGAGAGCTCACGAAAAAAATATTAAATTCAATTTTAAAAAATGCATGATTGGCATGAGAGAAATCAAATACATGGGCCACATCATCAGTTCTGATGGCCTTAAACCAGATCCTGAGAAAATATCAACTATTGTCAACATGAATGCACCTCATAATAAAACTGAACTCCAACGATTTCTTGGTTTTGTAAATTATTTAGGAAAATTTCTGCCTAAATTATCTGAAACCGCAGCACCACTGAGATCACTCTTGAAAGATGACACTGTTTGGTTGTGGGAAAAGCTACACGATGATACATTCCATGAGCTGGTCCAGATGGTTACATACCATCCAGTTAACCAGTTAAAAACCAGTTACTGTACAATGCGATGCGAGCCAGTTTGGTATAGGGGCTTCTCTTTTGCAGGAAGGTAAGCCAGTGGCGTACGTATCTAGAACACTTAGTAAAACGGAATCCTTTTATGCGCAAATTGAAAAGGAATGCTTGGCGGTTGTTTATGCTTTGGAAAGATTTGAACAATACCTTTTCGGGAAACCTGACATTACAGTTGAAACAGACCACAAGCCCTTAGAATCAATTTTTAAGAAGCCTTTAACGTCAGCTCCCAAACGTCTGCAACGCATGCTTCTGCGTTTGCAAAGGTTTACATTCAAGGTAGTCTACAAGCCAGGAAGAAGCATGCTGATAGCAGATTTCTTGTCACGTGCCCCTATGGTTGGAAACAAGCAACATCAAAATAATAATGTTGAGATCTTCTCCTCTGATACTTTGAAAACTCTGGAAAAAACAAGTTCAATCCAGTACCTGAATGTGACAGATAAAAGACTGTCTCAGATAAAAAATGATACAGCTTCAGACCCTACAATGGTGAAACTAATGGATGTTATTCAGAAAGGATGGCCTTCTTCACGAAAACAGTTATCAGATGAACTGAAAGCATATTGGCCATTCCGTGATGAGCTAGCAGTGGAAGAGGGTATAATTCTCAAAGGAGAGCGAATTGTAGTTCCATATACTTTAAGACTAGATTTAATCAAAGTTATACATTCATCTCATCAGGGTGCAGACTCATGCATTAGGAGAGCAAGAGACGTCTTATTCTGACCGTGCTTGAATAAAGACGTGAGAAATGCAATAAGCTCCTGTAGAATATGCAAGAAATATGCTCCAGATCAACAAGAGAGCCTATCTTGCAAGATTCAACCCCTGAAAGGCCATGGCAGAAAATTGCTATTGACTTCGCTCAAGAGGGCTCAGTCCATTACTTGATCGTAAGTGATTACTATTCATCTTTCTTTGAAGTGAAGAAAACTACCAAATGTACCAGTGAAACTCTGATTAGCTTCTGCAAAGAGCTGTTTGCAAGATATGGTATACCAGAAGTAGTGGTTGCAGACAGTGGAACACCACTCAAAGCTCAAAGTTTTACTTATTTTGCACAAGACTGGAAGTTCAAGATTGTATTATCACCGCCATATCATCATCAAGCTAACGGAAAAGCTGAATCGGCAGTTAAGATTTTCAAAAATCTACTGAGAAAATCTCGAGATGATGGGTTGGATTTTTATCAGGCACTTCTGGAGCTAAGGAACACGCCACTGCAAGGTATAGGGTATAGTCCAGCCCAACTGCTAATGAATAGAAGAACCCAGTCACAGCTACCAATCAATCCAAGCATGCTTTTACCTGAAGTACCCCACAGTGTTATCGCAAAATGGGATAGTAAGAAAAATCAGTACAAGAATCAGTATGATCGCGGAACGAAAGAACTCCCCCCTTTGGAAACTGGCCAAGATATTTGGGTCAAACAACGACCTCAGCTGGAAAATGAACCCTGGGTTGAAGGAAAAGTACTTAAGAGGCAAGGAAGAAGAAAGTATGAAGTTGAAATTAATGGAAAAAGCTATGTGAGAAATAGAAGATTCTTGCGAGAATGAAAATTGGAAATGGGAAGGTGTTGGCAATGGTGTTTATTTAATTAAATTAAAATCATATGATTATTTGAATGACATGTGATTATGTTTATGTTTATGTTTTGGTTAAGAGTTGTTATGATTATCTGTTGAATTATTAAAGTGTATGTTCTTAAATACTCCTGAGTTTTTAATAAATTAGACTAGTTTATCAACATTTATATTTCATATTAATTTTCCAAATCTTTTGGTATTGATGAGTGTTATGGTGCTGATGAGAATGTACGGCAGTTATCCTTTCAGGAAAAGGTTTATTATTATCCTCTCATGTGACTGTGAAGAAATCAAATAATCGTTAAAGTAAGATTCCTCAATGTATTTCATAACTTCTCACGATGCTACACACAAGTACCAGTAGTTTCTTATTTATACATACAATACTTAACTTAATTACTTACTTAACATTATCTATCTTATACTTAAAATAAAAGTTCTTTTAAAAACTCTTTCTAAAAATAAAGTAGCAAAATATTTGTTTGTAAATATTTACTCTGAATTTTTGATATTTGAAAACTGTACAGGTACATTTTGACTTTATGTAAAAGATTTAACATTTAAGATAAAATAAACATTTTAATGTTTATTTTCAGGTTGTTTAAAAATAAACTGCGCTATTTGTGTGGATCGGGGTTTAAGACTTCCAACCCCTTCATAAAAAAGCTTCTTGTAAATTGGGTCGGGTGCCAGCCTATCTCGTTTGTTTAAGTTTATCTTTAAGGCAATCTAATGTTACAAAACTCCAGACTGTGTTATTTGTATCTCTTATCTTCATACAGTACTAGAATTATCACAGACTTGTAATTTATTCTTCAAACCAAATTACCAGTGTTTTTATGTTTTTCAATTATTGATACAGATCAAATGTCTCAGTTGTTGTAAATGAATAAACCTTAGTTCTGACACATTAAAATGCTGAAAACAAAAAATTACAAATGTCAAACGCAACATCGAATGACGATTGGACATGGAGGATGTTTAGCAGGAATGCAATTTCCGTTTCCTTTAAAGGAAATGTCATGTCAGTGTTAAGTTGTTGGACTTACCCCGGACGGATTCCATGACGCAGTTAATTCAATATATAATGACAAAATCATTACAGAGAAGTATTTCAACATGTCGGACGTTTTAAAAAATCATTAATTAATCCTTACATGATTTATATTTATTAATTAAGTAATTATGTTATATCTGATTTCATATGCATTTTTATTTAATAATTGTCAGTGACCGTAGCTAAATGGTAGAGCTCTGGGTTACCACCCACCGGGCCGAGGATCAAATCCCGGCTAAGGGGGAACGAATACATCGTTCGGCCTATGTTATGGTTTGGGTACGCGTTGTACTTCAAGGCGTGCTACCCCAAGAACTGGGGTGTCCATGACCCATGGCCCAAGTAAAACCTAAAATGGGAACCTCGGGATCCGGTACAAGCCCCTGGCTTCGGCCAGTCCGGATATTGGGTTGGACTCGAGGGGGCAAGTGGTTGCCGGCCTGCTCGGCACATAGCTTCGTCTACGGGTGGCCATCCAGCCTCATCTGGGGGCGTTGCTCACAAACGAAAGTTGAGAAGTCGTTGGATAGTGCTGCCACTGACACTCACAGCGGTTTGTTGATTTTGGGTTCACTGCCGGTTGAGTACCACAGGCCTGGTGAATTCCGGGTTTTGTGGGGGTCTAATCCACCTTAAAGTGATTTGGGGTACTTGTTCCATAATCCTCCTGTCGCGAGACATACCTGGAATGTCGAAAGATTCCATGGTCCCCGTGAGGGTCAGGTCGCCCGTGAGGGTAGAGGGACCACTATAAGGCTACGGCCTTATGGATAGAGCTCAAACACAAATGGTATCCCATGGTGCGGTAGTCATGTTAAACCGGTGGTCCACCTGCATAGAAAACCCAAAGGTGCAGGCCTCTCAGGCGAGGATACCTGTCAGTTATTGCTGATCTTCCTCCATCAAAAGAAGACGCTGAAAAGTCTGGAAACGGGTTGATATGTTTGAAAATAATTTAGCTAGAAGCATAATGGTCTGAGATTTTAATTGTGGGTTAAAAACCTAACTTTCAACGTTATCACCGAGTGTCCAAGTCTGATAGGGGCCGTCCATAAATTACGTCATCACGTTTTGGCCGTTTTTGGACCCCCCCCCCCTCCCTAAAATCATCCCACCATCATAATTTGTCCAACCCCCCCCCCTCTCGGAAAAATGACGTCATTTTTAACAAACCTCAGTTTTAAGTAAAAATAATGCTTTTTAAAATGCTACATGATAAACTAAAAAAATTGACCAATCAGATCTGAATTTACCTTCAGAAATAAAGCAAAAATGACTTTCTCAATGTAAAACTAAACTATCAAACAACGCCTTAAAATAGTCTAATGTATTTTATAGATAATTATTATTTTATAATAGTTGAGTTGTGTTAGAATTTATCATTGTTTTACTGTTAAAATTTGATATAAAACATCATATTTAAAATGACGTCATATCAATCCGACCCCCCCCCCCCCTTGGACATCATCCCCCTATTTTCAGATGACGTAATTTATGGACGACTCCATAGGGGTCGCCCATGTGGAGTCAGTATTAAATCTTAAAGGTTCGAGAATTAAGCACCAAATTGTAATGATGTATCAAATTAAATTCATCTTATTATAGTACAAATCACACCTAAAATGGATGATAGGATCCTAATGGCAGATAATCAAATTTATCATTAAAATAATATTTCTGAAACTTAAAAATTAAATAACTTTGGACTTACTTGACCTTATGAGGTCGGGTTAGTGGAATATTATTTAGAAAGTAATTGCTATTTAAATTACATAGGACGATGCATTTTCCTCCATATTCTCTTAGGGACGACCCCTAGAGTGTCTTGAAGAAAAGTATATGGACACTGTCATGTATGTCATTTTAAAAGGTCTTTATTTTCTAAAAAGTATACCACAAAACTGAACTCAGATCAGATCAGGCATGTTCGAATTTTATTCAGTTTTTAAGGTCCAGAAATATAATTTCAATGAGAAATTTCATAGCCTGTCATTTAAGGCTCGGCCATATGGGTGATAGAGTGCAATGCCGTAAACCCGACTTCATATGGATGGAGTAAATTTTCAGCGTATTCTACTATAAGAAACCTTTAATTTGACTTAAATATCGAGTTATGGTTAAATTTAAGATTTTTGTTATATATCGTTATGATGAAGGGCATCGCGATCCTTAACTGCTTTTGAAACATTAAAACACATGTCGGATTATCTAAGACTAGTTTTTCCTCATCACAATATCATTTATAAAATAAATTACAAATAGTTTCGTTATGGTTTTGGAAATACACGAAGCTTTTGTTTATCGCCATCTTGTGATCACCATGAGTTGAGCCTGACAATTACTACTTATGCAAAACAAACTATATATGGAATTTAAAAATAATTCCCAGTATAAGTTGAGGATTGAGTTATGTTCAGACTTTTTAAATTCAAAAAATATTTACACCACAAAATTTTACATTGGTTGGCAAACTTAAGTAAAAAAATTAATTCGTCACTCTTTTTTTTTATTTTTAAAATAATCTAACAAACAATATACTTGAATGAGAAAAGGTGATGTTGATATTTTTACCGCAAAACATGACAATCGAAGATTTACGATGAAAGAGAGAGTGTCGGCGACACAAAGACGTACACATTGATTATTCAAACTGCGGGCGAGAAATCCCTCGTAGAGAAGTCCGAGCACGTCGCGGTCGGCAATACTGGCCTTACCCACTAATTGATGACCTGATTATAGGCCTACAAGGTAAACAATCAGTAGAACACCACTGAAAACATTGATTGGTATCATTACTAAATAATTTGCTGCATTCGAGATTTGTTCAATTTGTTTGTGGCATTTTCCTCTACATTCAAATTCCTTTCAAAAAGCTTTAATTATATATCACGACTATAATTACGAAATAGTTATTTTGTTACCACACAAAATGTACCGGGTGATCCTAACGTCAGTTAGGATTTTTTTATAGATCATCAACTACTTAATTTTCAATATAACTTTAAGTAAAGTTACACCATAAAAAATTCAAACACACAAATATATTCAAAATTCTTCCCTAAATCTTTAATGTATTTTTCAAAGCGGTCTTGTACACCTGCGACATCTTTGACCTTATGTTTGTTATTGTTTAACACAAAATTCTCTTATGATAGCTGCTCTCAAACTTCTGTATTATATGTATATACCTTATATTCTTAAGAATATTTCCAACAATAAAAATAAATAATAATAATAATAATAATAATAATAATAATAGGAAGAAGAAGAAGAAGAAAAATGTCTAATAATGTTAAATTGCATGATCTTGGGTACGAATCAACTGAAGTGTATTCAATATATCTCGGTAAACTTTCTCTTCGATCACCATTATTTTCATTTCGAACAGTAACTTACTGCTGTAGAATATTTTCTTATTTAATTCTATTGAATTGTTGTTACATTGGTTTTTTAATTTTGAAAATTGGCTTAGAGACATTAAAGGAGGTAACTCCAAAAGACTCACACACTACAACGCATGCCTCGGAGAACATTTCAGAAAGCTCATTAGATTAGGTAAACAATTTTGTTAAGTTAAAAAATCACTAAATTTATATTCTCTTACTATCGTAAGGGAAGAAGTAAGAATTCACACATAAGTGTAGGTTGACCCTTACTTTCTTTATCACGAGGGCTGTTGACAGCGGCAGGTGAAGGAGAAGTTAGCTTCGCAAAACAAGGAGTTGGAATATTGAATGGACTTATCCAATCATATGCAAGCGTAGGATCTGAAAACGTAATGTAACGGAGGATGAAATACTTTTCAATTTTCGAGAAGAAATAATTCATTCTGTAGAGTTTCAACATAATTATATAATGACAAAATGTCAGAATTTTGGAATAACTTAACAATGTAGGGGTGAAAGTTATATTTAGTACTGCAAAAAATGCACACACTGAATTTTTATACATTCAAATTAAGTTGCCTCGTAATGTACTTCTAAATTTACAGATTTTTATTTATTTATTTCAGAAATTAATTTTATTCACCACGTACTTATACATATTTGGTTTATCCTAATTGATGTATTGGCAAAATTTTTCGCTCTTTTTATTTAAATTTAGCAATTATTTTACTACCATTTAATGTGCCTTCTATTTAAAATTACGCTAAGGCAAATCTTCATGTAACTATACTTCAACAAAATAATTAAAAATGGCATCTTTGTTAAATGCATATTATGAAGTGCAATAAGTTCAAACAACCGACCCTTTTGAAGTATAACGTACAATTAATTAATTTTCCATTTATCGCATTATCAGTGAAGACAAAAGCATTTTGAGAAAATAGTGAGAGACATACTTTGAGTTAGACGTTGAATTATGTTGAATTTCTGGTTACCCTCCCAAGAGAATGGCAACCTTAGTGAAATTCTTTTTTATATGATTTTAACATTGTACACCAGTATTAATGATTTTCAGTTTACCTAATTCTAGAAAGGATGTAAAATTGTTTCTTTTAGTTTGGAATTATATCGTCAATACTTACTTAAAACTATTCACTAAAACTAGACTATATTTGCGAAGTAGTTTATTTTTTATTTGGAACTTTCATAAGTTCTTCTTGAAATTTAAAGCTTAACGTCGTAAGGACTAGTCAGAAGAACAATAAACGGTATCAGTTAACTGACACATACTTTCTCCCAACAATGTAAAAAAGATGTTAAAAGCTTCAAACATTAATGTCTTGATGACTCCGTCGGATAGCTACCGGCTGAGCAGCGCTCGTTTGACCCTACGCGCGTATGTGACTTTTAACAACGTACTGTGTTTACCGCTAAACGAAAAATTGAATTTTCTCCGCAACCACTTGACGTAGAGCAATAATTTAAAATACTGGATTATTTAGTTTTTTGAGCTTGATTTAATGGTGATAAGTAAAATTTATTTCAAGACAACAGCTATTTTGAAAATCCAAAAAATTGATTTTTGAAACACTTTTTACTCTATAACTTTTGAACGCGAGTTTTCCCGGAGATGCGGGTGGTGTCATTTTATTTACCATTTTAAGCTTAATAAACCACAAAATTTTAATCAAAATCGTTAGAGCCGTTTTTGAGAAATTTTGATTATTGATGATTTTTGAGGGTTTTTGGGGGTAAAATACCCTTAAAAATCAAAAATTCAAAAAAATGAAAAAAACGCCTGGAATTATCATGGATTTAGACCTATGTACCAAATTTAATTAAAATCGGACCATTAGGGCATTCTCTAGCTCTGTTTACATCCTGACACACACACACACACACAGACAGACATCACTCCGAAAACCACTTTTTTGGGCTCAGGGGGAACCAAAATGGATAAATCCACCAACAACTCAAATTCGAAAATTTTGACGAAAACAATACTTTCTCCATATACTATGGTATAGAGGGAGAAAGTAAAAAGAAGGATTTTCAATCGTACATAATTGGAATTATGTTTAGTTGTTGTATAATTACAAACAATAACAATGAGTAGTAAATACGATTGAGTTGTTATTTCATATTTTTATATCTATTAACACATCAAAATTGATAGTACCAAACAAATATACCTCTTATATTCCCCCTTGGAATTGGGTTTATATTAGTTTTAACTTACTTTAAAACACCCACTGAAGAAGTATGTTTTAATACTCTTCTGAACAATAAAGTGTAAATTGCCACAGTGTAGGAAGTAATTAAGTGCTTTTTGTATTTAGTCTTAGCACAATTTACGCCATGATTCTTATGCAACAAAAAAGAAAAACTTTGGGTTAGTAAAATGTTGTACTTTTCTCAAACTTTCTGTGATTATTAAAATTATATTTGAGTTGCTAATTCAATCTTGGTACTGGGTCCCTTGACTCCGAGCAACATTTTGAATAATGGATTATGGGGAAAGGTTAGAGTTTCACTTCAAAATTATTCTTCTATATACAGAATATTTAAACAATACAATAATGAATGATAAAATTTTAGTAATAAAATATATTAACTACCTAAATATTATATAAAATATCGATAAAACCCCCACAATACATAAACTATAAGAAAAATTGGTTTTGTATTTTTATGAACTAACTCCATACCTAATATCTATGAATGGCAAATATATCTTGTTTATGTTTAAATGATGCTCACATTAGACAGCAGCAAATAAAAAACTTCTGTTTACATCAAATTAATTTCACACATTGGAATGATCATTGATATAAAAAACGCACTCATATTGGAAGATGTATTTTTTATTTTCTATGTAGCTTACTACGCAAAAATAGGAGATTAATTAACTCAACGATGAAAGCTAAACTTGCTTAATAAGCAATAAAGTTAAATTAAAATTAGTAGTGTGTTTCAACTCCCCCTTAATTAAGTTCCTCCTAGTTTTCCTTAAGTTTTCAGTTTGACTTTAATTTTAACTGGCTGGGTAGCTTAGTGGTTATAGTGCTCGCCCCTGAATCCCCAAGGTTATCGGTTCGATCCTGAAAAAGTTAGTAGATTTTGAAGGGTACGATCCCAGACCCATTTGTCATTTTTCATCGGCCTATGCTTTCTAACAACTGGCCGAAGTTAGATAGTAATAAGACCGGATTTTGAACGGTTGCCCGTAAAAACATTAAAACGCTACTGGCATGGATACACAGAAAATAAAATAAAAATTTGCCTAGTATTGTTTAACTTGCATGCCTTTGGCTGATATTTCCACTTGGATAACCAATGCTTGTTAGTAGTTCTACCAGTTCCTGTTATATTACCGCTTGTTTTGCATGTTTTGAAAAACCCATGTATTGCTTACTCATTATTTATTTCCACTGTTTACAAATTAATGACAAATAATTCACTGTTAGTTTTTTATTTTAATTTTTTTGTATTATAAATTATTTTTACATTAGTAAATTGTTTGTGTTTCATACCTATCTTGCTATTGCAGTTTGCTCTATGGTCGCTATTTATATATTTATCTTTTTTATTGTATTTGTATAGTGTCATTTTTGTAATTGTTTCTTTACTTGGAAACTATTCTTGGATATAAAAGATCTAAAATGTTTTAAATGATGTTTTGTACATTATTTCGTTTGAGAGTAGCCTATGATTATACCAATAAATAAATATTTTAACAAATAAAGGAGTTTAACTCCAACACTGCAAACATTTATTAAAACACAAACTAATTACCATTTTCGATATTTTTTTAAATAAATATTTTTTTAACGTTTTGTCTGATACACCCATTAAAGGTGCAAGTAACCCACTGTTTTTCCCCAAGTAAAACTCGTGACACTAATATGAGACGTTACATTTTCCACAAACTGGGAAGAGCCACGATAAAGCGGCCCTTGTAGTGACGTTGAGGAGCCAAGTGTCTGCAAAGGAGCCGATAAATTTCAACCCCGTCTACAACAGGCGCGGAGATTGGCTCCCGCCAATAAATCCGGTGAGGACCGGATATCAGCTGTTTATTGTCAGCTGTTTGTCGTGCGGTGGACCGGATATCAGCTGTTTATTGTCAGCTGTTTGTCGTGCGGTGGACCACGGGGTCAGTGACCTGACGGTGCGCATCACTTGTCAACCTGCGAGTGTCCACTTGAGCCTCTTGTATGTTTGATTTGGGGAATGGGTGGTTTGTAAGTAAAGGTTTGGATGTATTATTGTCCCATATCGTCCCCTATAAAGTAAAGTATCGTAAGTACCGAAATGTCAGTTTTACAGGAGATACAAAAAACTGATTATTACGCATCTAACGTTTCATAATATCAACCCTACATGGTTTTTGCATGTAAAACTACATAATAAAGCAATTTATGCACTCAAATTAATTCCATTTTATATTTTTAATTTAAAAAATCCACTTAAGATACTTTGTTTTTACCTTTTTTCTGCCTTCCCGGTGATTACGATATTTATACTTGGTGGATAAGATGTTCTTAAAACTTCAGGTAACAGAATATAATAATCTTATCCATCAAATAAAACTGTCTTAAGCACCAATGATAGCCTCATAAGCCCTTATCAATAAAGGACGTTTTCGTCTTTTTCTATTTTGTATTTCCCACAGATTGTGATAATTAGTAACGAGATAAATAGAAATCGAAATAATAAAAAAAGGTAATTGTAATAAGTTTGAGGTAGTTCCGTTTCAGTTGTTAGACTTTTAGATGTTATTCAGCTTTTTGGTCAGTGATAAAAGAAAATAAGGTACAATAAAAAAATTTTCAGGAACAGAACACTTTTATTACAAGTGGGCCCTATAACATAATTTACATAACAATAGTTTTTTTTAAGTGTCGTTTTCTATTGTGGCAAGTAATCCGCGGAGGGACCAACAGAAAACAATAATGTTTACTGTGTAAATTATATTTCCTCGGGTAATATTTATAGCAAAAGAAATAAGAAAAATTCCTCTACAACTTAATTGCAGCTGCCATCCTGTAAAATGAGAAATTAAGTTTATGGAAGCTTTTGAATTAGGCCCTGATTTCGTGACTGACATCGATTCCATCGTCATTGTCGCTTTGTTACTCTTGTGTATTACATTTAAGTTAGCCTATAGTGAATAGTTTTATTTTACTGCAAAGCAAATGTTTCGGGGTTTTTGTTGTGATAAATGTGTACCTCTTATTTACTGTATTGGTACAAGACACAAAAACCTAAAATTTTATTGTGAAAAAGTGCTTAGGCCTGAAGTGGGTCCGTGAAATCAGTACGCTTTTATCATCACTGAATTTAAACTGTAAACAAACATAAGCCTTTAATGCCTGCACACAATTAATATAGCAATGCTTTTGGAGTATAACTAACAGCAACTAGAGCAAAAAACATCAAAACACAGCTGGCTGTTGTCGCTGTGATGCAAAAAATACTGTAAGGACCTGGCACTTACGATGTTTTTAAAAGACTTGTAAAAGTAAACTGTGGAGCTTACACTACTTCAGCTTTAAAGTAAGGGGACTTAAGATATTTTTACCGGTGGTTACGATATTAATCAAACTGACATTAGCTTGGACTATTGACAAAATGCTGTAAGCTCCTGGCACATACGACATTTTTCATGACTTATAAAATTAGTTTGTGGAGCTTACGCTATTTTTGCTTTAAAATACAGGGGCTTAAGATATTTTTATCGGTGGTTAAGATATTCCTAAAGTTGATATTTGTTGATGGCATGATGAAAATTATACCGTAAGCACCTGGTACATACGATATTTATTCTGACGTGACGAAGAGAATGAGGAACTTACGTTGCTTTCCCTTTCAAGTGTTGGAGCTTACGTTATTTATACTGGTGGTTACGGTATTTTAAAAATGCATGTGGTGAATACCATATCTGACTTTAAATGATAATTACGGCAAGATAATGATTTTTGGCGCTTACAATACTATTACTTAACGATCCGTGAAGACCAGCCGTTTAACGTAAGCACAAAATCTCATTTTCCGATATTTGGCACTTACGATACTTTACCTTACAGGGGACGATATTTTTGTACCAATACAAAATATTTAAATATTTAAATCAATAAATAAAGATTTTGTTCGTTTGTACAATTTAGTTTAGGTACAGTACGCGTAATAGATATTAACTACTTTTTATCCTCTTTTAGTATCTTGGCATGTGGGGCATTATTTTGAATAAGGGTTAATCGATAATATAGCTGATGGGAAGTTTTATAATGAGCAGAACCTAAATTTTTATGTGAAATAAACAGAATAACATTTTAAAATAATATTGTGCTAATATAATAACATAATACAATTTTGAAGTTTATTATGAATCGAAACAGATTCACTAAAATTGATACAAAATAGAATATAAATTTTAAAATTCATAGTGTTAGCCCCGGAACTGCGATTTGACATATTATGAGAATAATAAGTTACCAGTAAGTAAGGAACTTCAGACGGAGGTAACTTATTAATCTCATAATATGTAATATAAATTTATTCATTCGGTTATCGTTAAGAGGTCAATGTACCTTTTATAAGGTTAATGCAATAAATTTTTACTATTCTGGTCATAATAGCTTGAAAGGAGGATTTCAAATATAAAATTAAGGTGGTGAAAATAGAAACTAAAAGATAGAGAATTTCCTTCTCAGAAAACTAGTTAATAATGTGTAGGATTGGAAAATGACAAATAGCATTCTTAAATTCCAACAGAACGTTTCAGGTAAAAGCAGGTATGGAGGGACTGATTTATAGAACTCATTTTCTCTAAGTACTGACACAATATAACTGCGTGTCACGATTTATCACCATAGTGGTATTTTATTCTCATATCTGATGTTCCTTTTTAGCACAAGTAGTTGCAAAAATGAACACCATTATTTGGAATATACAAAAATATCTAAAAAAATTTATAATTAAAATAAAATAAGCCTATACTTTTTTATTTGTTAGTATTTTGTACGAATGTAATTATTATCAATAAGAATAAATTCTTGGGGATTTTTTTTTGGGGGGGGGGAGGGCTTACTTAATTTATTGTTAGATAAAATAAAATAATTGTATACGTATCAATGTGTTACAGGACAAAACGGTCAGGGAGAATCAGGCTAACCATAAGAAAAATAAAATATTGCAACTTCACTTATAATTAATTGTTCCATCAGACTTTTTAAGTATATATTATGATATTCTACTTTTCAAAACTTAAAGTAATTTTAATAATTGTTTAGTTTACATTTTGTGTTATCTATAAAAAAATATTCCATAATAAAAATAACAATTATTAAAGTAATTATTTCCACAAAACCCGATTGTAATACGTTTTTGCAGTGGATTTAGAATGAAATTTAAACCACCGGTCTGCAATATACTCGTCATACTAAGAAATTAGGAGGAAACAATCTGTTTATACATAAACTCAATTAGCTGTTAATGGATGCCGAGCTTAAAAAACCACTCTTGGAGACGTCTTGAGGGAATATTTCATCAAGGATTTAAGAATAAATTACCCTCCAACGAACGGCTAATGGAGCGAGGTTCTTAAATTGAATTTGTATACACCGGAGTCGGCTCACCGGCTCAAGAAAACTTCGATTTTAACGGCACAAAACATTCAATCACGTTTCACTAGGAAGAAAGTTGTTTTTTAAGTAATCGTCTAATCAGTTGTTTTCAGGTTGTTAATAAATGTTCGTGGAATATTCAAGCCTACTTATATTTAAGATTATTTTCTTTAAAAGAAACGTCAACCATACGAACAGTAGTTTTTTTTTGTTGTAATTAGTGTATTTTTAGCAAATTCATCACAAAATATAAAAAATAGCAAAATTGTATATTGTGATTAATTATTAAAAAAAAAATGTTTTTTCTAGTTTGTTCTTGTTGTTATCTAATGTATTCTGTGGTAATAAAGTAGTATTTTATTAGACTACACAAATATATTCTTTTTCTATTTGTTAAAAATTTTCTTGAGGACACACAAATACATATTGGTTCATGATAAACCATATTAACACCATATACTAATATTATTAAAAAGTATATCCTCGGTTTATTTGCAAAAGCGGAGAAAATGTAATTTATATTTGAATCTTAAAAATATGTTTTAAATTGATTTATTATTTAGATTATTATTGTTTTAGAAGACGAATTATTTTATGAGGAACAATTTGCAACGAATTAATAGCATAATATCACAAAGATGAAATGAAAAATAATATTTTTGAATATATTGGAGATAAGATACTGTGTTACTCTTAGTTTTTAAAAGTTTTTGTACTAGTTACTTAAATTTACTTAATTTACTTATTTTCACAGTATATCAAAAAGTAATACGGGTTTAAGTATTATACGTTAGTGCATTTATTGTTAATAATCATCTAATATTTTTGTATTTTATGTGTGTTTATGTTTTATACTAAAATGCACTTATTGGCCTGGTGAGTAAGTGAAGCGAACGAGCTCGTTTAAAAAAAGGAAGAGGGCGAGTGAGCGAAGCGAACGAGCTTTGTCTAAGAAATAATCCTTTATGATGTTGGATTTTTGGTTTGCTCAAAACGAAATAATGATATTATATAATAATCTCGAAGGGATATTTTAATTGGGTCCTTGAACTTGGACGATAAAATAACCAATGTGAAACTCTTTTCTATTTTCAAAGGATTTCCTTTACCCAGACCTTTTTATCTTCCTAAGGTTTACTCCAAGGAACAAAGGGTAGTTCATTATTATTTTTTTTTACTTCCAAAGCACTAAAAATATGTTTCTATTGTTGATAGTTAACGTAATCATCACCAGATGGAATAAATAAACTTCATAAAATTCCAACACACATATTGTTAAACTTTTATACAAAAAATATAGAAATTAAAAATAATAATAGAAACTTCATTTTTGAAAATATAATTGATAACTGCGGTATTGTTTATGGATAACTTATATAAATTACGAACAATTTGTATGAAATGCAAGTAGAGGTGTAATAATGTAGTTATAATATATTTTTTGCGGTAGTTGGTCTACACAATGGATTCCGTCTGTTTTTTTACCGTAAAGATGTCGCCTTCTTTTAAATTAATAACATTACGTACATCAATTTAATATCTAATTCAGTGGAAGTTATAGAAGTAAACGTTGATAAATCAATAACTAAAAGGACACAAATAATGAAAATTATTATGATAAATTGGAAAAGGAAAACAATTTGAATTTGTTTAACTGTTGTTAACGGTTTTTACCACACATGTTTTAAGTACCAATTTTATATAATGTAAATGATAAAACGTACTTATAGACTTATTTTGTAAGAATAACAATTCATATTGATTTGAAAATTTTAAAACAATTCTATACTAAGACAAATAATAGTTATTAAAACAAGGTTATATACTAATATTTTCCTTCGATGTTCAATTCAATTTTGGAAAACGTTGAGGCGTTACATAAAAAAGTTAATACACGCTTTTAACTCTAAAGTTGGTGGACTCTCATCTACCTACTCCAGCCCAAATACTTAGATATGAGAGGGTATTGAAATCACCGTAGCGCATTCTGTCGAGGGAGTTCATATCTACTCGTCCAAGTCTGCGCGTGGTGCGACGCGGAGCGGGGACCCTGTTCATCATATACCGAGCAGATCGCAAGTTGGATGAATGAATCTAATCTGCGATCATATTCTTTATCAATGGCTGTCACTCGTACACATAGTTTTAAGTTATTTCTGTTTACACTATTCGAGTTTAAAAGTAGCCACAAAGTTTTTTAAGTTTGATATGGAGTAAAAGGTGAGATTTTAAATGTTTACTCCGTATATAATGAAATACTGAGTGGTATATCATAGAATTATCATTTGAAACCTTTTTGTTAATTAATGATTAAAATAACTTTGCCCTTCCATATACATTAAAAGATACTATTTTAAATAGTTACAATCAAGGTTTTCTTTTTATTGTCCATGCAAAATAAAATATACGAAATCATAAGTGCATGCATACGAATCAAAAGAGAGTAAATAAAAAAATAAGGTTGGGAATGCCAATTAAATTACTTAACAAGGCAAATCAAATCTCTTTTACTCAGATGTTTTAATGAAAGTTGCGGGAGTAATGACAACTTTTTAACTAATTTTGGTTATTTTTAATCAAAAATTACTTTCCAGAATAAAACTGAGAGGAATGGGAGTATAGTATTATACACCATACTGTACTTTAAAATATTATATTGTATGTCAAAGACCAAATTATTTAGTAGCTATTTACTTCGATAACAATTTAACAACAATAGTTTTGGCAAATCCACCGCAACACTGAGTATATTTGCACCACAACTTTGGCATTCCCAACCTTTTTAAAGACAGAAGAGGATACTGACCACTAAAGGAGACATTGTCGGCCACACAGACACACCTACACACATACACGACACACATGCACGCGCACACGCACAACCACGGTACCTGGTGCGGCGCGGCGCGCTCACTGACACACACTGAGACACCACGTGGTCTCCCGCCACTCCGCCCACCGCCCCCTGGCGCCCCCCTGGAACCATCCGGCCCCCCGGCCCCCCTCGTGTCCCCCACGACACAACAGGTAGTCACTGGAGGAGCCGCGTAGAGGTGCGTACGGTCCAAGGATAATAGAATATGGGGAGGTTGTCTCATTCACAAATTCAACACATTTGTGCTACGTCATCGGCCGACCCATCAGCTGGATGTTTTAAATCAGATGTAAACTTTCTTTGTTTACATTTTCTTTGTTTTTGTTTCCCTTGTTTACTGTTAGTATTGTGGTTAGGTTATAACGATAAAGAAAGTAATACAGATTAAATTTATTAAAATTAATATCAAAACTTTGTTGTGTGAAATGTGTAGGCTGTTTTAATTATTACAAATCCTAAAAGAAGAACAGGTCTTAAATTGTTATTAAGATTATTGAATTTAATTTTACATTTTATTCGGTTTTGGCGTCCCGATAGTCCACTGTAATGAAGGTCATTAAACACGATAACGTGCTACTGCGGCCGCTTTTTTCATTACCGCGGTATCACAGTTTTGGACAGAAGATATTATACAATCTTTGGTCCGAGTTTTAGGCCTGCTTTATCGGTACTGTAGCGATCGCCTTCCTGCGGTCCGATCTTCCTTTGAACAAATGTTTCACGGTCTGATCGAGTATACGGCAGATTAGTGTAAGCTCCGCAAAACTTACATCCACCAAACTCCACTAGTCTACATTGAGTCGTCCTTGTGGAGTTTTACTGCAATAAATTAAAGCGCTACGATTGTAAGTGGTACAAAGGGCTAAAAAATAAATGTACAGGGAGACCCAAAAATCAATCACGCCACTGCGGCATAGTGTATTTTATTTCATGCATATTTTATTTCATTTCTGGTAAACTATCTTCACACAAATGACACAATGTATAATAACCAAGAAATTCATACCCAATATCCCCATAACGACCTGATTTTTGCAACAAACATCAATGTTATGAATTTTTAAATTAAAATACCTATAAAGTTCATTTAGGTAAACAAATATTGTTCAAAAATTGCCTGAGTTAACCATAAGTGCACCGAACTCCTAGATGTTTTGGATTATGCTTTTTATCTAGGCCTACTGCAATGAGTTGTAATAAACTAAGGAAATGATTATTGTTGGATAAAATAATCTAGCTTTTAAACCTTAAAATGTAACATTTATATTAGGAGTTAATGATGAGTAGTTTTCCCTGCAAATATTTTGGCGACCTCGCACCTCCAGATTGGCCCCGTCCAGATACTAATCAGACTAAGACTAAGACCTAAATTCATCCATGTAAACTCGTGTAAGTTTGAAGAATCTGAAATAAATTGTACGGTAATCAAAGTAAACAATCTTGAAAATATGATTTAAAACCTTTTTAAAATCATAATTTAAAGATATAATGAAATGTGACGGATAAAATATGGCATTATTATTAAATCTGTGGTCCCCGATAGAATCGCGCGTCTATAGCAATTTTAGTTCCTGCTGATTAGTTCCATTTTTTCTCACTAGTATCGCTAGGGCGGACAGGGTCGGCCGGTGACGTAACGATTCCAGCTGTTACTGTCTACATAGGCCTTATGGGAATGAGACAACCTCTTCTGTATCTTATTTAATAGCCTTGCGTACGGTCATGGTGAGGGTGGCACAGTAACTAGATGGCAATAAAAATTTCGCATTCTAAAACTATTTACTATATTTACACATACAAGGTGTTTTATTTTTCAATTTCCGAATTAATTTATTCAAAAAATAAAATAAATATTATTTTTTTTATTTTTATTTTATTTTGCTGGGAACGTGTATCAACATTGGAGGAGGAAAATTTAACATAAAAATTTTATCCCCTCATTAACCCCCTTCTTACCCCAACCGCTAAAAAAACGAATTCCCAATTTTTACGAACGCAATTTGAGGATTTTTTTAAAAAGAGGTTGGCAGGTCTCTTTTTGCCTTTACTTTTCCTCGACCACATAGACTATTGATCTGTGCTTGGATCGTATTCAACAAAGTAAAGGGGGAGAGCCGCTACGTACATAGGTACTGATGAAAGTCACATGCAAAACGCGGATTCAAACCCACGACATTGCTGCGTAGACAGCTGCGATGGTCCCAAAGTCCGGTGCGCTAACCACTACGCCACCCACTCACCCAATGTTATTATTTGACATTTCTCTTTAAACTTACCGTTAGGGAGCTGCAGGCAATTGAAGTTCAATTTTAGTCCCTTAAGAATAACTTGGGTCAAACTTTAATTTCCTATATCTCCGAAACCCATCCCTAAAATAAAATACTCAATAACGAAAACGTCTTAATGTGGTGTTTTAAAATCATTTCTTTCATAATAATGTCAAATGTTTACAATTTGTATTATCTGCCTACTATATTGAAAATAATATTATATATGCATACATGTAAATTTTAATAAGTGAAACGTTCATAAAACATCGTTTTAATACTTTTTATTCTAGGGCTTTTTTTTAAGTAAATGGTTTCGGAAATATAGGCAATTGAAGTTTGCCCCGATTTTTAGAAGGACGGTAATGAGGAGTTGAAATTTTCATGCTTAATTTTCCTCCTCAATGTTGATAGGCGTGTCCAGCAAACTGAACAGTAATATTTATTTGAGTTTTTTTTATATATAAATTTAGGTGTAAGAAAACGCCCTGTATATTGTAAATACGTTATATCATGGTAAATACATACACATATACAGTAAAAAGTAATAAAGGCGATCGATTTAACACTGTCGCGTCGGTCATCATCAGGCCCGATCGTAGACTGTAATTATCAGTAGCACAATTGCGTATTAAATTTTTGTCTGATATATTCCTAATGGATGAGAAAGTTACATGAATTTTTCAAATATATTTCAGTTTAGTTTTATTACATTTCGGTGATTTAGTTTTACATTCAATAACCTAGGTGCATTACCACTTCTGTAACATTAGTGAAAACATAATAATAAAAAAATGCCTTATAAATGGAGTATAAATGGCTTGTCAGCTGAATCCGAAATTTATTTAATACTGTAAATTACTAATATTACCCAACTTAACTAAATAGGTGGTAGTCTCATTTAACTTTATATTTAGACTTTATATTCAAGACTCTAAATGTTATAAATAATAAGTTGATGATCATACAGTTCCATAGAACGGCGATTAGGTTGTTGGAATCTTGGTTAAAGAAGAAAAGAAACTAAAATACTTAACATAGTTGTACTTACCACTACTTATTTTGTGTTGTGATCTTATTATAATGTGAACTCATTTTAACTTATGTGTCGTGAGCTTAACTAGTTAACTCCTAAATAAAAAATAAAAAAATACAAATTATAAGCAGAAGAACAAAAAATACAAAAATTATAGAAATATTTGTCAGGCGATTGCTTTAAACAAATATTAAACGTATAAAATCTTTTGTAATAAAAGTTTAGTTCCTAAAATATTGAGAGGATAAATTGCAACCTAATGAATGACCCATCAGAATCGATTTCAATCTTATTTTTTGAGTTCCATTAATTAATTCTATTGCTTACACAAACCATATTTTAAAATTCCATCGACTTTTAAACCAATTAATTGCGTGATCAAACCTGTATTGAAATAATCCTCCAATACAATATATTTATTAAAACTATTATTTTAACTTAATGCATACAAAACAGGTTCTTTTTAAACTTTTCTGAATTGATCAACCTTATCTAACAGTAATAATATTACACATTTATAACAGTGATAACTAGTTTTTTATTGACATTTTGATGATCTTTTCTCTTTTAATTTGTTCAAATAGTATAAATATTCGGCATTTCCAAACGTTATAGAAAAATGTTGTTACAAATTTTTTTTCCAGCCCACAAGAGAAAACTTAGCATATTTTGAATTTATTTAATAATAAACCAATAAAAAAATCAAAAGTTATTGATATGAAAGATAACATAAATAGTATATATTTAATCGTAAAAAATAAGTACAAACAGTAGATAACTGCCTGAACTAGAGACCGAATAGTAACCACCTTCACTTAAAGGTATTGTTTAACAAGCCTGCAATGCAACTCCATTTAGACGGTTGTTGCGGTCGAGGAACACCCCATAGAATATGTATCCCTGCAGCACTAGCACACTGCGCTGGTGCGCCGCATACATGAATAACAACACGTGCATCGGGATCCGAAGTGAACCCTGCATGAACGGCGAAACACGTAAAATACAATAGGCACAATCACAATCCAAACAAATTAATACAATGGCGTATAAAATAGATTTACATATGTGTCTTGGATTGATGTGGATTTTGCTCACCAATTAAACAGCGACATCATCAAAGAGAATGATCAATTGGTTACCTGAAACAGAAAAATACAGTTACCAATTTTTGTACAGCAAAATTATATCACAGACAAGTCAAATATTAAGTTATGGGTTCTCTAAAATCTTAAAGTAATTAAATTATTCATTTATTATAACACATTTATTATTAGGTTAGTACTTACAGAAAAAAAAAAACATTTATATTGAAAGAGATCAATGTACGACATAATTTTCTTCATCCGTGACTTAAATTACACATTATAGTAGTTTAAACTTTATTATAGCTAAAGAACTCATATGTAATAGGACAAAAATATGATAAATAGAAACATGAGGAATTTACTATTGTAAGAAACCCTAGTCGAAAATGACTGAAACTCAAACTGTTTATAAAATTAAAGAGTGTGTGATATTTTCACGTTCGCTTCAACTAATTTTCTATGGTTTTGAAACGGTTAACCTAAATACAAATGTACAGAACTATTGTTATTTCCTAAGCTTACACGATCTATAGAATTCACTGTTGAATGGAGTACGAAATAGTTTTGTTGTGAGACAATAGTAGGATCAAGTTCAAAATTTATGATCGTAATTGTTGTTCAAAATTTATGGTTTATGACCACCCAACTGAAACTTTACTAATTTACAATTGTATCATCTCATCATAAAGTGGTCGTACAATATTTAATTTTTAAAATTACACTAAATTATAAAAACCCTCGTCCCTGCAGACTTTGGTTTTCATAGAATCATTTATAGACGTTTTTGTTTTATCAACATCAAAAAATATTAAATAAATCGATTGTATACGATTTGTATAATTCCTGTTGGTAAACAACAGTAAAAGAATTCCACAGTAATTAATTTCAAAGCTATAAAAAATTCAAAGGCAACATTATAAACTTGTCTACTAGAAAGAAACTTAACTACCTTTTAAGGTTACGCGAACAGATACAGACACCATTATTCCCTATTTTTTTAATAAATTGCATCACGCTGTGTAGTAAATAAAAGATTAATTAATTGTAATTTTTCACCTTAATAATAACATGGAAAACATTTTATTTCTATTTTCATCGTAGCCAGTAAAATCTAGAAAATAAACTAAAATATCAAATAAAGTGAGAAGGGCGATTATATCAAACCGTGCCTGTGGTGCCACTTTTTTATGGGTGGCCACCTAACTTATAAATGGTCGACATGCTTATTACTTAATTTTTACAATGATTTACCAATTTTTAGATGGTCGTAGACTTTATAGTCCTATACGGCTGTTAAGTCTACAACCAAAATGTCCATTTTTATAAAAATCCACTACTTATTACGTCCTTTACGATTGATGTTACCACGATAAAACGTCCACATAAAGAATTTGTAAAACTATACATTTAAATTTTAGATTTTTCAAACTTAAAGTGATTTTACAATTTGGAAATTTGAGAACGTTTGTCACTGGATTTCCAGTAAGTGATTGGCAAAAAATCGTTCAACCCCGCTCTCCTCCCCAAAGATCGAACGAGTACAGCCTTGTCTTGAATTTGTTCCATAGAACAATACATTCTGTAGAACGTTGGCACAATAAGTTCTAAAAAGCTCTCGTCACTCATCTCGCAAACCTTTTGAAGTATAGAATAGTTACAAAAGGACCAGCATGATAACAATCTAATAATAAATCAGCATCTTGGAGGACATATTGGTGTTTGTTATCCCATAAAAAACTATAAATGCTAAATTAATCGTTAATCATTAAAACTACATTTGAAAGTATTATATTTAATATACTAAACTTTAAGTTCAAACATTGTGTACGTTACAATGTTTTTACATGAACACAAGTGGACGTTTGGATCGTGTACGAAATGTAGTGGAAAAAATTTACATTTTGACTGTGGACATAAAAAACAATGGACCTAGTATCAAAGATTCTATACTTTACAAAGTTTGCGTGATGAGTGACGAGAGCTTTTTGGAAATTATTGTACCAACATTCTACAACTGTATTCAGCTGTTAAACCATTAGCGAGATGCACGTTGGAACATGAGCGAAGCCAGTGTGACGATGATGACGTGTTCAGCTGTTCTTTTTCCCTTGTGTGTTATTGTATTCCTCCATTTCATAACTGGGGAGAAAATATCTTTATTCTGAGTAGTGATCGAGCTGTCGAGCGAAACATAAACCAATCGCCTTGCAGTATTATGATCAAGGCACCGAATAACACTTGAGCCGGAGAACGTTATTTTGAATCACTTTGTACTATATTTATGAAAAGGAATCGTTGCCTGTCGATACTCGACAGAAACAGCTCCATCCGTGGTGATTGAAAGGAACGCTAGGCATGGTAAAAGAATGTGTAAAATGTACTTTTTTGTTCATATATTTTAATTATTCATCATCTGATTTACGTAGTTAAGAAATTTAATTATAGTAAAAAACTATTTTTCAATCAGTATTGTTTATTTATTTTTTATCAACCAATTATGAAATTCGACAGTTTAAATAGTAAACAAATTCATTATAATTAATTACAATTTTCTGTATAATGCCCATAATGAATCAAATTCTTTTTGAGCGTTGCTCTTCTACTGTTTTTAGACAAAATGCATCTTGTGTAAATACAACCACCTGATTGAAAGCATGAAAAATAAATTAATTGCAAAGGTTTAGAAGTGTAGATTTTTGTAATTAAACAAAGGAAGATACATACATACAACAACCTTAAAGTATAAAAAGCCTGCTAATATAAAAAAACTTTAGATTTTATTTGGTACTTTTTTTATATGGTAAATCAGTAAAGTAGAAGTCTCAGACAAACTGTCCAAAGAATTGAAAAAAGTTAACTTATTTTCCATGTTAAATATCCTTAAGATAAGTTTATTTTTCATTGTTCACCAATTTAACGTAAATATTTTTTAATACAATTTAAACCTGCTAATATAGGTCAAAATGGTTTGTTTTGGTTAAATACCAATGTAAATCGGACCAGTAGAAGTCTGAAACAAACTGTCCAAAGGTGTTTTTACCTTACGGTTTAAAATGTACGAGCCGTTGCACGTCGATACTACTCGATAGAAACAGCTCAATTCATCATTGGGAGTTTTTGTTATATTTAAAAAAAATTTATGAAAGATCATAATTTTGTAGTATTGTAATTTTTATTGGTCGTATCCTTCCAATTAATCGACTGTTTTTTTATAAAATGTTTTTATGTATTAGGCTTAGTACTAAACCATTTAACAATTAAAACTTATTTACTTTATAATCTAACAACTATTAAACTGTATAGTTTAAATAGTATAAAAGTTTATTATTTTTCGTCTATTTAAATGATAATACATTTCGATTGTATACGTTTTAGCCACTGGCCATAAAAAAACAAATTTTGCTCTTCTACTGGTTTAGACAAACACTCGTTCCTCTTGGAATACAATCAGCTGATTAAAAGCCTTTAAAATAAATTCATTGCAATTGCTTGGAAATCTCAATTTTTGTAATTTATGGAAGTATGATAACGTTAAAGTAAATAAACCCTGTTAATATAGAAGAGTTTAGCTTTCATTTGGTACAAACTGCATGTATTTCTGTCTAGTGGATTTCTCAGAAGAACTGTCCAAAGGGTTGAAAAAGTTGACTTTTTATATTTGGATGAAACTTGGTAGGCTATTTAGCTTCATTTGGTTGAGATTCATCCCTTTATGGTAAAGTTTTTTATAATTATCTTGACAGCGAACCTACATACTCTTTTCCCATGCTAATCATATGTAGAATAGGCAAACTCCTTTATTTATTGGCAGATGTTGATGAAACAGTATATGGATTCAGAAAACAGATTATGGTCGAAACATTTTGTCAACAAAATCCCAAGGCAGTAAAGCTACATATACATTCCTCTGATGTTCATGGGGGAAATACAAAATATCAAATTCGTTGGAAAATTTTCTGAGTGCGTAGGTCTGTTGTGACGGGGGTATTTTCTTTATCATTAGTAAAGGTTATTTTCTTGCAACATTCCTAAGTATCCCAACTTTCAACGGCTACAAAAATATATATGTGTTACCTATTGTTATTAATATATACTAGTACATGTGTTGCTCGAAATCGAGCAATTTATTTTAATACAATACAAATGTTACTTTTATCTATAAATCATTGAGGTCCGGACCAATCCAATATTGTGAATATCTGCAATCACCAAAACTTCACTTATATACAGCTGATTATTAACAGATGTTTAAAATGCTTTATTCAATCTCAGTGTTATTTAAATGGGAAATTTTGAGATTTCAATGGTAGGTAACGCCTTTATTTCCCGTCAGATTCTCATCATTTTTTGGCGGAAACAACTACAGACCAAGCCCTATCCAACGACACAAAAAACTTGAAAATCGGTTGAAAATTGTAGGCGGAGTTCTCAAGACAAAAAAAAAACCCCTTAGCGTATTAAATAAGTATGGATTACTGACAAATTGGAATTTTTTTAAAGATGTTAGCGGACCTCTTTTAGCCTTTGCCCTGTCCACATAGACTGTTGATCTGTTCGTGGATCGTATTAGACAAAGTAAGGGGGTGAGCTACTACACTACAAGGTGAAAGGTACTGATAAAAGTCACTGGCAGAACGCGGATTCGAACCCACGACATCACTGCCATGGTTCCAAAGTCCGGTGTGTTGGCCACCACGCCACTGACTCACCAAATCCTTAAATCGGTAAGCTAAATACAATTTTTAGGGATTGGTACAGTTCGTAATTGGAAATTCGATAAGAACGCGTTCCTCAAATGAATGGTACAAGTCGTACCAGCTTCAAATAAGGATAAGTCCGGTTTAATCGTTTGTAAGTTGCAGTCATAAGTTGAAACCCCTGGTTTAATTTACTTGTCTGTGTGTTATGTTTTTCTTTTAAACCATTTAATTGTAATTTTTTCAATTTTATTTAACTATTTTGAACGTTGATAATGGCAAAACAATCAAATGGCACTATCGCCATCGGTGCATATAATTATAAACAAATAATAATAAGGTCGCAAATAAAACTTTTTATAAATAATGTCATGGTAAATAACCGGGATAGGGTAGATCAGAAGGGATATTTTATTGAAACAAATTGGAATTTGTATAAAGTGAATTTGTAAATATTTTAAAGTTGAACTATTTTAGAACAACTAATGCACGTATACAAGTTAATGTTTTTTATTCTAATTATTTTAAGTTTCAAATACAGTAAGTTTCAAAGAAAATCGCGCTATACTTATTACCCTTGATAAATTGTTGATTCATTGAAATGAAGAGATAAAATTGATTTTGAGCTGAAGAGGATGCTGTTGAGACGCTAGCAAGATACTCGATAATGGTTGAGTACCGTGTAGAGACACAGTCTGTACCACACTCGAGAGGTCCTGAAATTACCCAGTCTGCGATGGCAAGCGTGGATTCCTGTATTGTCTTGGGAAACAGTGTATTTTAAAAAATAACAAATATAGAAAAAGCTATATAGGAAAACAAAAAGCAAGCATCAAACTATGTCACAAAATAAATAAATATGTCACAAAAAACCTCCATAGTGAAATTCGTTTTTAGAGAATGTAAGACAAAAACAAATTTTATTACATAGCGTAGTTTACATTCTATGTGTCTATTTATCTCCATTGGGTTTTTTTATTAGTTGGGAGAAAATATTTAATAATTATACTAACCATAATTATTACATCGATTATTCATAAAGTTGCACCTACAAAACAAGTATTAAAAAAAGCAATGGGTTTTTAAATTACATACCCATAATAATGTATTAGTTTTAGTTATCTATATATTAATACACAAGCATGTTTCATTTCCTCCTTTTTTCTCAGCTCGTGTACATCGTAGGAGAAATCTGAGCATACCGTTAGAAAGGTATAGTAAGGTAAACGCACCAGTAGTGGACAGTATAAGGAGAGGAGGGAGTTTGACACCGAATTGCTGGGAAATTTGAATACCTACAATAGTTTTAATTGATCAAGGTGAAGCCTGGTTTAATTTGGTTTGCAAATTATTCAATAAATGTAGTTTCCAGCATAAAATAATGTTGTATGAACCTATAAAATAAAGTTATGCACATGTTCCAGTGGTGGACAGTTAAAAAAGAGCATGTACCAGTAGAGGACAGACGCTTGTTCCACTGTGGACACCTCATTGGATTCTACCATTTCGTGTGAAAAATAGGTCGATATGATAATTTGAATAAGGATATTAATATTTACAAAGCAATAAACCCACGTATTTACATATTTTCACAGAATTACTGGCCAATGGTTCATAAAACTAATTTTAACACAATACATGAAGACAGCATAAAAACATGATTCTAGAATTGCATTTTATTGAATGTGTTGCTATATGATTTCTATTCTAACACTTAAGGATTTATTTAGGATCATTTGAGACTACTTGTAAAAGAAGTATGGTTCAGCAGGAAAATTGTTATTTGGGTTTTTCATGTGTCTTTTTTAGCAAAAATATATTTAAAATTATATAGCTAGACCAAATAAACAAATTTTGAAGTTATTACGGTAAACAAGTTATAAAATTCCCCAAAACAACTTGAGAGATGTGCAGCTATCACCACAAACGGCACTGTAACATTTATACACATACATACTCAGAATGTGAACCAAAACCTTATAGTAACATACGCTATACCACACTGTCCACTACTGGATTTTCATTGATATTTGTGTACCAGTAGTGGACAGTGTTTTATTCTTGCATCTATTCATCAAAACTTCCAAATTATTACTTTAAAGTGACCCAAATTTTTCTGTGATTACATATTTATACAATTTATAAACCTATGTATCTTTAAACCTTACTAAAATTAAGAAATTCTAAACTCACCTCCTTATCAATTTGAATAAGAGTGACCTCTTCAATGGCAAATTTCAGAAGGCCTCAAATAAAAATACTCTTAATCCCTTTAAAATAAAGCATAATTCATAGCCTTTGTTTATAAACAAGAGAAAAATAATCAAAGATTATGTCAACAAAAAAACAATTCGGTTTAGCTGAAAAAATAAGGTAATTATTGCCTTTCAAAGACGAAAGTGTCCACTACTGGCACAGTGTCCACTACTGGTGCGTTTACCTTACTGTAGGTGAGCAGAATCACATTCTAATTCACATCGGACACCAGGGATACGTCCCACAGGCTTTCAGTTTCAATGTTAATCTTATGGAGGAAGGAGAATTGATTGAATCATTAGACAGCTGTTGTAAAAATAACTGCTAGAAAAACAGGAAGAACAGATGTTTGAATTATTAGATGTTTTTAAACTTCTTGGGTCCAGATCAACTGAAATTTTGATCGAATTTCGATCAGGAGGCGATCTCTAGTCTAAGTTAATGAGCTCTGGGGAAAATTTTATAAACCAACTAATAGAAATTAATGATGAATAATTTACTATAAAAGCCTACATGTTAAAATTTAAATTTTTATTTTTAAATAAAAATTATAAATTAAGGTATAAAATTAAATTTTTTAAGTAAACTTATTTATTCAAAATAAATAACTATAAGTGAACTAAATATTTATATAAGAAATCATTACTATAGAACGACTACTACAAACCACTGTCCTACATAACGTCTTTTATGTGGATTGTTGATATTATTCTACTTTAGCAGAAAGACATCTCAAAAGAAAAGATTAAATTTATTCTAATGGGGAATACCTCAGTATTATTTCAGCTCAGGTAGAGTTTAAAAAACAATAAAATCAGTGTTGAAGGCTACAAAGTATTCTGTTTTTGAATAATTCGTTTGCATTGTGTTTAAGTAAAAAAGTTAATGTCAAAAAATGTTCGCATTTGCTACAATATTTTTAGTTGAATAAATTAAATTTAAAAAACATGCCTTATAGAATTAATATATAACAACAAATATAATTAAATCAAAATCAAAATAATAGATAAAAATTTAGAATGATGAATATAAAAAATGTTGTTTATACTCACTTTGGTTAATTCTAATGCTAAAACTTTGTTAATTATTCGCTTGCTTTACATATTGAATAATAACAAAGTATATTAATTTCTTCATTAAAAGGGATAATTCATGAATTTTTTTTAGTTTCCCATGAAAAAAAAAAAACATAAAAATAATTTGAAAGGAAATACGAGTTTTCATCCGAGCCCCAGTAATATCTTTGAATATAACATTTTTAAAACACCAACATCTTCTAAAGCTTCTACCTAAAGTTACTCCAATTATTCCTATAGTAAAATCTTAAGGTTATTGTAAAATAATTACCATTTTTTATTCACACGATGAAAATCAGTGAAAACAAGTAAACTAAGCATATTTATTTCGTTATAATGGGAGTAGCTCACCATGTTACAATAGATGGAGGCAGTGACCATCAATTATCTAAATTACTGGTTGTAGAACGAACCTGAGAGGCGAGATTTACCGTTCAGCAGCTCCGAGCTCGAAGTGATGTATTATTTCCCGGCACGTTTTAACACTAGGCAATTGAATGGAATGGACGTCGGGGCCAAGCCGAGTGACAGTGTGGTCATGTCAGAATGTGTCAAAGGGCTAAGCTCAGCTTAAGACGTAGATTAAGCATACCTTGTGTGGAGTATGGTTAATACAATTAAACTATAGGCGTTTCCTTTATTTTACAAGGCATTATTTGGCATTATACTTGTGTAAGTAATGTAATGTTCACAAATTAAATCACTTTTTTATAACATGGGAGACGATCAAAAATCAGTTCCAATTTTATTTTTCAAGTTTTAAAGTATAATTTAGCAAATACAGTAATCTGTCATTTACAACATATTTATGTAAACGTTGACATTCAAATGCAAAGAAGATAAGTCCTAAATGACTCATAACGGCATTCATATTAAGATTTATGACTTTATTTTACTATATGAGGTACATTTACCGTACATTTCATTACTAATCTTCCATAAAGTTACCTTTTTTTAATATTGCTTACTAATGTATATTAGCCATACATTAATTATTTTTAAACCGTAAAGCTACATTCTAACTAAAAGGTAATAGGACTTATTATTTCCTATTAAACTCCCCTTAAATCAAGGAATTCGTCACTAACCAGACAGCAAGTATGTTGTAGCAAAGTCCTGAACTTTGAATACCCACTTAAATTCATTTGTTGCAAAGTCTTATCCACTTCAAGTTTGACATAGGACATGTTTAAATGAAAGTCAAGTATTTTAGAAACTTCCATTACATTTTAATTGCATTACATACTAGTTATTGAGTACAATGAACTTTGTTTTCACTACCACTCTTGACATATTAACAATATTTGGTGGACTTCATAGAATTAATATTGTTAAGTACTCTTATATTTTTAAAACAAACGTTTTAAATACAAAGAAGCAATTATAGTTTCTAAAGTGAAAACATACGTTTTAAATACAAAGAAGCAATAATAGTTTCTCAAGTGGCACATTAAAATTGTTAAATGATTCAACTAAACTATATAGTTCTACTGGTATAGTGGTAACATGCTTTCATAAAATAGGGAACTAGTGTAGTAAAATTAGTCGGGGAAAATGAAATAATTTTTGGAAAGCCAATTTCTTTTGAAATGTGTTCTATGGCGTCCCCTGACCTTCCTCCGAAAAGTCAACAGAAATCCCATATGGGGATCACGCTTAAAAATGAGGGGTTGGCCCCTAAGGAGTTACATTAAAATTTGATACTAAGCATACTAAATCTAAATACATTCCAGAAGGTTTATATATATCAAATTAAAGCTCTTAAAATGTAGAATACAATGCCCTAAACCCAAACTCAATATAACTGTCGGGAGTGAAATGGCAGGCGTTTAAAGTTTAGAACAAAGTAATATCATCAAAACTTTGAAATACAATAACTTCCGACATATTTGACCTTTTGAGGTCTGGTTTTCGGCTATGTACTCTCCTTACTATGACCTTTAAAATTATGTATAGCATGGCTATGGACTAAGAATTTTTTTAAACTTCCTCTTTGGGACGTCCATGTGGAGGGTGGTTCAAGGGTAGTATGATAAGCATATAACTAGCTATCCGCATTTTCAAAGGTAATTGTAAAAGCAAAAGGTTGCCGCAAACCACACCTCGAAAGGTCAAGTATTTCGAAAATTCTTACATTTTTAAGCGTTTAGGTTAAAATTTGATTTTTATTCAAAGTTTGACAATCTGTCGTTTTCGACTCAGGCAACCTTTTGATATGGGGTTTGCGGCATTAAATTCTACTACTTAAGAGCTTTAATTTGATGTACATAAACCCATTGGTCGAAGAAAGATTTATTTCTGACTCCAAGTGGGCCATCCCATCTTTTTTAGGCATGTTGCCCACTGGGGATTTCTGGGGACTTTTCTGAGGGAGGTCAGGGGATGGCATAGAACACATTTCAGAAAAAATTCGCTGTCCAAAAATTATTTCATTTTCCAGCCATGTTTCGGCTTAATTTTACTACACTAAACTGCCAATACAACTTGTAACCATTGACTAAGCACAATAATTGGAACGAAAACACCTTACACCTTCCACTAGTTCAAATACTGAAACATTGTTTGATGAACTGTAAATCACCCCATATGAATAAGCCACACTACACTAGAAGCTCTCTATGTGTTCTTGTTGCTTTCCTCATTGTAGACATAGATTTACAATGATTCTACTAACTAAGTACAAAGAAAAAACTGAGCGTGTTAAAAGATTTTATTCACACTGTTTCAAATTGTACTTTTAATGAGAACATTTAACATAGAAACTGAAAACATTTAGTTTTTTTTAAAGCACTTAATGAAAAATAAAAATAAAAAAACACACACTATCCCAAACTGCTTTACAAATTGTTTTGTTCCAATTACTTTTTGTACGTGTAGTTAATTAAAATTTAATTAAAATGATTAATTAAAATTTTTGCGATAGTTTCATTATACAACAAACTTTTAAAGAACTGGCCCTAAAGAGTATTGGTATAACATATTGGTATACATTTATGAGGTATATACATTTGGTAAACTAATTAATACGTTTGTATAATTATATTTATTAAATTAATTAAAGAAAATATTCCGTTGTCTTTTAAAAAATAAATTAAATAATATATATTTATTTATTATTTTAGTATGGGGTTAAGTACAATTGGGCTATTTAATGGTTTTTTTACAAATTTTAATCAAAATCAATTTAATTAAAATTGATCAAAATCAATTTGATCAACTTTAAGTCAACTGCCGAAGTTCAACTGTTCAAAGTCAACTGCTAAAACTGACTTGCCGACAAAACAAAACCTATCAAATAACTCAAACAACACGTACTTAGACTTTCAGGCTGCTGGGGAGGGTTTAAGGAGAACATGTACTAAAGGAGACTAATGTAAATAAAAGTTCTGATACATTCTTTGCATGATAAGTTATTTTAAGTTTCTATTAAGTATAAGTTTTACTGTAAGTGTGTACAAGACATCCTAGACTCAGAACTTGGCGTCACGCTCATGCCGCTAGGCACACGTGAAGTCTTAATTTCAGTTTTATTTTTCACATATTTTCTTGTTTACTTTCTGAAATAAAAGATTTGATTTGATTCGATTTTACTTTAGACCATCATAGATTAAAATGGATTCAAATATTTAAAAACATCCAAAAGGGAATGAAATAGCCCAAGTCTTCCTAATTTATTTAAAGCCGCTTTCACTTTTAGAGAACTTTAATAAAATGAAAGAAAAAAATAGGAGCAGGTGAAGCACTGCACGATGAATTTTTAAGAGTCAACACCTCAGAATGGTTGTGCAACAAAGCAAACCATATTCAGGTAGTAACGCTAAACCACTTGACTGGCCGTATAAATAATCCATCGGTCCCCTTAACTCCCTCTTAAATTCAAAGATGCGTTATTTTTTTCGTTAAATTTGAATAAATACTAAATGAACACAGTAAATTAAAATGCAAAATAATAGTGTAACTCAATGACCTAGATTAATAAACTATGACACGAGTGATATCGCTGCTGTGCAGGCTGCCAGACAAAATTCATACGGCCCGTTCTAGAGCTAATTCAGATATGTACGAACTATCTTTAATATCTGCCATTTCAATGTATAGGGTTTGAGAAAACCTAATAGTGATTGCCTCCGCAGGGTGTCATAAAAATAATGTAACTGTCATTATACCGGGTGTCCATAAAATATTCATCCTATTTTAAAAACATATATCTCACTTAATTTTTGTTCCACGACATTGTGACTAACATGTGATTAAAGAGAATTTTTCTAAGTTTTATGAGCATATGTTTATTGTTGATCGTTACGCTTTTTGTTTACTTTCATATGTACAATTGAAACAACATAATTGTTTTTCATGAAATGCCTAATTGAAGAAAACCCCTTCTATGTCTTTAGGATATCATGGATGTTTTTTTTCTTTAATAACTGTCAAGCGTGAGTTCTTCAGACATTTTGGAAGAAATGCTCCAAGTAATCAGAGAATTTTGCGGGCTCCAGGTCATTGGCATACGATGTCCGAAGCTTTTTGAATGAGAGACTCCCTGATGATTGGCCGTTGTGCTAGGAATGACTTAGCTCTTCTAAGGTGGCCACCCCGTTTCCCGGACCTTACTGTATGCGATTTCTTTCTCTGGGGCTATGTGAAGGACGGGGTATACATCCCGCCATTACCTCAAACCCTGCCAGAGCTCCGAGAAAGGATTCGCGTTGCAGTGACAACAGTAAGCCGAGATATGCTTACCAACGTTTGGGCAGAGTTGCAACATAGACTAGAAACGCGTTTTGCTGTAAATGGGCAGCATATTGTGCAACTTTAGTGTTATAAAACAAAACTTTAGAGATTTATCTTTCAATTCATGCAAATTGTAGCAGTGTTCATTTATCTGTAAGTTGAATAAAGTATTTTAAAACAGGATGAATATTTTATGGACACCCGGTATTAAATGATACATATATAGAATATCTACAAGACAGTGGAATGGTCAACATCCCGTGATATAGTCTTGTAGAGGGTCACAGGGATTATGGCGAGGCGACACGTTAGGCGGACATACGCAATTTTTCTTTTTCCCACAAAATATATGTGAACAATATCTTCATTCATTTTGGAAAGCTCTTCTTATTGGAAATATATATTAATTTTAAATTAAAAACTCCAAAAATCCAACAAATATGTTTAATTTTTGGTTAGGCCTTTCATTATCAAAGATAACATCTTCAGACCAATACAACTGAACAAAATTTCTAATAGCTGTATATAAAACATATGATTAAATTTACAGGTGTTACAATTTATCTTTAAACAAACTATGGATTTGAAAAACTTTACAATTTTGATATTGTACTATAATAAATTATACAAAACTATAAATTTAGATGTGTCAGCAATGTCGAATTTTGTAAGATTCCAGGTTCGTTGTTAACTAAAGATTTTTCTTTCTTCTTCATTTCTAAACTTTCGTATGCATCTAGATAATTACTATTATTTACTTCTTTTAATAAATTTATATTTGAAAAAGTGTGTCCGGTCTCCAATGCATGTTTTGCTATATCTGACTTATCGGGTCTGTTGAATTTAAAATGACTTAAGTGCTCTTTTAATCGTATGTTAAATTTTCTTTTGGTTTGTCCAATATATAGTTATTCACAATCTTGACACTTAATTTCGTAAACTCCTGATTTTTCTTCTTTAATTTTGCTTTTGGGGTTTCGTAAAATATTTTTAAGTTTTAATTTCGAAGAAAATCCTATTTTTATATTAGTATGATTTTTTAATGCCTTTTCAACTATTTTTCCATAAGAGCCAAAAGTCACTGATCGCCTAATTTTGTCTTGTTCATTATTTTCCAATAAAGTTGTTCTTTTCTTTTTTAACATTCGCTTTTTCTTCTTGTTTATCATTTTGTCTATTAAATTTTCGTTGTAACCATTAAATTTAGCAATTTGTTTGATTTTGATGACTTCTTTTGTGTATCTTTCACAGTTTAGTGGAGTGTTTAAAAGTCTGTGGATAAGGCTGTTGAATACCGCTCTCTTTTGTGACCCATGAGTGTAGGAATCATGAGGGATAAATCTGTTGTTACTTGTTGGCTTGCGGTATATATCAAACTCCAAATCTCTCACAGAATTTCGAATTACAACTAAATCTGAGAAAGGCAAAGAGCAATTTTGTTCTACTTCATAAGTAAATTTGATTGTTGGATAGAATAAATTTATAGTACTAACGAAATTTTGTAGATCTTGAGCCGAATCAAATATTGCAAATATGTCATCTACGTAGCGAAACCAAACTCTAGGAAAATAGGTTAAATTTTGTTTTGCATTAATTTCAAAATGACTAAGAAATATGTTGGCAATGAAACATGATAGTGGATTGCCCATTGCGGTGCCAAATGTCTGTTTATAAAATAGGTCTTGGAACTGAAATACATTTTGGTTCATGCACAGATTTGTTAACAAAACATACTCTTCGATGACCTCATCACTTAAACTATTATTCTTCAACCATGATTTAATTATGTCAATAGTAGTGGGTATTGGTACATTTGGGTACAATGATACGACATCAAAAGACACCATGTATTCTTCAGGTTTTACTTTTACATTTTTGACTTTGTCCAAAAGCCATATCGGTCTTTTACACACAAGGTTTTTGAAAATGACAAGTCTTCTAAATTATTTACAAGCCATTTAGACAGGTAATATGTAGGAGGGTTTATTGATGACACTATTGGACGCATTTTGTTACCTGGCTTGTGTATTTTCGGTAAGCAATACAACCTTGGTATACATGGGTTAGGAACTATCAAGTGTCTCAGCAAGTCTACATTTATAATATTTTTGCATTGTTTAAGGGAGTTTGTAACGGCAGTTTTAAAGGCATTTAACTGGTTGCTATTACATGCTTGATAGTTTTCTTCGTTTATCATTTTCTGTACCCTTTCATTGTAATCAATTTTATATATTATCACGACAGTGTTGCTTTTATCTGCCTTTAAGTAATAAACATCTTTGTCTTTTAAGCTTCTTATAATACTATTGTCAATACATCCGTGCTCTAAGTGTCTTGTTTTGTTCCTTTTTCTTCAAATCTGTGATAATATCAGATCCAATTGTGGCTTTAATGTTGTTTGGAAGAGATTTTAAGTGAGTTTCAACGTCTATGAATAAGTTTTCATTTTCCTTGAAAGGTCTTATACTATAATTTAATCCTTTGCTTAACGTATTAAGTTCAAAATGAAGAAGAAAGAAAAATCTTTAGTTAACAACGAACCTGGAATCTTACAAAATTCGACATTGCTGACACATCTAAATTTATAGTTTTGTATAATTTATTATAGTACAATATCAAAATTGTAAAGTTTTTCAAATCCATAGTTTGTTTAAAGATAAATTGTAACACCTGTAAATTTAATCATATGTTTTATATACAGCTATTAGAAATTTTTTATTCAGTTGTATTGGTCTGAAGATGTTATCTTTGATAATGAAAGGCCTAACCAAAAATTTAACATATTTATTAGATTTTGGGAGTTTTTAATTTAAAATCAATATCTTCATTGTTGTTATATCTGAAACAACCATTGTAAATGTTGAGATGTAATGATGTTGATGTAGATGTAACCATTGTAAATGATGAGAGAGAAATGCGTAAACCCGTTGATAACCTTATCTTTATCAAATAATTCAGAAAGCTTGGTCGTTGCTCAGGAATTTCTCCTCTGGTAAGTCGACTAAATAGCACTATGTCTCTTCAGCCTTGCCCTAACCATCAAACGCCTCTCCTGTTTGTACGCCTCTACCTTTGCGTACATATGCATACAGAAAAATCAATTTCAAGTTTAACAAATAAAGGTAAGTCGGCAATCATCTATAAGCCTCTAGACCTTTTAATTGCAATGCCAAATGGCAGAGCAGCAGAGGCTTGGTTGATATTTTAACGAAGTTTGTAAGACACTTGGTTTAAAATGCTAGAGTATGGCTTCTTGTAGGTTTAAAACCAGCTACTTGTCTGAGACATTTATAAAAAAAAATAAAAATAGATATCTTGAGGACCGGAAATGATTTAATGCGGCCTGAAAGTTAATCCAGAGCTCTTCTTTCTGATATAAGCTGCTTGTTAGGCTTATACAGGGTGTTCGGAAAAAACGTTTCAGGAATTCAGGAGGTTATTGCCCACATCAAAATAAGCAAAAAAAGTCCCTGTAAACATATGTCCTAAAATGCTTCGTTAGCCCGCTAGCCACCATTTTGTTTTTTACACTAAATAATTTTTATTTCCGTAATGAATCATTGTATTAAATTAATATTTGGCATGCACCTTTATCATAGCAATACCCATTTTCAAGAAAAAAGTAATTTTTTTCCAATGTGTATTTTTAAAATGGTGGCCATTTTAAAATTTTAAACTAAAATATCTCAAAACCGGTAAATTTTATAAAAATTTTATAAGACACAAAAAAGTTGACGAATTTAATTATCTAACCAATGGTACCAAGTTTGTAAGGATCTGACAACAAATAACGGAGTTATTGAGATTTTTCTGCATAAAAACATTGATTTTACATTGTAATTAATGCAAATTAAGGTAATTTCAATTGAAAAATCTCCATAACTCCGTTATTTGTTGTCGGATCCTTACAAACTTGGTACCATTGGTTCGATAATTAAATTTGGCAATTATTTTGTGTCTAGTAAAATTTTTATAAAATTTACCGGTTTTGAGATATTTTAGTTTAAAATTTTAAAATGGCCGCCATTTTGAAAATACACATTGGAAAAAAATTACTATTTTCTTGAAAATGGGTATTGCTATGATGAAGGTTCATGCTAAATATTAATTTAATACAATGATCCATTACGGAAATAAAATTATTTAGTGTAAAAAACAAAATGGCCACTAGCGGGTTAACGAAGCATTTTAGGACATATGTTTACTGGAACTTTTTTGCTTATTTTGATGTGGGCAATAACCTCCTGAATTCCTGAAACGTTTTTCCGAACACCCTGTATACTACAGAATCCCTCCTCCCAATGACAACACCCCCGTCGAAGAAGCTAGATCAAGGCCTGTGCGCAACTGCTGTGAGCAGGTTCTCGCCCTCAGTTCTTTTAATTGATAATGGGTTTGAGCAAAGACTAAAAACCTCTCTTGCTGTCTTAGATCTGACTGCAGCTTACGACACTATCGGGAGAATGGGCCTTCTAATTAAATATAACTACCTGATGTCTTGAACTTTCTTTTTGCGTGCCTTCAACTTGATGCTCTCCGATAAAATGAAAAAAAAAATATTATATTTGGGGTGCATAGAAAGTACTTTTAGGCAACTTAAGTATGGCCTATCACACTAGTCAGTGCTCGCCCCAGTGCTGCCCAATGTTTTTACTGTCGTCATTCCAGTCATTCGCTCTTCAAAGTTTATTTAAACAAATGGCATTGCACTGGCATATCAACTTCAGGAATTCCAACACGCTGGGGAAACAATAGCAAATGACCTCACGAACCTCTGAGAGTACTTAAAAGCTTGAAAAGTAAATTCGAACCCTACTAAAACTGAGGTATATTGCATCCACTTGAACAATAGACTAGTCAACCAAAAAACTTAAAGTGTATTTGACGGCACAACGACCACTCATAGTTTTATATATTTGGATGTTTACATACTTTGTTGAAAACTAAGATTTCATAGGTAAAATTGTGGATAATTTTTTTCCTTATATATGTGGATTGTCTATATCTGGAATTTAGTCACGTGGCCTATCTATCCATAAATACCATAATGTCTTTTCAGCCTTGCCCTAACCATCAAACGCCTCCCCATGTACTATCTTGAAATATAGTACATGGGGACGTGTAATATAATATTTGTTGCAAAATAAATATGGAATGCATTGTCAATTGCAAACCTTTATTAGTTTTAATTTAGATTTCCAAAACACAAGTGCAATTTATTACCATCACTTGGAAAGTACAAGGTAGGTTTAGGTGAATAGTTGTAAAAACATTCTTTAAACATGATAACATCTCTAAGTAAATAATAAATCTCGAAGTATCTAGTATTCAAATAAAGTAAAAAGGTGATATAAAAATAAACTTATATTGAACAAGAATAATTCGAAAATCTTTTGTGAACAGAAGTAACAATGGATACTCATTGCGATAGAGCTGCCATCGCACGGAACATCTCTGAACCACGTCGATACCGCAATACAGATGCTGCAACCTAGCGGGTAAATCGACAACCTGAACGTCTCATCTTATCGACAGTACATTCTTGATAATCTGGGTATGTTCAAAACATTAAGGTTTTAAATGGCATTATATTGCAGAGCTTGACAATTAATTGTCAGTTACTTATGGTTTTGCTGTACCGATTTGTTTATTAACAGTTATGAGCTACTGATTGAAATAAGTTCTAAAACACTTTATAACATATCGACATTTTCAATAAAATTTTATGAATTTTTTATTAGCAAAAAAATATAAACATCCTTTTAAATGAGTTATTTAATAATATCAGTTAAATTATAATATTTTATTTTTTATGGTTTAAGTACATAAAAAATTCAGAAACAATGGTAGTTAGACTGTGCTGCTTCTGCGGCCGAGAGCTAAACTAGTTCAATATTGTTCTAAACTCAGTGCATCATTCGTACATATATCTTTAATAATATAATTAAGTATAGTTTTATAAATATTTCAATTAACGAAACTAGCCAACTTATGAGTATGTGAGTGTATTGTATATTAATTAGGAATAAACCTTATAAGAAATTAAAATTTAAGTCATAATCAAACTTAGTCGGGTACTTGAAATATTGTAATGAGATGTAAGTAGTGTCAAATTGTTGGTGCTGGCTCAGTTCAAGGTCACCTGAGGGATGACGTCATCGAGGTCAATGACCTCACCGATGACGTCATCGATGACGTCATCGATTGCGTCATCGATGACGTCATCACCAATGACGTCATTTCGATGACGTCACACCCACGACGTCACAGAAATGACGTGCTGATGACGTCATCACCCCTTACGTCATCAAAATGACGTCACCGACGCCACTGAGGTCAAGGTCACGCCGAAACTTAAAATTTTTTGGCACTTTTGCCGTTTCTCGCACTACGCTCCAAGTTTCAGTCAGAGTCCCCGTGACCTTGACCACTTGGAGCGAATTTTCGACGAGAAACGGCAAAAGTGCCAAGTTAAACTCGAGTTTCTGACATGACCCTGCCTAAATGGGCAATCGGTTATCCCTCAGGTGACCTTGAACCAGCACAACACCAACAATTTGATATTACTGTGACCTTGAAAACCTAACAACGGAGCGCCGACACCGATGCGCACCCCACGACAGCCACCGAGTGACTGACTGTCAGGCTCTGTGTACGCTAGGTATATTGGCTTGAGAGACTAAGACTCTAAACTGTCAGGAATGGGAGTAACTAACTGAATTTTGCAAGGAAAAGTCATTTCATCCAATATATTAAACAAATCTTCATCAGTAAAACTGACATTAGTCTGTTTGGTATAAAACTTAGGGTGTCCGCGCAACAGTTTGCGCCACTTAGCTAAAGTTGAAACTCTCTTAACTTTGAGTGGTGGACAGTGAGCAACTAATAAAGTCTTAACACGGCTAAGTTTCTTACCTAAAGTGTCCTGCGACATGGCTTCACCTCACAAAAGTCCGCACAATACTGAGAGACTGCTTGTAGCGCATGAGTCAAGGGAAAAGAGGTGGGGGAAACAGCAGGAGTGGGGGAAGGTCACAGTGGTGGGGGAAGGTGAGGTGGTACGCTGGAGTATCGCATCACTTCACCATGAGCTGTCCTACAGTCAACACACTGTTCTCTTGGCCCGAGTTGGCACTAGAAGAAACATTTCTGTACAGCTTAGGCTGTGAGAGCCGAGGAAGCAAAGTCAAAGTGGAAATTGTGTTAAACTCCAAGATGAAGAGTCTCCTAAATAAACTAATTGTATCCCTGCAATCTCCTATAACTTTAGAGAAATACCACTTTATTAAACGACACCTTATACTTTGGCAAAACGAAGCGGAAATGGAAAAGATTACAGTAAAATTAATTTAACTTAAAACTTGGACTGGACACTCATGGTGATACCACGTGGCGTGCAAACGCCACCCTAAACATTACAAGTTAGGTTATTGAGCACCTCTGGTACGATAACCGATGTGCTAGAGTTAAAGTGTGATGACCTTGAGTCAAAACACTGAAATGCTACAAGTCGATATCGTCCCAGAGTTAAAGTGTAGTGACCTACATTCAGAACTTGTAAAATTACTTACATATAGAGAGCTAGAGAACAGCGAGACGCACCGCATGGAAGCCGGAGACATACTGGCGAAGCGGTGTTGTGCAGCCTAGGGACCCAGTTGTGGTGGGGGTACAGCCAACACTTAGAGTACAAGTGTCGTGGGTGACCTTGACCCACTTAACTTACCTTGACCCCCCCCCCCCCGACAAAAAGTGCACCTGTGCACCGAAAAAAAGGACACCTGTGCTATTTGTTCCATCCCTTTGTATCAATGGAAAAAGTTTAGAAGTGTTTAATTGCATCTTCCATACCCCCACCACCATCACCCCCACCACTTTTCCATGTACCTCCAAACGCTGTGCCTCGGCTTCATTTCTACTCCAGCAGCCAACCTAGCAACATCAGGATGTCTCTCAACGTCAGTTGCGCAAGTTACGAGGAGGTGAGCATCAAGACTCAGCAGGAGCTAAACGACTTATACAAGGAGTTGCAGCTGATGGTGGCACGAGGCTACCGTATAAATGTGCAAGTTTACGCTTGCAATATACGGAACACCCGGCAGTCAAAGGAAGAGCCTGGACACTCCTCGACGGCTTCCTCACCAGCGTCCATGAAGACCGAGCCAGACAACTTGGACTACTTCAGCTGACTAGCAGTTGTATTTCTTGTCCTAACCATTGTTGAATATGTATATTTTTTCATTATATTAAAGAAGTAAAAGAGCAAAAACACCTATCTTGTTACTGACATATAAGCTCAGTAACAAGATAGGTTTTTTTAAAACACAATTTGGATGACCTTGAAACTTCCCCCTCCACTGCTTTGTTACCCCCACCACTTGACTATTGGTGTACATGGCACATCACAATTGGAAACCTCATTCCATCTTCAACAGCCACACCGACAACATCAACAATGGCAAACCTACCAACAGATGAAAGATGTCCTCACGCATGTTGTGACTTCGTCCACGAGTTGGAGAAGAGGATGCAGGAGAGGGCGATAAGAAGAAAACAGATCCACTCAGAAAATATCATGATAGTCAACGGCTATCTTTTATTGTTCGGCCTTATTATGGTTGTACTTTTCATACTGTACGGCATAGTCACATGTGTCGGCAAGGTTGCAGAAGAAAACGCTCGCCACCATCAATTGGAAAGTTTCAATGTTACTTTGTAAGTTTTCCTTTTTTTAAAACTCCGTTTGGATGACCTTGAAAATTCCCCCACTACTCCACCACACCCCCCACCACTTCACCATGTTCCTGCATGAGCATCACATCAACCGTCATTCCTTGTCCGACAAGCAACCATGGCAGACAACAACACCATCAGCCAAGCTGACTCCACTACTGATGTCGGTACAAGTACGGGTTGGACACTGTCGATCGATAGTGTACACTATTTGGAGTCAATTTGCGAACGTATGAAGGAAATACTGCGGGACAACCCTGGGATCATAATACAAATGAATTTAAATTATGATTGGTCCCAAGTTAGAATGCAAGGGGACGACAACAACGGTCAACAATCTCCACAATATTCGCCCATGTCCCCGATCTATCCTTACGGCGAGTCTGACGTCGATGAAGATGAGGCTGATGAAGATGCAGGGGACAACGAGGCTGAAGAGGAGTAAGCTTCATTCCTTTTTTAAAACCTAAATTGGATGACCTTGAGAATTCCCCCTCCACTATTTCCTTTTTTTTAAAACCCAAATTAAATAACCTTGAAAATACCCCCTCCACGTACTTTTGGTTTACCCCCTCTACTTTTCAATACTGTTACCACAGTCTGTAGCTCACATCATTCCTTGCTTAGCTATCATGGCGGACAGCACTCTTTCTCGAGTTGACTCCACTACGGATGAAGAATGGCCATTTTCCTGGAATGTTCATCTGCAAGACTCGGCAGAAGTGGATATGTTGCATGAGAAATTGGTGTATGTATTAAACGAAAACCCCAACATTGAATGTAGAATGACTATGGATTTCGATGCGACAGGGGTCCACACTCAACCTTCCACTTCCAGCCAGCCTGAACCTCAGCTACAGCCAAAGAACTTTACACATCTTTACACTCCAATACGGCCGGAGGATGTGGTTATCAGCGAGGCAGACTCTACTACAAGTTATATTGAACCAACGAATTGGAAGCTTGTTGTTGACACCTTACACAAGGTCGACTTAGTATGTGACAAATTAAAGGAATTGATGATGCAAGATCCTGGTCTTCGTTTTAAAATTGATTTGTTTTTCATCTGGGGAGCACCTGCACGGGGCTCTTCGTCTGACAGCTCTCTAAGTACAACGGATGAGGAGGAGGAGGAGGACGACTAGTTATCTTTTTTAAAACTCCGTTTGGATGGCCTTGACCTTTCCCCCTCCACTGAGTTTATTTAAGGTGCACTCTCAATGAGTGCAGCATCATTTCATCGCGCACCTTCACCACAGCAACATGGAGAGTCAACTCAACTACTGTTGCGAACGGAAATGTTTTTCATGGCCGAATGACATTGATGTTGCGGATGGTTTGGCGTGTAGAAAATGTGAAGCTTTTGGTCAATGCATGTGTAAGTGCAAGTCTTGGAAGAAGCCGAAACCGGAGTTGAAGACATTCCATGTGTACCAGATGAGAGGGCATAAGTACACTTGTTGCCCTGAACGTTGCATTGAATTCACATTAAAACAGCTAACTGGCTGCAAATTGTGCAACAATCATTTTGCAGGTTTTTGCAAACATTATTTAGGAGCCTGTCAGTACAGATCAACTTGGCATACAGAAGCACTCACTATCAATGAAATCGCTATAGATACACAAGAGTAGTCTTTCTACTCTTTTCTTTTTTTAAAACTCCATTTGGATGACCTTGACCTTTCCCCCTCCACTCACCTTAGTTTATATAAACCCCATTCCCACTGACCACAGCATCACTTCATCGTGCTCCCTCGTCAAAGCAACATCAACTATGGAAAGTAAGCGCATCTCATGTTGCGAGCATAGGTGTTTGGAGATACAAGGCGTCACATATTGTGCAAAGAAGCGTTGGGAGGAAGAGACGGGGACAACCTATTGCTGTGAGGATAAGTGTTTCCTCTTACCAAAGTGGCAAGTGGATGGGCTGGCCTGCCGGCAATGTGAATGCTTCGGATGTTGCAGGTGTAGATGCAAGAACCAACAGCTGCCACCGCCGGTACTACAAACTTTCAAAATCTACAAATCCAAATACTTTTATACTTGTTGTCCGCAGCGGTGTATTAAATTTCACTTCTCCAATCTTACCAATTGTCGGAAGTGCTACGGACAACCTGATGGGTGGTGCACCTGTTTTCTGGACTCCTGCCGCTACAGATCGGATTGGTTTACAGATCCATTAGAGATTGATGAGGTCGCCCAGGAAGCACAAGAGTAGTCTTTCTACTCTTCAACTTTTTTAAAACTCCATTTGGATGACCTTGAGATTTCCCCCTCCACTTCCCCATATATCCTAGAGTACACAGATCCTGGCAGTCAGTCACTCGGTGGCTGTCGTGGGGTGCGCATCGGTGTCGGCGCTCCGTTGTTAGGTTTTCAAGGTCACAGTAATATCAAATTGTTGGTGTTGTGCTGGTTCAAGGTCACCTGAGGGATAACCGATTGCCCATTTAGGCAGGGTCATGTCAGAAACTCGAGTTTAACTTGGCACTTTTGCCGTTTCTCGTCGAAAATTCGCTCCAAGTGGTCAAGGTCACGGGGACTCTGACTGAAACTTGGAGCGTAGTGCGAGAAACGGCAAAAGTGCCAAAAAATTTTAAGTTTCGGCGTGACCTTGACCTCAGTGGCGTCGGTGACGTCATTTTGATGACGTAAGGGGTGATGACGTCATCAGCACGTCATTTCTGTGACGTCATGGGTGTGACGTCATAGAAATGACGTCATTAGTGATGACGTCATCGATGACGCAATCGATGACGTCATCGATGACGTCATCGGTGAGGTCATTGACCTCGATGACGTCATCCCTCAGGTGACCTTGAACTGAGCCAGCACCAACAATTTGACACTACTGATGTAAAATACAAAATCCCCAATTTTTACGATATTATATCTTAAATCAACTATAATGTAACATTATAAACTTTATAGTACAATTATATGTTCCAATATGGCTGTAATTTATTTAATTTTTATTTATTCCTGTTCCAAGAACAACAATTTTATATAATAAAATAACAAATTTTTGCGATAAATAACATTATGTACACTGACTTAATCTGTAAGTGTTAATGACAAAGATAGCTTAAATATTTATGCTTTTGAAAATCAAAGTATTTACAGAAATTACAAAAAACATGACATCACAATTGATTAGTTTAGCCGACTAAAGCAATTAGTTCGTTAAAATTGGCCTCAAAAAGGCAGTGTTGAAAAAGATTAACGAAAACTGGAAATAGTTCGAACACTTTCTTTTACATCGTATATTTGATTAAATAAAGCAAAAGATGCTTGTCCCTCCTCCCTGGTGAGCGTTAGAACTGCACAGATTTGAATGTTTAATGTTCAAATATTTAATTACAGTTTTTATTAGATTGAATGTTTTCATTTTTTACCTGAAACTCTTGAATGCTCACAATTTCAATCGCAATCGAGTTAAATATCTCAAAAATACTAATAATATACAGTTGTAAGTGAAGTATTTGAGATATATACCTTTGCAAATTTAAATTCGAATAACATCGTACTTGTAATTTAATCATAAAACACTTTTTATTTTCCATTACAACGAATTTATCTTTGGATATATTAGCTTAGCGCTGGAATATTTCTTTTTCATTAAGTAATTAAAGATGTGCAGGGTGTCCATGGACTCTCTACCAACCATTTCAGATATTATTCCCCTCCTTAAGACAAACCAAAATATCACATAAAAAGTTTTCAAAACTCCTTAGTTAACAAACAGCCTCCATTTTGCATTTTTATGAAGAAAAAAAAATTAGGAAAACATTGTCGTAATAACTTACAACTTGGATACAGCTTTTTTAGGTAAAGGCCTAAAATAATAAAAAATAATAAATTCCTATAAATTCATATTTTGAAAATGACGGCTCTTTAATCTTAAATCCTACATTCTAAACATGGCACCAAAATGTATGTTGTTGGGTGTTTTAGGAAACTTAATTTCAAATCCAACGATATAAAAACTAAGGAAATTTGAACATAAATAAGCGAGATGAGCAACTTACCCTAGACTAGTCACGGTCGCACCGCTCCTCGGGGAGCGGTTTGGGCTAGGACCTTGGAGGAATAATATATAAGGAGAGGCCACGTTCATATGGATATACAATGCTAAAGTGAAGCCGGCCGCTCCCCTCCACTAGAGTGGCACGGCTGGCCGTAGAGTGGCATGGTTCCGCCGCTGTAACACGGGCGAGATGGGGAAAAACGCGACGCGCACAACTTTGAATTAAAATCCTGAGCAAACCAAGCAAATCACATAGTCCAGCTTTTGCATTTTTAAAGAGGATGAAATTCTCTATCCAGTGATATAATATTTTTCTAGATCAAAATTTTTTTAAATTTATAAATGGGCATTAAAGTAAAAGATTTGTATTGAAGAGATGATTTTAATTAATAAAAACTAAATATAAATTATGCCAATACATATATTTTACTGTAAAATTAATTTTATTCCTTAGTATAATACTTTTAACAAAAAAATAATACATGAACTGATACTTTCAATTTATATTACCTTATTATAATATTTGTAAAAAATATTGAGTTTACTGCTTTATGTAGCCTATAAGGTTCCGTATATCATTTAAGATATGTTGGACAGTAATTTATTGGCAAACGATACTACCTAGCTATTAATTAATTAAATTAATTCATAATTACTATAAATGAATATAAAATAGTAAAAATCAGGCTTATTAGTAGCTTATTAAAATAGGCTTATTATGCATAAAAATAAGCTTTTTCTGAAGTTTCACACATTATTGTTGTATGAACACAAGTTTTGTAGTTTAACACTATGGTGCAGTCTTATTTTCATGAATTTTTAGGCACTCTTATATGCCTAATATGATACTGTTATATGTTAGGCCTATATGCTTCTGTTATATGCCTCTGCCTGCGGGACTCGGGAGTTCCCCCCACCATTCGCCGTGTTGCGCGGCTACTTCGCTTCTAGCCGAGCGTGGCCACTCCTTATATATTATTCCTCCAAGGCTAGGACCCATTGTTGAGATCGCGCGGCTTCCGTGGTCTTTGCGAGACAACCCGCTCATATTCGGTTAAATCGCTCTATAGCGCTTATTTATGAACCGATTTCCATTGTTATTTTATCGCTGGGTTTGAAATTAATTTTTCCAAAACCCCCTTTGTAAAAAACTTTGGTACCCTCTGTAGTTTTTATAGACAACTCTGCAAGGTTAAAGATTTTAAACAGCTGTAATTTTAAAAATATGAATCGTAAGAAATTGATTATTGATCTTCAGGTAGGCCTTTTCTTAAAACAAGTCGTATACCAAGTTTAAATGTATGACAATAGGCCTTTTATAAACTAAAAACTACTCCTTAAAAATTCAAAATAGGAGATGTGCAGGTAACTCAGTTTTAGAAATTTGTAATGTGATAATTTGGTTCGTCTTTAGGCCAGGAATAATAACTGTAAAGGTCATTAGAGAATTCAGGGACATCCTTTATTACAAAATTACCTTTTATTGTAGGTTATAAATTATAAAAATTCTTTATTTTTAGTTTTATTATTTTATCACGTTTTATCATGGTTCGTGTCTTTTAATATCTCGCCCTATATTGTACTGTATTATATCTGCTATCACTTGATGAAAGACAAATATTATTACTAAAGATTATTAAATACTAGGGCTACAACCATTAATCCTAAAGATAATTTCATTATAGTATATGAGATACAGTAGTTTAAAAAATAAGTACGATGGCTTTCGCATTTAAAATATGGTAAAATTAAGGATAAACCCTTCCTTTACAACTTCCTCACGTAAGGTAATGATTAAATACAACAAATTGTTCATCTTTTGGAGATCTTTTAGCGGTATCAATAAAAACCCTGCATTAAATAAATTCATGGGTTCAAGCCATGCCATGTGTAAAGCTCATCAATATAAAGGGTCAAACCTCTTATTTTCCTTCATTCGCTCATGTAAATGAAAGTATTTCAAAAAATTTCTAGATTTCCAAGAAATGTTTGTAAAATAACTCCTAGTTCTAGTGAGCTGCATAATATGTTTAGTATTAAAAAATAACTAAGGCACTTTATTTAATATGCTATGCAAACCGTTTATTTTATGGGATAGCACAGTAGTGACAAAACTAAGAGAACCCCACTTGTGACGAAAGTATTGTATTCTTACAAATTTTCAAACTTAATTTACTTATAAATACTTATTATGAATAATTTAAAATACATATAGGGTGTCCAGCTTCAACCTTAACAAACTTTTCCAGGTTATTGCTCACGTCAAAATAAGCAAAAAAGTTCTGTAAACATATGTCCTAAAATGCTTCGTTAACCCGCTAGCCGCCATTTTGTTTTTTACACTAAATAATTTATATTTCAGTAACGGATCATTGTATTAAGTTAATATTTGGCATGAACCTTCACTATAACAATACCCATTTTCAGTAAAAACATTCTTTTCTCCAGTGTGTATTTTCAAAATGGCGGCCATTTTAAAATTTTAACTCAAATATCTTAAAGCGGGTAAATTTTATAAATTTTAAAAGTTGACAAATTAAATTGTCTAAACAATGATACCAAGTTTGCAAGGATCCGACAACAAATAACGGAGTTATTGAGATTTTTCTCTGAAAAGAACCTAAATTGGCATTAATCATAGTGCAAAATCAGTGTTTTTCTGCAGGAAAACCAACATAACTCCGTTATTTGTTGTTGAATAATAACAAACTTGGTGTCACTGTTTAGATAATTTGATCATTTTTGTCAACTTTTTTGTCTCTTGTAACACTTTTATAAATTTTTCGTTTTTGAGATATTTGAGTTTAAAATTTTTAAATGGCCGCCATTTTGAAAATACACATTGGAAAAAACATTTTTAACTGAAAATGGATATGTTATACTGAAGGTTCATGCCAAATATTAACTTAATATAATGATCCGTTACGGAAATAAAAATTATTTAGTGTAAAAAACAAAATGGCGGCTAGCGGGTAAACGAAGCATTTTAGAACATATGTTTACGGGAACTTTTTTGCTTATTTTGACGTGGGCAGTAACCTGGAAAAGTTTGTAAAGGTGGAAGCTGGACACCCTATAAATAAGATAATAAAGATAAATATTTTACTTCAAGTAATTGTTAATAATATATTGTAAAATAAAACAACCACAGCTTGTACGTGCATAATTTGTTTCCGTTCTAAGATTTTTTTCTTCTCCTTTATTTGGGATTCTCGGCCACGAGGATTCGATTACAGCTGGTTTTATGACTAATCCTATAGCTATACTAATCCGGTTTCCAACATACAGCCTGCCATAGTGCCTAAGTAATCCTTATGGATATTTGTTCGCATACCTACTAAACTGAAGAAGTTACCTGATAACTGTAAAAGGAAAGCAAAATGTTATATTAAGTTTTAACGAAAGTGCCTTAAACCTGGAAAGTGGGCTAGGCGAAGGAGCTAGTCTTTACCGCAGGTATACAAGTTTATCGAGCAAATACTTCGTTCTCTGATTCTCTGGTTTTTTTACATAAGTAAAGTGGCCAAACTTTTAACAAAAGTCTTTTGACTTGTATAGATAAATTACTATGTGTATATATATATATATATATATATATATATATATATATATATATATATATATATATACATATATATATATATAATTTCATTATAAAAATTTATATATAACGTATCTACATATTGGCTTTGTTGGAGTATATATTGGCTGTATCAACAACTATTGGGTCTCCAGGACATTAGTTTCAAGACTATTAAACTCATAATAGAAAAAAATTAATTTTATCATTTTTAACCGATATTTAATAACATTTTAAAATGTGTGTTAATAACTCATAACTTAGGGTTTCCCCCTTTGAAATTAAGATTTAAAATTATAATTGAATTCATGGAGAGAGAGAAAAAAGAAAGCAACATATGTTCAAAATCCATGCACATGTTTGACACTGCTTATCTCCATGTACTCATAAAACCTAATCCTCTCGGAAACTGTGTGTTTATTTTTCGCTTGACGTAGTTGAGGGTCGTCCAATAAACTGTCGCCAACAAACGGCTATGAGCCCTGTGTAGATGCTCTTGCATTCTAACCGTGCAGAGAGTTTAATTCGTATAATGTTGAAAACATTGCTTTCATTTATTTATTCTTCTGATTCTCTATAACCAATGAATACTCGCGTCTATGATTAATTTTTTTACTAAACCCATAAACCATTTCTAATAGTTCATTTGAATGATGAAACGCAATAACTTTTCCAACAATAGTGATGAATTTGTAATATGTTTATTATTATAAGCTTCAACACTAATAAATTCAGTTAACTTAACACAGTGCCTGTTTTCATCAAATACCTTTTTAGGTATTTGATGAAACAAATATCAAATAGCTTTTTAGATTTTTTAATAATCTGATAAATAATTGTATTTTATTATTTTTTACTCTTGAACTAAAATGTTTCAACCAAAGTTGAGTTTGAATCCAACGTTATAAAATTTAACAATGTAAAATGTATTTTACAAGTGAGGGTGTAAAATTATCTTTTGCTTTCATCTTATTATTATGTGTTGAAATACTGTGTTATGAAAGAAGTTCAAAGTGTGAAAGAAAAAGAAATCTCGAGAATACAGCATAGCTCCAAGTTTGCTTCAACAGCGCCAATAATCCCAGCCTCTGTTGTTGCCAGTTGTTTGTTCTGTGGAAAGCCATTGTGGAGGGTTTACCGTTGCAGAATTTATATCAAGACTGAAAATGCAACTCTTTTGTAACGATAATTAGCTGCAATATAAACATAGACCATGAGATGAGTTATTGAAATATCGAAATATACTGTTACTAAAACAAAGAAATGGATGAGTACATAATGTTTTAACATTTTTTATTGTTAGAAATTAATTTTTATAATTGTAACTCAACTTTTACGTATAATAAAATTTATTGAAGTTTGTTTGTCATTCAAAACAGATATGTAGCCTAAGCTCATATATAAGAGATCCTATAAGATTATACTATGTTAAAGCAAATACGAACGACTTTTTTTGTAATTTGGCTTTAAATCTAAATAATTTAAATTTGGGAAAATAAAATAAAACTAACAAAATATAACACCTAAAAATAAATATGTTTATAACTGCCCTCAAAATAAAACTATAGAAGTTTTTAAGCAAACAAAACCTTTTTATTTTTGTAAATTTATAATACATTTCATTCTAATTATACTAAATATCTTTAATTCTTCTTTGGTCATAGCAATTTCAGAAATCTGAATTGTAAGCTTTTACATTATAATTAAATAAACTAGGATATTACACCACCGCTGGGACATTATGAAGTATCCACTTCTAGGACATAATTAGGTAAACATTGATTTAATTAATATTTCAATGGGTTGAAGCTTGGTCCAAAAAGAGTATGAATAATTTAAGTTTTTAAATAGCAAATTCTAAAGTTGATTTGAATCAAATAACCACGATGAAGTAGTAATCGAAGTTGTGTTGCTTAGTTCAAAAAGTGTTGCAGAACTGCATTGTAATTAAATAACAAAATTTCTCAGGTCTTGGATTAAAAAGATTAGCAAGATGGATATTATTCAGACTCCATTTCAATTTTAACTTATTTACTAAGCTTATCACCAGCAGTGATATGTAAAAAAAAAAGAAAAGTTACACCCCAATTTATAGGTGTATTTAAAATTGCGATGAAAATTTAGTAATGTTCCCCATGTAAAGTTTTCTCTAATTCTTATCATTTCCGATATCACAATGGTGGCACTTGAAAAGATCACCCTGCATTGCCTCATAATATAGGGAAATTCCAGGTAAATTTTTTTACGTCCCAAATAATATCCCATTTACCACATCTTGTTGCTATGTATTATTTCATTGAAGGCATATCAGTGCTATACAACCTTTCCGATTTTATTTTTTATTTTTTAACATCTGCCCAAAGTTTCATACTATGAATTATAATTTTAAAATAGAATTATTTCACCCTTCCACCAGCTAATTATATATAAACACAAAGAATATTTTCATTTATTTTTATTTTTTATTAAAATTAACCATATTGTTTACTTACACTTAAAATGGACGTAATCACGCTGAATTTATACAACTCGGTACGTGGACAGACAAGAGAGTTAATGTTAACCTCATCTGTCGGGCAATTTCCCGTGTCAAGCGATGGCTATTATGTATAAACCACCATATAGAACGAGCATAATTGATGGTGACTCGAGCAATATTATTATTTATCATAAAATGCCTCCTTAAACTACGTTCTACGATGTTGTTTATTGCATGCTATAATATCATTAGGTAAAATATTGGGTTGTCTTTTCAAAGTTCATTTACTCACTATTATTCCAATAACCAATACCATACTATTTTTATTTTTATTTTTTTACGTAATTTACTAGTTAGAGTGTCTTTGTACAACGATTGCTATTTTTTGAAAATCAAAAATAGCATTTGATCTTTAATTCAAAGTAAAAAATATCTTTCAAAATGTAAATAAATATCTAATATCTTAAATACCAACCTAAATTTACGTCAGTGCACTAACAAGACTGCAATAACACCTGTAATAACGGTTTGAGGTGTAAGGTGTTTCACTTTCATTAAATAATTTTAAAAAATTCTCAGGTATTTATTAAAAGTTAAATTAAAAGAGCAATTTATAAAAAAGAATAAATATTAACTAAAAAGAAATTAAAAATAAAAGGCAGTCTCTGTAATTAGTACATGGCAAGAACAGTATTACTATCTTTTAATTTTGGAAAAAACACAAATTTGTTATGTATGTAAAAGATGTATTGGTTTTAATAATACGAGTAGGTTAACTATAACTTTGTTAGTATTTCTAGCGATGCATTTAGTTATTTTGGATGAATTTGAATATAGAATTTTTATCTTAACATTAATCTAACTATTCGACGGTACTGAATTTCATCATTTGAAGTCCCTCTTACCACGATAGTGAGTTCAACAATAGTAGTTTTCATTACTAGTCTTGAAAGTGACTTTTTGCGAGGAGAGATTGCATTTACGCGCGGAGCGAAGCCAAGCGTGGAAAAGGTTATCGAGGACCGCAATTGCACTTGTGAGACGAGTATTGAACAATATTTTTCATTATGATATCGAAAAACTTGTAGACACATGAATATTTTTTGTTTATTCATTTCTTAGTATCAAGAAAAAACAACGAACTCATAATGCTGAGTTTCGGTGCTTATGTCATCGATTCACCTGCACGGAAACTCAGCGTTATGCAACTGCTGATCGGCCTAATGCAACAGCTGATCAGTCTGCACCACAAATTCCCATAACGGTTACTTTCCGTGCACCACATATGCACAAAAAATAAAAGTTATGTAATTTTACCGTGCAGTAGTGGGAATAAAATATTTTCTTAGCTCATTTTACGTTTAGAAAGTATACTTTCGTGTGTAGAGTAATGAAAAATAAGTTTACTGACTCCAAAATATTTAAGTAACCCTTGAAAACTTCAGAATTTGTTATCTTCTAAATCTTAGTGTGGATGAAAGTATTACAAGAGATAAGCAGTCCAATCAATTATCTAAATATCTGTTCAGAAGGATAAATTTGAGTTAAGTCGGATGAGATCTTTTAGCCATTTACATATACTATACTGCATAACCTATACTGCATATACCGTAATGTATTATAATTTTAAAATTTGCATATAAATGTCATCAGCATCCGTTCTCTATATTTATGCAGCAGTTACAACCAAGCTCCTGAACAAGCGTTTCCTCCAATACGATACGCCCCCATTATCAACAGAATAATATTATCCTCAGATAAAAAACTTTATCAAACTTTATCTAGGTGATATAGTAATATTTTAGTAATAAGATTTTTCGTTATGAATTAAAAATAACCTTCACTCGTCAAACTTTATTTATATTAAATATAAATATAAAATTTTTAGTTATATTTTGATTCTGAAAACTATAATTGATTATAATTTGTTTTATTATTACTTTTTTAATTACTTGTCCTTTAATTATAAAATAAGTTTTATATGTTGTTTAAACTAATGATAAACTAATAATAATGTAAGCTAACTACAGGATCTACATTCCAGTTTCAAAGCAAATTTCTAGTAAGTATCGTAACCCTACCATCATGCGGCAAATTGTGGACCGTTATGGTTATCTTACCATCTTTTAAAATATCTATTAAATATATTTAATAGATATAAAATAATTTAGGGCTGTAAAAATGTATTAGGAAAAATGCAGGCAAAGTAAATATAATTTTTACCAAATTGAAAAAAAATACCCCCGTCGCAGCAGACCTGCGTACTCAGCGAATTTCCAAACGATCTTGAGATATCGTATTTCCCCCGAAAACACCATAGGAATGGGTATGTAGGTTTGCTGCCTTGGGATGTTGTTAGAAAATGTTTGTTTTGTTAGGAAATGTAATAGTTACGTTAGGTAAATGTCAAACTGTATCAATATTCGGCACTTTTTAATTCTCCCCATACACCCCATGGGGGTGAGTATGTAGGTTTGCCGCCATGTGGGTGTTGTAAGCAAATATCAGCTGAACCCTACCAAGTGAATGTACATACAAAATGTTATCAAGTTATTCCAATAAACAAGTGAGATACTTATTTATTGGATAAATAGATAAAAACCTAAGGGATATAGGATCCTATAGGGATAAATAGATGGAAAACCTATTTTTGGCTTTTCTCCGTAACCTGTTAGGCCAAGTTAAAACTTCAAAATACTAAATTGTTTTTTAAGCTCTTTTAAATGATTTTATTTAAAATTGTTGAATTTTGAAAATTATGCTCCTTTTGAAACCCTATAAAACCCCGTTCCCATAACCCGATCATGTTCGTTCGCGAACTCATGAAAATAGACCTAGTCTTACACCTTCATACAAAATTTCATCAATATCGGAGGTCCCCTTCAAAAGTTATCAGTACCACGGGCACACATATGTATATATATATAGATTTAGATATATATATATATATATATATATATATATATATATATACATATATATGAAAATGAACGAACGGTGTGTTTGGCTTCTGGGGACCTCAAAATGAAAAAGTAACATCCCGGGCTTAGGTCTTACCATGGCTACTACCGTAATAGCGTATTCCCTATAGGTAAATTCGCTAAAACTTCAAATATATATAGTTGAACATTTTTTTATGTTTAGTTCTACAATGAAATTATGCAAAATCTGCCTTATTAACATAAATCTGTGTAATTTATAACTATACAGCTATAATTATACAGCTATAAGGGTTTTGATTAACTCAAGAAAGCACGTTTATTATTAGCCCACTAATAAGACAAAGATAAACTATGACTATAATATATCGTATAGAATTAAACTATTGGTGTTATTGGAACTTGACATTGTAATGTGTTTTAATATTTAGAAAAATCAAACCCAATCAATTCAAAAATAAAAGTTATAGTGTTTATTTTTTGTGAAAGTTATAGACAAAAAAACCATTTACAATCTTTATAACGGCATCCCTAAAAACAATGTTTACACTGAACAAATTCCGGAAGCCTGTTCATTCGATGTGCACCAACTAGAATGGAACGGAAATACAAGGTAAATCTAGCGGAACTTAGAGCCACAATATACTTCTCTGAACGTTGAACCAAATATATTCTTCTTATAATAAATGTGTGATTGATTTAAATTGCGCACTGTATGTGTATTATGACTAAAAATAAAAAGCCTAATTGAATGTAAATCTTATCAAGTACACATCAAATTTTTATTAAGGATAATGGTTACCCAAAGTTGTCTGTACATTTACAGCTTAAATTTCAGTGTTAACTCTTAATTTTGAATATTCTCTAGTTCAATCCGTAATATGTAATATTAAGTGTTACTGCAAAGTTATTGAAAAAGAAGAGCTGTTAATATAATAATATAAATAAAATAAAATTACTCAATTTTTATATTTCAAGTTCTAGCAATTAAATATAGCAGATAACCTCACATATTATTTTTATAAATGGGCACAAGCTATTATTTTACTTTATCTTTGTATTGTACAAATCCTCTTTTCAAAGTGGTTTAATCACATTAAACTCACCATAAAGCATATGTTTTATTGTCACACTGAAACTCACTGCGAATTGATTATTGGTGTAAACAATCTTAATACCTAAAATTGTTTGTTAAGAAACATGCATACTCTGCCATCTTCGTTCAAGTATAACGTCAGATGAATTTAGGCTTCAGTCTCAATTAAACTCTTTCAAACCTCTGACAATAGTTGACATTAGGCAAATATTAAAATCAATGAAAAATAAAAAGTCATCAGGTCATGACGGGATTTCCAGTAAAATAATCAAGTTTTGTTCAAAGCAACTAGAAAAACCCCTGTTGTATTTGGTGAACACCTCTCTCCGGGAAGGTATTTTTCCATACAGTGGGAAGCTTGCGATAGTTAAGCCTCTTCACAAAAAAGACAGCAAACTTCTTCCCCAGAACTATCGTCCAATCTCACTCCTTCCAACCGTCTCAAAAATTCTCGAAAAAGCAGTGTGTCAAGATATAGTTCAATATTTGCAGGACAATAATCTACTGTTTTCTAAGCAGTTTGGTTACCAAAAGGGAAAATCCACAAAGCTAGCTCTCATAGACTTTGCAAATAAATGCATCGACGCCTTGAAGGGTGGTGATTCAGCTATCGGCTGCTTCATCGACCTCTCTAAGGCGTTCGATTGTGTCAATCACAAGATTTTGATCAGAAAGCTTGAACAATTAGGAGTCGGGCAGGTGGCTCTGACGTCTTACCTGACAAACAGGAAGCAATCAACCACAATTAACTTCATTTCAGTCTCTGGTTTGAAAAAACAATTTTTCTCAAAAACTTCACCCAATTCACTGGGAGTTCCGCAGGGTTCAATTTTAGGGCCAATCCTTTTTTTAATATACATCAATGACATATCCCAATCCTGTAATCACCCTAACACATCGCTGACCATTTTTGCAGACGACACATCACTTTTTACACAGAACAAAAACATTCTCGAACTTGAAAGGGAGACGTTTTGCAAGCTCGGAGCCATCTCTCAGTACTTTTCAGATATCAATTTAAAAATAAATCCAACTAAAACTCATTACATGTTTATCACCACCATGCAAAAGAGAAATCGTCTGAAGAGGGCTGGCTCTTCAACTCCATTAGTTTTTCAGGATGAAAACCTTCTTGAACAATCTCCTTTTGTAGACTATCTGGGAGTGAGGTTGGACGATAGTTTTAGGTGGACGGAGCACATCGATAAACTTGCTTCAACCTTAACTTCAAATATTTTTTTATTAAGGAATCTATCTGCTTTTAATAATATTGCTCTTTGTAAGTTAGTGTATTTTAGGTTGATTGAAAGTCATATAAGGTATTCAATAGTGCTTTGGGATCTGTCAAGCAAATCAAATCTCAGAAGAATTTTCACTATTAAAAAAAAAAGCAATCAGGATCATCTCTAGGCTTAGACCTGGAGATTCCTGCAGGGAAAAATTTAAAGAATTGCAGATATTAACTGTACCATCTCTTTTTATCTTCGAAACAATCTCATATGTAATGGACAATAATCTGATACAGGCTCATACACATCCTCACTTCACCAGAAACAGAAATGTAAAACCATCAATACAACACAACTTGAAACTTTTTGAAACAAAACCTGGCTATGTAGGAGTTCCTCCGATCCATCCAATAATAAATTCATTAATAATTAAATGAATATCATTATTTGTAAAATAACAGTAAATTTTTCACACAACTGCCTCAGGAAATTAAAGACATTAAGCAAATCAACAAATTCAAAAAAGCTTTGAAACAATATCTTCTGGATAAGTGTTTTTACAATCTTCCTGGTTTCCCCTAAAACCTTCCTAAAGAAATGATCCTCATCACCCAACTCAACCTTACCCAACATGACACCATGATTGAATCATGAAGATAGGCCTACGTAGTAATAGAGGACGGGTCTCATGCCGAAATGGTCTACGGGGCAGACTCTGGAGGTAACAGGTAACAGTTTATATAGTAAGCCAGGAACAACTGAGATACTAAGCTAAAATAAGTAAGTACAGTTTTCCCGAACAGTTTCAAATAAACTTATTAACCTAATGAAAGTAGGTAAGAAAAATAAGTAGTAAAATGATTTTTAGTGATACTGGTTGACATTTGAAATACGTAGCTCCAATATATCAGTTAACTGATAGAAAAGAGTATGCAGTTTAGGTGCACGCGTGAGTTTTATACGGAGGCGCACGTTTATTATCAAACGTGATATAAGAAACGTGAACAAATATAAGAAAATGCACCAAAGTGGAGGTTGTTCATAGGAGTACAATACCGACGTGGGTGTGGGATCGTTTTATCAAATATCACCAAGTCAGAGGTTTCGAGAGAGGTTTCTTGGCGTTTTCGAGGCGAAATATTGCAAGCAAATCGTTTATTCAGCCATAATGATGGGATTTGTGTCTGTTTAATTTTAACTAGCTCAAATACATTTATAATACTTAAGATTTTTGGTTAGGAAATGACAAAAGGTAATTCAAAGACTTTCAGCACAACCAATTTTTTGTTATAATACTAATTTAAACCTGATTTAAAGACATTTTTAATGATTTTGTTATTGTTGTGTCATACATTTAACTTTATTGTAAGTATGGAAGTCTATAATGAAATTTATAATGGAACTTTTCCTACCGAGAGAAAATGAAAAAGAAATTTTAAGAAGTTTAACAAAAGCTTGATCAAAGAAGTTTAACATCCGCTGGCCCTTCAAATAAACTTTTTACAACCCTGTAATAAAATCTTCTGTCAGGATTACAACCAAACAGATTTCGTCTCATTTCTCTAGCATTACTTTTTCTCGTTGTTTTAAATGGAACCCAAAATCAGGCATTGTTTTAAGAGAAGAATACTTTTTTCGAGGGTGTCCTTAGAGAAAATGTTAAAGACGAAGAAATTCATCACATCTATATCGTACGTAATTTGTGAAGCGCTTAGTGTATTAAGAGAAAATTTCCATTAACCATATTCAAAAAAGCTTAAAATTTCATCAGGTTTTGTATTTTACTATTTTAGTTTTGTTAATGCCTACATAATAAGTTCCTAAAATCGCAGAGGTAAAAAAATCACACAGAGGTTTTGTGTAATCCAAAATAGTTGTTAATAATGCTGTAATATTTTTAACCTAAAAATCTGTAAATATGTTTGTTATTTTAGCAAAACATACCCAGTTAAATAAAATATAAAGAACGTTGTGATGGACGCCAGGTGAGCCAGCCGTGCAGGCCGGCCGAGTTTCCTCTTCACGCCGTCTTCGCGTCGTCGCGCCGAATCCTGACATGTGCAATGCTTTTAGTTCTCATTTTGCCATGAATTGTGTACAATACATTTTATTATACATCGTGATTAACCTTGTAAAATTACCTATATTTTTTGTCAGCAACAGCATTAAAGAAAAACGTGAGGTTTATTAATAATTAAGAGTTAAATAAGGTTTATGAGTAATTAAGGGTTAAATGTAATAATGGCATATCAATTAGATGTATTTGGATACCTCGGAAACAAAATAAAATTTGTACGGAAATGAAAATGTATTATATCTTGCAAATTTAATTATTTTCAAATTACAAATATTTTTATTCAAATATGATTTTAAAAACAGAGACGTATAAAATATTTTTGAACATACATTCGCCAACTTTAACTATCCTCCATCTTTAAAACAGATATTTTTTTTAATAATATGCATTTTACTACCACTGTAGGTGCCTAATTCGGATGTATAAGTTTTATCGCGATCACAAAATTATACCTTTTTGGGCCTTGCACCTGATGGACCTGACTTATATCTGATGGACTTCTCAATTCAACCAATATGCCTATTACATCACTGATTATGAAGAACTTCTTAAAAAGGTACTGCTGTAACTATTTGACATTAGTCCAACAATATACCGTACACAAAGGACTCGCGCTACATAAAGACTTATGTATCACATTGTAAAATGCCTTAGCTTAAGAATTTTATTCGTCTTATAGACACTCACTTATCACGCAATCTCAATAAACTTGAAAATGTAAAATATATTTCAATTCTGTATTGAACTCCAAAGATTTCACTTTTAGTTCTAAACCAGGTAATATCATTTGTGTCAGGGAGGGGGGGGGGGCGGTGCGTGAATGTTTACGTGACAGTTGATCAAAGCGGTTTGATTGGACAGGTTGACAGCTGCCGTGTTTATTGTAACCTATATGACCACGTGACACGGCCGCTAGCTAGCTGTCGAGACGAGAGTAGTTGTTGAATGAATTCTAATCCATTTACATGGTGCAATACCTAATGCTCATTACCTCATCGCTTTGAATTGAATTGTTTATAACTTAATAATGGTGTTTATTTATAACAAAGTAATGGTGTTAAATGACCGTAAATCATTAAAACTTTACAGTGTTAGAACTTAAATATATTACAATTGTAGAATTATTCCTTATTTAATAAATTCTGTTAAACTTTCAATGTTTAGGACTTCGTAAAATCATTTCAAACGTCATTGAGGTTTGTGTAAGGTTACGTTACAATTACATAAACTATTTAGGTAACGATTGAGTAAACTTGTTCCAACTAAATGACTTAGGGGTTTAAAGTATTTATTCTAATTATGATTTATGTAATCACCCTTTTGAATTTTATGGGAGTTTTTTTACAATCCATTGATTAAATATATATTAATCATATAGATCCAAAGATAACATAGGATAACATAGGATGCCCATAACTATATTTGTTTAAATTGATTTTACACATAGTCAAATATATATAAAAAATTTGTATACTGTAGGAATAAAAACAATTTTTAAAGTAATTGACCTTATTAATAATATCTTTGTAAATGATAAAATTACAAAATATTTGTGAAATTTACTGATAAAAGTAAAATACAATGTTGTTCTTATGGAAGTAAAAATGAACTTTAATTGCTTGTAGCCAACATACCGTCAAGTTTAGAGAAAAATGTCTAAGGATAAAAAGTCTTAAAATTACATAAAAATTTCAAAATATAAAACATTTAGGGCGTTTTATAAGAAATTTTAAAGTTAGCAACATAAAAATCATTTCATTAAGGAATTTTTTTGTGATAAATTTATTCTAAAAAACTAACGATATAATAATACGTTGTAAACTTCTACCTCTACTTAAATTTATTTATTTTACTACGAATAAAATATTTTTTGTTTCCATTCCTTTTAAATTTTGGTACTATTGCGGTACAGTATGTTATTTAGCCTTACACCACAAAATGTGGGTGTAACTTTCAATGATGTTCGTTTAATAAATGTTTATAAATATGTGGTCAGCTAAGTCACCAGTGGAAATTGAAAATAATTCATATTTAAAGCATTCGTATAACAACATAAAGCAAAATTATAATTTCAATTAATTATTTTTACTAATATGCAATAAATACATTTAAAATATTAAAGAAATAAGTAATAAATAAAATAATTCTGCAATCATTTTTGGTTTAGGCTGTAAATAATCCCAAACTTCTACGGATTATCACGTAAAATACGAAATCTGTATTAAATATTCTGTATTAAGAGTCAATATCATCGTTCTTTGAAAATCCCAACAGCACATTACAAACATTTTAAAACTAATTATTTAATATCCTTGTTAAGAATGTATGAATAAAATTTTATGTGGTCCAACCGATCACTCCTTGATCAAGTGAAGGAGGGAACTCACTACTTCATATCCTTTTTTGTTCGTTTTCAAATGAAAACAAACCCCCTTACGTGGGAACAAATGTGATCCTGCTGATTAGAAGATTTGACATTGTCAATGTTGGTCATAAAGAGAACAACCAAGACTGATGACGATGAATGACAATAATAGAAGCGTGAACATTGACTTACGGCTCTCCTCTCGTCAACCCCTCCCAAACCTCCCCTCCACCATACTCCCCCACCTACACTCTCTCTCGCTTAGTGACGTAATTTACAGCCTACTCAGTCGTGATGTGGTGATTTACCGTTGTTTCGGAAAAGTGTTTACATAGTTTTAGTCCAAAAATATATTTTTCGTTTACTCCCATGACCCTGCAATTACAACATCTAATAAGAATTCATATTATTTTGTAACCAAGAATAGATTAAACATCCTGTATAACATCTTCCTAATTATTGATATCATTTAAAGACTATAAACTATAATGAATATCATTAAATTATATCATTAGCTAGAAGTGTAGGGTGCTTGTTTTATTTTATACACAAAAAGTAACAATACAAAATAAAATAATAATGAAATAGTGTTCTCCTAGTTATACTGGGTCATAAAATGTTTTTGTAACAAATGTTTAGTAAAGGATATTGCTAGCTTTCCACATATCTTTTTAACATATGTTTAATACTGATGTTGTAGTCTTTAAAACAGTTAAGCTAAAAAGATGTTAAAATCAAGGTTTAATCAAGACACTTATCCAGTCGCTCTAAGTTTGCTTATTATTTGTATTGAAGAAAGTTAATGCCGCTGAAGACACACTTAGAATATAAGTAATTATTAATAACTGTTGTATTTAAATATATTTTAATATGATTATTTTTTTAATATATTTATAATAACTATTTATTATTTTAGTTAAAAAAAAACATGAACTAAAGTGAACACATGAAAAAGTGTGATTGTATCAACTATTAGTAAAGAGATAAAATAATTCCAAGCCTAAATTAAATAACTGTATCAGTTGTGGTAAGATTATGTTTTCATTGAAAACGCCTGGCGCAAATCAAATTTTTTAATATTAGAAAACTGACGATATCTTTTATAAAGTTATTTAAACAAGAACTTACAACAAAAAACAATAGGAAAGGTAATCAATGTTTTAATAAAAATATAATGTTTAGTACAATTTAAATTCATATATTTGTGACAAAAGACATTCATGTTTGTATAAACATAATATTAAACAGTCCTAGCGAAAGGTTCCAAGACCCTAATACATTTACCTAGGCTGCCGGGTGCCATGTGTGTTAGCTAATATTGGGTGAACAGTTGGTGGGAGGGCCCACGTGAAATAATCGGTATCACCCTGTGTGGAAGTTGACGGGATCTGTCGATGCTCATGGAGTTGCACCTTGCTGAGCACTGATTTCGCTACTTATTACTTGTGTTTACTGTGTATGCCGCAAAGGATTCGAAATATAGGAGATAACCACATTTTTATTCCAAAATGGCAATGAAACTATTTTTAATCATTCAAAAAAAAAGTGAAAAAATTGCGTCTTCTTTGTGTAACCAAATGGTAACGCTAGGTCATAACTGTTTCATATTTACCTTTAATCCTTTTGATTATTTTTACGATATGAATTTGAGTAACTGTTTATAGTTTCTTATTTTAATATTATTTGTATATTTTTGAAAAAATTCTGTATTATTATAACTAGAAAACATTATTTTTTAATGTCATGTAATCTTATATAACCCCTCCCCCCACAACAAATGAATATGATTTAAGCAAACAAATTGTAGAAGTAGCTGAATGCGACAAATGTTTTACGAATGTACATTGAAAACAAATTGGGTTAAAAAATAAATTTAAAAAAGCATATAGTCTATTATATGTGTGTTTGATTCACGTGTCTAGGCTGCTGGACGTGTTAGCTGAGATGGCTAAGACGTAGGCACCTAGCCCATGATGGCGGATTCAATTCCCGCACACAACCAAACCTGACCTGTTTGTATATAAACTAAATTTTCATACTCATTCAAATGAGTTTCCATTTCGAGTCTGCATGTTCGCCTTACCTGAAACAAATTTTAATGTGGCAAACGCAGTCTCACTCTTTTAAAATGCCTATAATAGCATAAATTCTTTCCCTTTATTTGTGTTTAGTGGTTTAGTGCTGAGCTGTGGTAGCGAACTCATTCATTAACGGCCTACAAATTTGCCCCCTGGGTGCACCCCCCGTTTAAAACCTTAATTGACGTGTTTAGGCTGCCAGGCCTGTTAGCTGATATGGATAAGTCGTAGACACCTTGGCCAGGATGTCTACGACAGTGCAGATTCGATTCCCGCACTCGAAAATACCTGAAGATTTAATTTCAGATAATTTGAAAAGAGCTTCATGAATTAATTATGGTCAAAAGAAAAAAATGCAAAACTTCATTGTAGTTCAATACCTATCCATCCTATTTGAGTTAAATCCGAAAGTAGGTTTACGATCAAATTACGAACAGACATTTACCCTCCCTATAGCTGACAGGTGGAATGGTATTAGTTCTACTGCCAATATAGTAAGACCACACTGATTTGAACATTCACCAGTTAATTAAATTCCAACAAGAGGTAGTTTTAATTGTATACATATTGATATTATCTCCATTAAATACATTTTTATTGATAACTTTAAATATAAAATTGGTGTGAGATATTATCTTTGAGTATAGCCTCCTATTTTTGTGTTTAATCATTTATATTATCAAACTTTCAATTAGAAAATGTAATCTATACTCTTATATAAATCAATTTGAAAATCTTCTGGCAGCTAAATCTAAAGTTCTACTAAGCCGATTTCAATAATTAATGTGTCGTTTAAATTTAATTTTTTATTTTTCATCATTTAATTTTTGAAAGCTTCACACGTGTAGATGGTCAAATAATTATGAAAGCGTAATATTTTAAAAAGAGTTCCAGTGTAAAGTGAAAAATATTGTTTCCATAAGAACAACATTTTAAACGTGTTTTTCACACTTTTTATTTGTAGACAAATTTTGGCTGCTTTTTTTAGGCTTTTCAAGAAATACGCTACAGCAGTTTGTTGGAAATTTCATTTTATTTCAGAATATCACCATCCACTTTGGTCGATTTCCTCACCATTAATAAGTTATTTGCAAAAACCCTATGCAAACTTATAGAGGTGGAAAAAACCGAGGTAGAGATATTTTTGTAAAAATTGTACAACTCAATCTACAACTCTACTGGGCCGATATTATTAATTAATGGGTCTTTGGAAAGATTCACACGTGTAGATGATAAAATCATTATGAAAGTTGAATTTTTTAAAAATATTCACCTCTGGTAAAATGAAAACACCATTGTTTTAAATAAAATTTAAAAAAAACATATTTAAAACGACTTTTTTAGAAGTTTATTATATTTGTTGGCAAGTTTTGGCTGCTTTTCATAATTATTTTATAGAAAACGCATATTAGCGATTTGTGCAAAATGAAAGTTTTACTTGAAGACATAACATTTAAATAATTCCTAGCAAAGATCAAGGGAGATTGTTATAAAAAAAAAAACTCAAATGAAGTATTTACAAAGAGTTTTGTTTATATAAAAATACACGTTATATTTGATTTTTTTTACTATCTTGCTAGATTAGTAAATTATATTTTTTACAATTGCTTTCTGAAAAATAAATCAAATTAACTTTAAGGTATTTTATAGGAAATAAGTGTACTATTTTTCTAGAGCCCGTTGTATTTAACAACAATGGGCTCTGTTGGTAATAGGAAATAATGAACATTTTATTACTAAAACACACTTCCCACAACGGAGTCGTTCGGAGTTCGGCTGTGGTAGGCACTGTGGTCAGGGTGTCTACGACGGCTCGGGTTCGATTTCCGCTCACGGCAAAGCCCACCTGGTGGTGCAACTCTTAAAAGGGTTAGCCAATCTTTGGCAACAATGGTGGGAGCTCCCACGAAAAATAAACAGTGGCAGGCTTGCATAGACAGAGGTCGGTTGATTCTTTGAAGTATCAATGATTGTGATACTTTTACTTGTGTTTAATATGTGTGCCACTACGGCTTTGAAATATATGAGAGCAAAGTTTGTACACTAAATAGCCAATAAAACTGTGTTCAATCATGAAAAAGTGGAATAAATATATTGCGTCATCTTTGTGTACATAAGATTATTATTGTGTTATTAAGATTATTTGTGTACTTAAGGCTTGGTCGTAACGGTTTAACATATTTACCCTTAATTATTTAAATTATTTTTGCCATTTAAATGTGAATAAATGTTTGCAATTATTCACGGTAATATACTATTTAATAAAAAAATGACACTCACTATAACCAGCACACATTTTTAATAACCCATAATCTTACAACCCCCCCCCCCCCCCCAAATGAATATGTACACACCTAAATAAAGCACACATCAAAACAAAGTAGCACAATAAGATTATTAACCTATTTAATAATACTCTTTATTAATTTACATTGCAACAAATTTAGTTAAGAATAAATTAATACTAGATATAATTTAGTATATAAACTTAGTTACACATAACTATTTAATTCGTCGTGCAAATGAGGAACTCCGAAAGCAGCAATGTTTTTGAATAACCCCATCTAAACAGTAATATTCGTGTCACGTGCGCTATTACATTTGTTGCATAAAGTAATTAACTCTGGACACAAACAGCTTTTTTATGAACTCTCTCTTGAAAAACAGATTTTGTGGTGATCACAATTTTAATCTTTTAAATTTATATTACTCTATGTGCTAGCCAAAATCAGTAAACTACTTTGGTAAATCTATATTGACATTATAAATAATTTCTTATACAACTACGTCTAAGTTTTAATATATTTTGTTAATTTCAATGAATTTCCAACCAAATAGAAGAAATACAATATTTTTATGAAGTTTACAATATACCCTACCCAAAGAACTCGCTCGAGTTGTAGTTTACCTTATTAGTGAATTGAGACCATATCTAATTTAATAACAATCAGCCCATTCTATCCTTCTGGAGCTCTGTTAACACTCCTACGCTCTGTTAACACTATACAAAACTCCGAAGGCCATTTTTTGGACTCATGGGGGACCAAAACCCACCACAACTCAATTTTTTTGCAAATCTTTACGGATAAAATACTTTCTACATATAATATAGTAAAGCGGAGGAAAGTAAAAGAGTGGATTGAAGTTTTAAGGGAATATATATTAATACGTAAGATGGCTGTCAAGACAAATGGTGACAAAGATGGATCGTAAAGTAAAACGGAACAGTGACTCATGTAGCTTTAGGAACTGGCCACACTGTGTGCTTTACCACATTCTATATCCACCCAAAGTTACACTTATCACATCATTTACTTACATAATCTTTTTAATGCATGTTATTAGTTTTTTATGATTGTTGTTATTGCATACAAATATACACAGCTGTGTGATAAAAGTTATTGACGTTTTGCACTGAGCTCAGGTTTTTTCTGTCTATGAACTGGTATTATTTAAATGTTAAGTTTTTATTTAATTCACAGTTCAAATAAATAAGCAGTTTAAAAGTGTAAAGTGGTAACAAGTAACATTGACTATGGTGTCTATGGCCAGTACAATAATTCAACATTATGATAACTAGATATTTTTCTCTATAAATACATTTAAGACCAAGAGTGATCTTCTTTGGATGTAAACTAATTTTAAATACGTTTAATTTTACAGTTACAAACAAAAAACTTTTTTATGATGGTTTGAGTTTGTTTTAAAAACAGCATTATGAAAATTAAATGGCATTTAATGAATGCTCTGAAACGAACAAAAAGACCATTCAACGTTTAAGAAGTTACAACGGGTTGGTAAGTTGGCTGGTATTTAGTTGAATAATTAATCAACGATTAATGAAGAACTTTGAGTTAGTAAAGTAGTAACAGTAACTTTTCGGCGCCCCGGGCAGAGAGGCACGATCCCCGATGTTACCTTTGCGTCTGAGTCGCTCCTTCCGAGGATCTCTGGCTGGAGGGTTGTGGAGGACTACACGGGTAGCGACCACCAATACGTCGTGTTTGACCTGTATGATCAGGCAAATCGTCGAGTTTCCGCATCTCGGGAAGGGCCACGCCGGTGGAACACCAACAAACTGGACGTGGTCAAGTTCACCGAAGTCATCTCTCGGGGAGCGCAGGGGAATCCTGGTGAGGCTGGGGCCGAGGCACTAGTAACATCCACGATGGAACTGATCGTCTCGGCCTCCGACCAGTCTATGCCACGAAGGAAACCCCGACGCGACAAACAACCCGTTTACTGGTGGACTGAAGAGATTGCGGAACTCAGAAGAACATGTTTAAGAACTAGACGAGCCGCCACAAGAGCGAGAATCCCCGCAGACAGAGTTCGTAAGTCGGAGGCCTATAAAGCTGCGAGAAAATCTCTCCGCCAGGCGATCAACAGGAGCAAGGCAAATAGCTGGAGGAGACTTCGTGACGACGTTGATTCCGACCCCTGGGGCCTGGGTTACAAACTTGTAACACAGAAACTCGGCGCCCGCTCTCCACCTTCCATCATGGAGGGCGCCACCATGGGGAGGATCGTCGCTGCGTTGTTTCCTGAACATCCACAGCGACCGCCGGTTGACTTCGGACGGGTAGAGGACGTTCCACTCTTCACTTTCGAGGAGCTAGAAACCTCCTTTCTCTCCCTGAAGAGCAACAAGGCTCCTGGCCCGGATGGGATTCCCAGTGAGGCTTTAAAGAAAGCATTTTTAATCAACGCTGACTTGTTGTTGAGAATGTACAATGCCTGTTTGGTAGAAGGGGTGTTTCCGGCTCCCTGGAAAACAGCCAGGCTTGTACTGATCAGCAAGGGCAAAGGTGATCCCGAGCTGCCGTCGTCCCACAGGCCTCTCTGCATGTTGGACACGGCTGGAAAGCTGTTCGAGAAGCTGATCCGTTCCCGCCTGACTTCTGCCGTGGAAGCTGCCGGGGACTTATGCCCCCGTCAGTACGGCTTCAGAAAGGGACGGTCAACGATCGACGCTGTCACCGAAGTTCAGAGAGCTGTGGAGAGAGCCGAGAGCCACAACCATTTCTCCCGCCGAGTAGTGCTTCTTGTTACGCTTGATGTCAAGAATGCCTTCAACTCTGCGAGGTGGGTCGATATGCTGGATGCGCTTCGCAACACCTTTCGTATTCCTGCATATCTGTTGCGGCTCATCGAGGATTATCTACGCTCTCGAAGCCTGATTTATGACACGAGGGACGGAACGCGGACGATGGAAGTCACTTCTGGTGCCGCACAAGGTTCAATACTCGGCCCGGATCTCTGGAACGTTGCCTATGACAGCCTCCTGAAGTCCGAGATGCCTGAGGAAACCACTTTGGTTGGGTACGCCGATGACGTCGCAGCTCTCATTGCTGCACGCAACGTTGAGCTGGCCCAACTGAAGTTGAACCGAGTTATGCGGGTGGTCAACAACTGGATGTCCGATCACGGTCTCTCACTTGCTCTCAGTAAGACGGAGATCGTGATTCTCACGAAGAAGAGGATCGACACCGTCGTCCCGTTTCGAGTGGGAAGGGAGGTGGTCACATCAACTCGTGCCGCCAAATACCTCGGGGTTATGGTGGACACCAAGTTAAGCTGGAGGGATCAGATCTTCCGTACGGCGGACAAGGCCGCTAAGGTAGTGACTTACCTTAGTAGGCTGATGGCCAATGTCGGGGGTCCCCGATCCAGCAGAAGACGTCTGTTGATGTCCGCGGTCCAGTCCGTGCTTCTTTACGGCGCAGAGGTGTGGGCAGGCGCTCTAGATAAAGAGTGCTACAGGTTGCGACTCGCCCGGGTTCAGCGTCAAGCTGCGCTCCGGGTGTGTTCCGCCTACCGGACAGTGTCCGAGCCTGCCGTCCTGGTGGTCGCCGGAGTCATCCCTGTCAAGCTCTTGGCAGGGGAGAGGAAAGCGATTTATCAGAGACAAGGCGAGATCGGCAAGGACACGGCAAGAACAGAAGAGCGCTCCCGAACCTTCCAGCAGTGGCAACACAGCTGGGAGCACGACACCCGAGGACGATGGACTGCGCGACTTATCAAGCAGGTCCAACCATGGGTGGAACGGCGGCATGGGGAGGTGGACTACTACCTGACCCAATTTTTGACAGGTCACGGCTATTTTCGGTCGTACCTGAACCGGATGGGAAAGACCGGTTCACCGGACTGCATTTATTGCCCGGGTGTTCCCGACGATGCGGAACACACATTCTTCCGCTGTCCCCGTTGGGAAGGGCCCCGCCTGGAGGCCACACAAATCTTTGGTGTATTTTCGGTGGACTCGGTCTGCCAAAAGATTTTGGAGGATGAGGGCAACTGGGATTGTTTGTCACAGTTCGTCCGGGGCATCCTCCTGGAAAAGAAAACCGATCTGGACCGCGAAGTGGCCCAGATCCCTTGATCGAGCGGCTGGATAAGGAGCGAGCCCCACGGGAGTAAGCCAAATTTAGGCCTAGCCTGACGTAATGTGACAAACAATTCCAGGTTAGATTCCTAAAGAGTAGAGGAGGTTTTTTAGTGGGTAAACCCGTTTTTAGGGGAGCCCCACACTACAGGCTGGCCACCTGTGTGCGTAATGCATTTTTCCGCCTCTCCCTCAAAAAAAAAAAAAAAAAAAAAAAGTAGTAACAGTTAATATGACCTGGCTTCTACTTGCTGGCTTTCACGGGACTTTGCATTTCCTAGTACGATGTTTCTAAAATACCTTAAATTATCGTCTACACTACTTTACCATGTTATTAATTGAATTTTATTATCAATTAATAATATAAGCCATACATTATACACAACAGGAAATACATATTTTCCATTTTGTAACTCAATAACAAAAGATAATCTCAAATATGTGCAGTATCGTTACAAATAATAAATTTGTGCATTGTTTTTAATTTTTTATTGTACAGTCCAAAATTATAAAGGTGGACCATATAGTTTATATTTTAAATACATTATATGTAGTTAGACCGATATCAAAATCATGTATGCTCTTAAACCTGATGGTTCCCCTTTTATAGAGAAATGCTTCATTTAGTAATATTACATGTTATTATGTTTAGCATTTGTAACTGATCCAAATAGTTAGGAACTGATGAAAAGTAGTTTTATGTCAGAACACTTCAAGAGGCATCATTAGAAAAGTTTTAAATGTGGCCATCATGGGGATTTAGCCTTTATGCAACTAACGACCACAGCCTCAGCTGGCACCGAGCCTCTCAGGTCTTTCATCCAAATTAATTACCTTGAAATGAAACAGTCAGCTTACGCTCTTTCACTTGATTTACAAAAATTAAGTTGTACATCTCCCTCAAACACATCTCTCAACATTTATTTATCAAACGAATTATAGCCATAATTCCTTTTAAGATTTTTTAGTTTAAAACTTACGGTGTGGAATTTATTTTGTCAGTTTCAAATTCACTTTTTGGTTTATAGCAAATAAAAACTCCAACATCGTGCGAAATTTTGAAGTAATAAAGCTCATTTATATTATACGCAGAAGGCCTAATATTAAAAGTAAACAATTGAAATTATTGAAAGCGATTATAACAACTACAACAAAAAATTTATCATACGAGAAATTATTGCGTTTATCAATAAACTTAGTAATATTTATTTGTTCATCCACAACAGTGCCTTTTTACCCCACACAATTTCAAAATCTAGATGACAAGCTTGCACACTTACTTCAAAACCTGTATGTAAATACACAAAATGCGATTTAAAAACTGCCACAAATAATTATGCTTTTATATTACTTATAATTGCAAACGTTAAGGTCACAATTAGTTTGAATACATGTTTTTTATATTCATACATCGTAATTGAAATATAGGCTACAACAATGATTAACATCTTTTCTTTATTTTCAAATACATTACTAATGTCACTAAAAAAACGCTCAAACCTATTAAAACTATATCCTAAAACGATTCTAGTTACTACAAGTCTAGTAACAGTATAATAAAATCGTTTATTAATTAATGAAATCACTCAGAGAGACTGTGGTGGGTCTGCTACAGGTTCTACATGATTCATCGTTCCGCTAATGAAGACACGACATAAACCACAACAGACCCGGGTTACCGTCATTAGCCCATGTAACTAATTTGTAAGGACATTTCATTGTTAGGTATAAAACCTCGTTTATCGACTAATAAACTTAAGTAAACTTGGATAAACAAACAAAACACTCATCCGTATCAGTAAATGGAATAGAATCACATCAATGATTACGGATGGTAAAGAAAATGGAAACAGTGAAAATTGCGAACTAAATTTATTGTTTAGGTATATTTTGAAACTTCAAATTGCTTACAATCATATTGGCACGAAAAATTATCTTTCATATACATAATGAAAGAACAATTTCATGATAAACACAACAAGCATAAAATTATTACTAAAAATATTTTCTTGAATCAAACGTTAGTAAGGGAAGGCATTTATTAAATTAAAATTATTGGAAGATTTTTTACATACGGCAAATAAACACTTTACAATAAACAATTAAAGCTATTTAAATAATGGTAGATTCAGCTATCTGTACTGATTGAATATACACAAACTCGTTAAAAAGTGATCAGTGACATATATTACACATTATTATTCAGTTAACCATACAACATAATGTATTATTGATAAATTTTTTTAATTTAAAATAGAGGTTGGCGATTACTGCATTTATCAAGTATTTTTAAAAAAACTCTCTATTATCGCATTGTAAAAAAGTGATAACGTCTTTTACATTATAAGTGAAGCTTCAATTTTACAAGACATATAAATGGGATGTCAATAAAATCAAAGATTTCTATATTTTCTTACGCATTGTCGTCATTGTTTAGTATAGTTAAATATTTTGTATAAATTGAAAAAAAACAATGCTCATACTATAGACTGTTCTAAAAATCATAAAAAGGTTAAAAAACAAATTTTAATAATTTAATTAACATTTCACTTATAGTAAGAAAAACTCTTCCACTCGAGGACCCAGTTATCAGATGTAGGCCTGATAGAGCATTGACCGTCCAGCAACAGGCAAGCACACTTGGCTGCTCCCATTGTTGTGCAGTGTATTCGGCTCTTTGATCTAATAGGCCTACTTGAATGTTAAGTAAATACCAATCCAGTAATAGAGAGAGCATTTTAAATACAATAAAACTCTGCTTTCTCAATAATATATTAGAAATTGCAGTGACTTTGTCCATTTTGTATGGTTACGTTACAATACGCCAAAAGATCGAACATGAGATTCCCAGACTGTTAAATGGAAATTCTACCTATAAACTCTTGGTGATACTTTTTCTTTAACCTTCAACCGTGACTTTTATAGTTAATTTCAATATTCATTAGATTCCGCACAAATAAGTTTAGTCAATCTGTAACAGTAATGATGGGCTTTGTTAGAGTAGTGGTGAATTACTCCAAACAATTAAAACGTGTCTAAAGGCCTTAAATATTTGGAAAGGTATGTGGAGGTTTATCCACATTAATTTCTACTTCATTGTATTAACAAAAGAAATAAAAGACCTGAAGCTTCACTTGCTTAAACTGGAATACTGTAATGGTATCCAACAACTACAGCTGATTCCAGAGTATAAGCACCAAGCTCATCACATTTACCTGACAGTTGCTATCAGCTGAACCACCAACTTAAACTGACTTTTTTACCTGCCTTATTATATTCTAGACTCCGTGGTTTGACTCACAATGGGTGTAGTGACCAATTCTATGATTGAAAGTCCCGCTAAGAAGACTATTTAAAAAAAATAGCCCACTTATAGTAAGTACCATGGGTTATGTGAGCTGGTAAAACTTTATGGCCACCATGGTCTTATGAGTTGAGAAGATTTAATCTAGCATTTCAGAAGTAAGGCCGATTTGTTACAAAGATTGGATAGAGATACCAACTTTCAATGAATGAATGAAACCTGTAACTCCGACGATAAAAAAAAAACTTTTACAAAATTGTTTCATAAATTTTAACCTGAATTATCAAAAACATCACTGAATCAGTTTTATCTTACGTTATATGCTGACTGAAAGTCTTAAATATGAGATAATTTGTATTATGAAAACTACGGAATATTTGCTTTTATTAAAATCAAATTGTCATTTTCTGAGAGGCTACTAATTCTATCTTAAGGTTAGCCACATATCAGTAACAAACGTAATATTTTTATGTTACACTTAAGTTGTTTTAGTAAAAGAATACATCTCCTATGGATAAACAGGTTATGTGACTAAATTCTTAATTTATGCATTTGATTTGTTCAAATTGTCAGGTATCTTCTAGAAATCCTTTTTACACGTGGATAAATATATTTAATTTATTGTACATATAAAACATGTATATACATGTAACATTACTGTACATTATAACATATTTGCATAATAAAAGAAAATATAAGGAATATTTTTATATTTTATTTAACATTTATTCTATGATAAAACTTTGTAAATTATATAGTTATACATATTTTAAGGTAGCAATAACTTTTATAGCATTTGTTGACTTTTTAGGTGCACATTTTTGGGCCTCTGCTAAGGATCCCTTTCTGTAAGAATGTCTTTGACCAAACACAAGAGGTATTTGCTTTCCTTTATGAATTTAATTTAGGTCCATGTAATACCAACTCGACTGTGTTTCATTTTATGTATACGACGGGAATGTAGGGCAAAGGCTGGTTTTATTTATTTATACTTAAAAGGACTTATTTTAAATTGTCCTAAAGAAGGTCATAGAAAGATTTTGTTAAAGAACTATTTAGATGTTACTTCAAGTAATTTGTTTAGTGTATGTATTTTTATATATCTGTTGCAGTGTTTCTCTAATTATTTAGGTAAAATTCATACAATTTCAACCAATAACTATTTAAACAAGTTAATTTCGATCCAGTTTAATGTGTTTTTACTGTAACTGCTGACCCACAGAATAATGTAGTTACCTGTATCTTCGACGATAAAAAACTTTTACAAAATAGCTTAATAAATTTTAATTTCAAGTATTAACAGAAATATCACCAATTCAGTTTTATCTTACGTTAAATACGGAATGAAATACATTATATGAAAGTCTTAAATATGAGATTACTTTGTATTATGCCAATCACGGAATATATCCATAGGTTTTATTAAAATCAGATAGTAATTTTCTTACACAATACTAATTCTTACAATTGTTGAAATGTATAATTATAACAGATGGAAAATGAAAAGTTGAAACCCTGAAATAAATCGTAAGAATGATAAAAAATCGTATTGACTATAGGAAGTTTTCAGCGTCTTTTATAGTATTGTAATAGACAAAAATAACTTCTAAAAAAAGTAAAATAAATACATATAGACGAGCATTATAGACAACAATATTGGTACAATTTAGTACGTTTTAAATATAATTTTTTTTAAGCAAGATAATGTTATCGATTTGTTACTTGTTCAAGTTTAATATGGAGACAAATTTATTAATTTCATAGAAATAAATTTATATAAAATTGCAAAGGTCTTATAAAAAAATTATATCTTATTAGTATAATGAACACAATTTAATGTTGCGACAAATAGTGCAGTAACAAAAATGTACCAGACCGGTTAGCACTAGTGACAATAAACGCAGGTGTGTGCTGGCGCTGTGGCAATGAATATGAATGCCTTTATTTTGCTTATACAGGGCAACGTTGTTGGCAATTGGCAGCGGTGAGTTGAATTATTTCTTGTATCTACGGCAATTGTAATAAGCACCAATAATTACGAGTAACATCATCAGGAGGTGCATTACTAAACCAAATTCAAATCGTTGCATAATGAGCTCTTAAAGATACACACAGTCTCATAAAAATACAGGTCCTAGACCAATGAGAGCTCGACATTTGACGAAAGTAGTGTTTTAATAGAAACAAACCAGCCGAAAATCAGCAGATTGTAATATTACAATCCATGCTTTAGTTTCTTTATGTATCAAACCTCAACAGATAGTGATTTAGTTAGTTAGAACGACAATTTAGGGAAACCACCATCGGGTTTGGCTATATTTTGTATGAACTGCCACCTATAACCTATATTTTTTAATTTTTATTACTCTACTTTTTTCAGAGATTTATCAAAGTTAAGTTAGTTGTAGATAAAGTGTATGCAACGAGAGTATTCCGCTTTTGTTAACGTTAACCGTAATTTTGGCTTATTACCATCGTCGCATATACAACTATAACAGTTCATGAAAACATTTCCTTATTGGTAAAAATTTCAATTCATTTCCCCAATGAACCATCTACAGAACAAACATTATAAGTAAAATTATGTATTAGTAATGCAATATAATATCTATCTTTTCTTAACATCTGTCAATTGTTCAAAGGTTATTTCCTAGCAGTTTTGGGAAAGCTGTCTAGAACATTAAATCTCTTCAAATAGAATCCTTGCTCTCCTGAACTGAATCTCTGTCCGTTAAGCTAGCAAGATACCTTCCCGAATTAGTCACGGAATTACGTGTGTATCTACGAAGTGAACGTTTGATTACTTTGTAGGAAAGAGATAAAACAAAAAAATATAGTGAGTTTATAATTAATAAAACAAGATACGTATTGTAGATCAAACTCAAAACTTTAGGTCAACTAAAAAACCTTGAACTGTATATAATACTTCAGAAGCTATTTACATTTGTAACAGTCACAATACAATAACACTCATAAACAACGCCCAACTCATCCTGTGGCCACTAACGTCCCGTCTCCTGCCTCATTTGAAATTCTAATGAGACTTACTTAGAATCTTAATACATTCATTCTTTCTACCTTGTGGGTCCAATTTTTTATATAATATTACATGCCACTCTATTATTATTTAAAAATTAATTAAAAAAGAAAATTTTCAAACCAAATTCAAAGTACATAGATTAAAAAATAAAAATAAAAATATTTATCTTATTTCAATATGAAAATAAAAAAGTGACAAGGAGATTTAAGAATTGTTGTGAATAAAATCATTTTAACTTAATTTCTATTACAAATTTATCTACTTATCTATACCCTCAACAAAATAACGTTATTTATATAAAAACAATAATTTTTCTATATTTCATTAGGGCAAATAATTTTTCCGAGGGAAAAGTTTGAGCTTCAAGGAGTGTAACGTCACCATATTTTAGATTCCCCACGAGAGAAAAGTTTTTCCGACCTAGTAATGAGATCGCAGGAGATTTCAAATTCGATACCGAACTATACTCACTTGAAATTGGTCCCATGAATATTTTACCATGTAAATTAAGTTAGAATCTTATAACTTTCTTGCACCACCTAGATAATTGAAAAATAAATAATCTAATTATTGAAATATCCACGCATGTAGGCATATTGTAAAATAAAATAAAAATAGCAAAGAAATAAACAATCGGCTTCATAAGTAAATAAACGTAAAACATAAAAGTGTTAATTAAATATGGTGTCGTTAGTTAAATATGGTACAGGTCACTATTAAACCTTTTAAATAACATACATCAATACTGTAATATCAAAACTATGCATAACCTTACTACATTTTTTTCAACTTTACATAATTATATCACTTTAAAGAGATACAGTGATCTTACCTTCCTCACAACATTTATGTTTCGTGTTTAGTGTTTGTCTTGTCTAACCCTCAACAGTTTCAACAGAAAAGTAAAAGAGCATCAACAAATCATAATGTATTACAAAACATACAATCGCATACAATGGATTCAAAATCTGTAACGATCATCAGTTAATTGGTCACTTCCGTCCTTGTTCATTTCCGGGATATTTCATTTAGCATTTCTGATCACACAGTTATTATTAAAATTTCTTTAAAAGGGTGTTTGTTGAACCATTTTTATGTGTCGTAATTATTATATTTATAACTTATTATTTTTGTTTTGTATGAGCCTTTGACTTTTATTCAGATAATGACCTGACATTAAATTATTTCACTATAATTTGGTATGTGAACATAATTGATTTGGGTGGTAGCAGCCAGGCAAAACATTTAAATAAAGAAACAAGACCATTTATAAATAAAGAAAAGAATTCATAGATATAAATACGTAAGCCAAAGTAGCTAGGGCAACAGTTTAAAGTTTAAGAAATGTGATGAAAAGTGCGTTTTAAGATAGAATACTAATCCATATAAAAAGTATCGCTCAAGGCGATTCAGCAAACTATCTTAACTTTCATATATAAGTGCAAAGAGTAAAATTCTGATATATGTGTATGAAAATGCTTTTTTAAAAGAACATTTGGAGTTAGAAACACGATTGCTCAAATAGAGTGTTATAAACTGCTTACTGCACATATCCTCGCTTCCATTCCACTCTGATAAAAATCCAAAGTCGTAAAACCAGTTGAGCTGCTTGAGGGGCCAATAACGTTCCATTTATCGCTCTGCTTGAATTTCAAATTTAAAGTTAGTCGACTATTCAACTGCTTTTCATTAGTTTTGCAATTGATTTGAAAATTTATTAGATTTAAAAAAACATTCTGTAAGGAATTAAGATATTAAAAAAAACTCATTCATCCTACACTCTAAGACCAGTAAGGATATATTTGTTTGTATGAATTTCATAACACTGATCTTCAAAACCGGTCTAAAGATTTTCTCAATTTTTTTCAAATAACTTAGTTTTGTGAAAAATATATATTTTCAAGACTCGTTCGTAGGGAAAAAATCTTAGTTTTTCGTAATGATTTTTAATTTAAATTCTAAAACTTTTAACATTGGTCTTATCGCGTTGTAAATCAAAATGAAGAAAAGCTGAAAAAAACTGCCCTAACTCGCAAAGTACAGACCTTATGTCTGTATAAACATGTGGTTTTGCATTTTATTTCTTACCGGATTATTGAAAAATAATTTAACGAAAACGATTTTTCAGTTTTTATCGTACTTTTTAATTAAAATTGATGAGACTAATAAAAAATTATAAAAATATTTATTTGTTGAAATGTGCTTTATTATTAAACAAAAGGATGTTAAAAAATCAGCTTATAAATTAAGAAATAAACACCCACGTACAGTTTCAACATTCAATTTAGCAAATTGATACTACAAAGCAGCCCTTATAGGCGTATGTTAAAACATTCTGAAGGGTGGATGAGCGAAGTGAACGAGCTCGTCTTGAAAAGAACCAAGCCTATTAGGACTCCGGATCGTAGGTTAAACCAGGCCAGTCAAATTTTACATAGAAAGCGGCTAAAATTGCAAAGCATGATGTATTTCTGTATTTTTGATATATGTTGTTGGGGCCAGTTAGGGTAATTCAAAAACAAGTTTGCAGCTTCGAAAACACTGTGCTCCCTGCGTAGTAAGTAAAAACATACAAAATTAATGTAATTTTACTAGTTTTGGGCTTATAACTTATCATAGTGCATTTTTCTTAACACTACTCCTACATTAATGAAATAAAGTAAAATTTCAAACAATTTAAGAAAAATTTCATACATGTGAGTCAAATAGTCCATAAAGTGGCTAAATTTAATTACCGTTTAAAGTACCATTTTTTGTGGTCGAAATCACAAAAAATGCAAATTTTGACTATCAATTACAAAAGTTTGTAATATAAAAAAAATCAAAATTCAAAAACTATTTGACTCACATAATATTTGAAATTTTGCTTAAATTGTTTGAAATTTTACGTTCTTTAATTATTGTAGGAGTAGTGTCAAGACAAAATGCACTATAATAAATTATAGGCCCAAAACTAGTAAAAATACATAAATTTTGTAGTTTTTTACTTATTACGTGGGGAGCACAGGGTTTTCGAAGCTGCAAACTTGTTTTTGAATTGCCCTAACTGGTCCCAACAACATATAAAAAATACAGAAATACTTCATGCTTTGCAATTTTAATTCCCTATTTGACTGGTTTATTATGTGAATCTGTGAATTAACTGCAAAATAATTGTATAACTTTACCTAGCAAATGCCCCCCGTTACTTACAATTAATTTATATAATTTTTTTATTCATCAAAGAATTAAATTTAGGATTAAAATTATTATTCAATTAATCCAATTTAAAAACAATTATTTACAGCTTCTCTATATTCGACATGTTCTGTTGTTGTTGCGCTATGTGTATAACTAAATAGTGGATATATTTCTAGGAAGACCAATAGGTGATTGTGTGGCCACCTGCCCCAAGCGGACTCTGACTCAGTTACTAAAAGTTTTCCAATCTGGTGTTCAGGAACAACTAACTCCATGGAAACATCTATTTTATTCATACATTAATTTTCCAATGTTCTAGAACACGTTATCATTTTGTTCATAAAATAGTTTATTTTTATTTTTTATATTTCATATAACTGTATTAAATGTATTTTACCACAATTAAATAATCCTTAGTATGTTTTTTTAATGTTCTTGATTGTGTTATTGTCCCTGCAATAGTTTGAACTACTTTAATTATTTTCTATCCATAAAGATTTGTCGTGCTTTTGAGCTTTATATTATAAATTCCTGATAATTTTTTTTAAATGAATTTTCTATGTTTAGAAATATACAAATATGGGTATAACATTATGTTATACTTATTATTTCTATAATTACTTTAGAATTCGTTTATTTATTCACATGCCCATTCCCGTAAAGCTTATTACAGTACGGTAGACAAACAACATGTTCCACTAAAACACAACTTGTCTCAAACAACAGCTGTCCAGAACAGGTGCCAACGTTCTCATTGTCGGATAGGCAAACTTTCCCCTAAGTTGTGTGTTACGCCTACATTGATATTTACGCGCAGAGGCGTGAGTTTTACGTGGAGATAAAAGTTTAGTCGTGTTTTAATTTGCTATTTTAAACAATATTTTTTGGCAAATTAGGTAAAGATGTAACGTATATAACCAAGAACTATTAAGAATTTGGCAAAGGGGAATATTTTCTTAAACAGGGAAGAACATAGTTCAAAATTTTCACAAAAAAAATTGATATCTTTGTTGAAATGGCGACTCTTAAATGTCGCCTCAAAATGTCTTATAAGCAATGTGTAAATGAGGGATAAGTGTATAATGACTGTATGCGTTGTGCAACCTCGATACTGATGAATACAGCTGATTCATTGGTTATGATCGTTAATCATGGCTATATAATACATTTATTAGCAAATTGCAATTGTTTTCATATGTAAAATATTATGTTTATTGTATTTCACTTTTAAACCTAGTTTTGAAAGACAAATAATCTATATAAACATGTTAACCATAAGTTATTTACTCATAGTACATTCAAACACTTAACAGCTCATGGTAAACTTCGATAAAGTTTACAAAAATAAAGTCATGCGCTTATCATCTTGGAATATTTATTTTACGATGCCTGGATATCGAATTGAACCCTTTATTAAACTAAAAATGAATAGAAAAATGGCCAAAGCTTGTTTTAAGCGTCTCTGCGTCCTTTACAAACAAAGGCACATTTCCAGTCGTTTAAACTTTTTACATTAATATGCTTAGTTACAGATAATGGAACACGTAATTGAAAATAGTTTTAATGAAAAATGACTCAATTTAATGTAAAGAAAGCTAACACAATTGTATTATTCGTTTCAAAACTATTTTTATGCCCTTATCAACATTTGAAATAAGCTTGACATTATCTCAAATCTTGGCGGCCATAACTTTTGAAAATAAAGAAGTACGATAAGTATTATGATTAACACAGTAGTATTATTCATGCTGTCTTTAATATCTTCGACAATTCACTTAAATATATGTAAAATATTTAAATTTAACTCAATAACTCAAGGGAATATAGAATTGATACAAATCTTTTGGTGTGAAATCTAAAAATGTTGTTGTATCTGATAGAATATCGAACGGTAAATGAAAGCCCACCAACTAGGCGGCGCCCTAGTTTGACTCTGTTTGCGGAATCAAGTGAGAATTTCTAAGAGTGTATTGGGAAAATATTATCAGGGTTGTAGTTTTTTATAAATTATGATTTATTTTACTATGACATTCCATCAAAATGTTAGATATTTATTTGCGTCAGATGCATTAGTTGTTTATTTGATATGTTTAAAATTTTTTAATACACTCACCTTTTTTACTTGCTATATAAATATCTGAACAATATTATATACATTTTCGTTTAGTTTCATTCTGTTTCAAGCGACAGTTACTTCAAGGCTTCTTCCGTGTCCCTACCATGCTAAGGGGTTATCCGTCTCTTTATTGTCATTATACTTCAACAGTGCCCATACAATATGTTATGAGAATGTAGAGGACGGTATCTAGGAGGACAACTATTCTACAGTAATATTTTTTCCGCCCTACGAGTTTTCTACCCCCTCGACTAAAATGAATGTTTTAAACTAAATAGTTGCTTGGTTATGAGAAAAAAATTAAATTGAAGTAAAATTTATGTGCTACAATAGTAAGATAGAGTCAAAGAATAAAGTATTTTAAACTATCCAAACTTGAGGTTTGTTTAGAGTTTATTATTCATTGACAAATTAAAGTTAACTCTAATTCTTAACACTTAAAGACATGTCAAATGAAATTCTCAAACTGTTAAATATCAACATTGTTTAGGTTGCCATTAGCTTAATGTTTTACTAAATAACGAAATTTTCAAGGAAATTCTAAAATTTTAAAATCTTAGTGTCACAAGCTTTGAGCCACCGACTAAACTGGTTGCATTTTCAATTGCATTACACTATGGGAAAAACTCTGTCCTTTTGGAAAATATAGAGAAATGATTGTATTGAAAAGAATGAATATTGTTAAATTTAATGAACTTCGACAGCCTCGCATGATATGTCGGTTGAGCAGCGCCTAACAGGAGATGAGCGCCGTGTTGCCAAATTGAACATTTTATTATGAACTGTTTACGTTTGGAAATTGAATTCTTTAAACAGGTAATTAATGCAACTAGGCTGGGGGAGTACAGTGCGGAATAAGTACGGCAACATCGCTTCTATCTCAATTGTTGGCTCAGGTCACGTCTCCGCATATCCTCGCCCTCAAAGGACATCTCTCGTCTCGGCTGAAAGTGTCATTCTGACATATATTTTCAAATATTTTCTAGAATCTTCCGTTTGATTTTGATTTTTTATTAACTAAATCCCTTTGGAGTCCGGAAGAGAAAACACCTTAACAAAATAAAAAATAGGTCTAAATTGACCTTGAGATTTTTTTAAGTGTAATATTTTTTCTAACGTAATACTCAGCATAAATTACCGATTGCCTTATTACCGCCTTATACCGATCACAAGTAAACATATTTTTCAAAAGTATTAATAATGAGAACGTATTATTTTTTAGTACTGAAAAATTATTTGAATAATCTAATCGCCATTATTGAACTCTTAAAAGCAGAACGACCAAAAGTTCCAACAACAATATTCCCAACTGAGAGTAGTTAAATATTTGTTTTTAAAACCATTATTACAGCACTAGGTTTAAACTCCTATTACAATTAAACTAATAAAACTATTCAGTATTCGTTAAATTGCGCAATTAAGCTAGTAAAATAAGTGTTACGGTACAATATGTTGTGTTATCGGTTATGTATAATTTACTAATTTTACAAATAATATGATTCCGGGCAATTTACACAGTATCACATCTTATTTATACTGAATTTCTTTCTACCAAGTCCATCATTACATCCTGATATAATTTTTAATACATTTATTAGCAGCTTAATAACAGTATAGTAGTTTTCATCTCTAGGATCAAAAGTGGGCTTTTTGGTGCACAATCTTGTTTTAAAACTAAGCGCAGCCGAGTGTTTTTTTTCTTTTTTTGAATCATAATGCGGAATTAAACTTTTAATCGTTAAAAATATTAAGTTGTATTTTCAAGGTTATATTTAAAAAGTAAGGAATATGCTGTGTTTACATTTCTGTTATTTACAAACAATGCTTTTTTATAGCGTTTTAATTTCAAAATTCTGCAACTCAAAATTAATAAATGAATAATAATATACTTCATAATACTTCATAACACCTCATTTTACAGTCCTAGTAGGTAAATATAAAATATTCCAGCTGATTTTATAGTCCTAGGACAATAAAGAAACGTTTTTGGTACTATTCAGAGAACAAAAACCAGGCTGATGTCGTGCAGAATGATAAAAAACAATTGATATAATTTATATAATTTTAATAAAGCTGTCATTTGGTTCATTTGCATGAGAAGTAAACTGTTGCATGATTGAAAATGATTTAATTCGTGTTAAATTATTATTAATTGACATTAATTTTTGTACAAAGAAAAGTAGTACATTTTTAACAACTTCAAATTAAGACATTTGTATATTATATATATATAAATATATATAAGTGTCGAGGGGCGTTAAAAGTAGGTGGTGCAAAGTTACACGGTTACAGTTTGTGACAGAACACTTATCGGAGATTGACAAAGTAAGCTCCACACGTGGCCCCAACATCGCTTAAATGACTTCCTAACATGGCTTTTAACGAAAGTTAGTCATTTACCTGACCCCGGTTTGATTTTTTTTTTTTTTTTATTGAAGGCAAATTTATTTAGAACAACATTATTGTTTGATTTGAATTACAAGCTTTTCGTTAATATAACATTAATTATTTGTGATAAAAGAATTCTCAATACTTTTTTCTTGAAAAAAAAAGTTTTCCGAAATTTGAGGGTCATAGTTATGTTCAGAGAAGCGCATCATTAATACCGTGTTTATAAAAACTATTAATAACTCATATCACCTTTAAAATATAGTTTTTCAAAAAAGGGTTATCTAAATCTAAATTTCCACTTACAACTCAAATAAATTAGACAGTTTTTTTCACATTAAACATTCCTATCTATCCAGCCTATACCGATGTTAGAACTTATAAGTAATTTTATGATTAGTTTATATGACATACTAGGATAATTTTCATCTGTTGTACTTGTAGATTGTGAACAAAATTTCCTGAATAGCCATTATCTCTATAAAAGTGCATCTTACTAATATAATAAATGTGAAAATGTTTTTTGTAGTCCAATCATACCCCAAACCACTGCACTGATTGAGCTTTAATTTTTAAAAGCGTAGATAATAATTCCACCTAACATATAATCAACATTAAGATTTTACGAGGTACATCAGAACTAAACCCCACTAGTTTTAAAAGTTTTCTTGTTATTCTTATGGACACATTATTCATTATAATTTGACTTAAAGATATTTCATATTTAAAATATGTAGTTTAGCTCAAAAGTAATTTATACAACAGAATGAACCACCCATAATCATATTTAGTTTAATATCCGAGGTTAAATGTACTACATTGTAATGGTTGTATAACTTGTTAAACTAAAGGCAGGCGAGTGGAGCGAACAAGCTTGCCGTAATATCATTATTTGGAATAATTTTTTATTTGATTTTAGCTTCCATTGGGAGATTCGGGGTATTGAAACTAGTTAGTGCTTTTGGGTTTAATTTTGTAAAAAACAATGTATTCATTAAGTAAAGCTGCGTTAACATAATATCAAATCAACACCAAGTACGTAATCACTGAATCTAATGTTATATTATAAAATGTTATCGAGGTCAGAAGATCAAACAGTGCTCGTAATGTGCACAAAATAGCCGTTTCTAAAGTAGGATGGAGAAGTATAAACATTATACGGAACAATTCCCTACGTAAGGGCATGTTAACGGTTATGCAAAGAAATTTGCACTTAGTGCTTTGTTTATGGTCTAAGGGGATTTAATACCGTATTGCTCTCTAGTCTTCCCGTCTTTTATTTTAACAATGATCAATCAAAGGTTAGAGGAAAGCTTTTCAGAACATTGGATTGGCCAGCAGAAAACCAAACTTCTTGATATACAGGATGTTCGGAAACCCTTTTCTGGAAACTCCGTATGGTGATTCTTTGGATTAAAATATAAAAAAGGTACATGTGAACATATGGTCTAAGATTCTTCGTAAGCCACTAGCAACCATTTTAATTTTTGTAACAAATAATTTTTATTTTCGTAACTGATCACTTTATCAAGTTTATATTTAGCATAAACTTTACTACAGTAGGCCTATTGTTCGATTTAAAATACAAATATTTTTCCAATGTGTATTTGCAAATTGGTGCCTATTTTAAATTTTATAATTAAAATATCTTACATTATATCGACATTTTACTCAACACAAAAAAGTTTCAAAATTAAATTATCTAAAAAATAATATCAAATTTCTAAGGATCAGGCAACAAGTATCGGGGTTATTGAGACTTTTCTTTAACAACTTAGGTTACAAACTCAGGTTATGTTACTTGAAAAATCACAGTATCCTAGTTATTTGCTTTGCAATCATTACACACTTGCTATTATTGTTTAGATAATTTTATTTGTCAACTTTTTCGTTATTGTTAAGATTTTGAAAAATATCTACCAATTTTGAGATATTTAAGTTAATTTTTTATACCATTTTAAAAATACACATCTCAAAAATATTATTTTCTGAAACACTTTCTGGACATTGCTATGGTAAATTATAATGCCAAATATGAGCTAGATAAAATGATCCAGGGGCGGCTAGGGGCTTAACAGATCATTATTGAACATATGTTCACATTAACCTTTTGGTTTATTTTTATTCAGAGACTCACCATATGGAACTTCAAAAGAGTTTTCTCGCACCCTTTATGACTTCTATAAGTTTGTTTGTGTGTAATGCTAAATAATATAAAGATAATTTTTTGTTAATGAACCGAATCTCTGTATGAACCGTCTTGGCTGTAAGGTCGTTTGGCGTCAGGCGATCCCTTGAGTAATCTCCTAGATGGCTGAGTCGTCCTCTTACCAAATGCGTTGCTTCTTTGAATTAAGAAAGTATTAAAGTTTACGACTTAAAAAATTATTTTAATAAACTTTTAAGGTGTGTCAAGGTTTTATTTTGACCTGAAAAAGTTTGGTTTTATATAAAAAAAGATATAACGCAGCATAATATAAATTTTTAGCTAATTACTATGTTTAAAGGATTTATAGTAAGAATAAGTAAACATTTAAAAAAAGGTGCACGACAAGAACAGTTTTCATATAATGAAAACGCATTATTCATACTTATAGGCAGAAATTTTATTTAATATATTGAGAAGTGTTGTTTAAGTCATATCACATAAATTGACGAATGAATTTGCGCTACTATTCAGTTTAAAGTATTGGACAATCAGATGTTCCATGAATATAAACATATTATGCAAGCATGATGTTTTTGGAAAAGTATCCCCATCTCACCCCTTGCATATTCCAGCTTTATTTTGCCCTTCGACAATTTATAAGGTGACCATCTTGATGCTTAAGCCTTTATTCAATGGTGTTTTATGGGCTTGGATAGATAGTGTCGACATTGAAACCAAAACATGGTTAAAAAAAAGAAGCAGCAAGTCATGGCCTCACGAATAGCAGCTGCAATTGATCGACCGAAGACGAGTTGTAATTGCCTAAACTTTGAGTTAGGTTTGCGTGTGGTCTAAGAAATCTTTATTTTCAAACTTGACGATCATTAAAGATTCTCCTATCTCTATTAGATCTGAAAGCATCCTGGTAATCAAAACATGTTACATTTTAAAGTTGTTAAGAACTTCAGCCTATAATTGATAAATTTACATTCACATTGTCTTTATTAATTAAATATATCTGAGAATCCATATATTCTTAAACATTTGGGCATAATTTTAACCTAACAATAATTATATCTCAATTTTGTTTACACATTGTTTTTTTTACATACTCTCACAAAACCTTTTTACCGCTGCGCCATTTACCAAGTTGTATAATTAATCTAGTAAGTTTGATTTAAGTCAGTTTATCTCAGACATAGATTTACTGTTTTAAAGAAAATTAACAAGTTAATGTCAACCGACAGTACCAGTGCAGTATAAAACCTTTTCAGGGGCATGATGGAAATAAATTATTTTTATCATTAATTAGTAAAATCACAGCAAAAATTTAATATGTTCTAAAACTAAGCTACAATTTAAAATAGGTGAGTCAGATATCTTCATGAATGAATAAATAGCCTAATAGTATATCGTATTTAATATTTATGTGCTAATATACGATCTTACTAACTATTTAATGAAACTAATAACTACTATGAACGTATTCTGATTTGTCATCATTCCCCACTAGAATTTTAGTGGTGAAATTTGACTTGCTGGAATGATTAACAGGAGGGCTTAGTTCACTGAGGGTGTTTGGTACTCAGGATCAAAAAAAGAATAAGTTATTATGCTTGTTAAATGGAACAAAAATGTGTAATTTTAGGAAGTTACATCTCTCTCCATCTTCCAGTAACAGTCATTTTTAACGGTTTTCAAATTTCTTGCCATTCATCACCAAAATCCCTTTTTTATCATATTTTATCAAACGTATTCAAGCTTTTAATTACATTTTCAGAAAATACACAAAACTGTCTATTAGAATAAGTTTAGTTTGTCCCAATTAAGTAATCTTAAAGCCTTGTAAAATCTACTTAAAAACAAATTTTAGGAAAATTAAGAAAAAGTCACTATGCTGGAGAAAATTTTTATTTGTCGAACTACAAAATGTCAAATATCACCAAAACTTCCCCACATTCTAAGCTTTTAAATAATATACTATAAGCGACCTTTCTTATTTGACTAAGGGGCAAGAATCGTCATTAAACACAATTATTGGCCGATTTTACATGAAATAATTATTATTGTTGGAAATTATCACACATAATACTGGGCGATGATTAAGTTTAGAACTCATTTAATAACTTTTACACCAGAACAGGTTAAAATGCTAACTTTCTAAAATTATTCATGATAACAGTAACTTAATTATCTGTGTCACAACCTACAGGATGGGCCCCTATAAGGGATGGCCCACTGGGAGTCAGCCCAAAATCTTTAACATAAGCATAGGTTGATATTCATAAAAATTTAAGTCCTTACTTGATAGTGGGTAATGCCACTAACTGCACTTCAAATTAAATGGTCAACCGAGGCAGATATGGAAGGCAATCAAACTTTCCATTGAAATAATATAACAACCTTATCATATTAACTTGTTTTTCATTATCATGACCTGGAACCTGATAGCTTCCTAAAACTTCCTCGAAGAGTCATCCCCAAGAAGGTTTTAAGAAAAATCATTGGTTTTAATTCATTACATCATATATCACATTTAACGCCTTAAAATTTAGAGCAGCATGTCACAAACCCCACCTCAAAAGGTCGAATATATCGCAAAATATTGCATTAAGTTTTTGTTATATGATTTTAGTGGAAAGTTTTATTGCCTGCCATTTCCGCCTCGTTTAACTATTTGAAGTGCAGATTGTTGCATTAGACTCTACTATGTAAAGCCTTTATATGAATATTAACCTGTGCTTGTGTTAAAGATTTTTGACTGATTCCTAATGGGCCGTCCCCCTGAGGAGCCATCCTGTAGGTTGTGACACAGATAATTAAGTTACTATTATCATGAATGATTTGTGAAAGTTGGTATTTTAATCTGTTGTGGTGTAAAATTTATTAAATGAATTCCAGTCTTAATTAACGCCCAGTATTTTGTGCAATAATTTCCAACATTGATAATTATTTCGTCAAAAATAATGTTTAATGACGATTCTTACCCCTTAGGCAAATAGGAAAGGTCGCTTATAGTGTATAATTTTAAAGCTTAGAATATGGGGAAGTTTTGGTGATGTTTGACAGTTTGTAGCTTGACAAATAGAAACATTTTCTTCAGTAAGTTATAGTGTCTTTTTATTAACTTTCCAAAAATTTATTTTCAAGTATATTTTACAAGGCTTTATAAGGACTTAGTTGTACTTATTCTAATAAAAAATGAGTGTACTTTCTGAAAATGTCGTTAAAAGTGATAATACGTTTGTTAAAAGGTGAGAAAAAAGAGATTTTTGTGATGAATGTCAAGGTGTTAAAAAACAGTTACACATGACTGTTACTGTAAGGTGGAGCGAGATGTAACTTCCCAAATTACGTGTTTTTTGTTGCATTTAACAAGCATAATAACCCCTTAATCTTTTTACACTGACTTCGAAACACTCTGAATATATCATAATAGCATAAGGAATGCGACAATTCATCTGACTGAGGAAAATTCCGTAATGGATGATATTCAATGTAATAAGTATATAAACAAATAATACAAACTATTTTTAAATTTTATTGCCATTGGGTCTTCATAGTTATACAAGCATAGACTGTTTACACAAACCTAATACCTAACATTGACAACATTTGTTGGTTAGGAAGGTTATAAAAAAAATTAAAACTTAACTACTGTACATTGTGTAGGCCCACATAGAGTTCTAAGAACTTACACGAAAACCCGATACTAAAAAAATCTATGTTTGATTTATAAAAAAATAAAGCTTTATTCTTTATCAACATATAAATTAAGGAACAAACAAAGAGGTAGTTCTTAAACATTAATAAAAAAAATCTGAAAATATCAGCATAAATTTCTCAAATTTCCATAAACCATATGTAAGGTTATTATGCTAAATATTTTTATATGGGTCCATGGGTGAATGGATAAATGACATTTATTGGGTTTTTTTTTCAAGTATAAGTGTAATTTTATTTTTAATAATCTATTATTATTATACTAAAGATGGCATTGTGATAACGAAGACAACTATACTAAAAGGAGATAAAATAAAATGTGTTATTGATCCCCCATGTTCTTACGATTCAAAACTCCCATTAGATTTCTCAACCAGTTGATTCTATGTAGTTATGCCACTTGGTCTATAAGGCTTTATAGCTTCTTTTATGTGGTTTGGAAGTCAGCCAAAAGAAATTATCTGATGTTTCATAGTTTAGTATCAAATTTCTTATACCCAAACCATCTCTGATTATCAAGTTAATTTAAGCAAGTAAATTTAATTATGATACTTTCATTGTTACATGTCTAAAAATCTATTTTAATGCCATCATTCGTAAGGCAAATTATTGTAAATAAGTGAATATGGAATGTCTTTTTTATACAATTGACCATATATAATCTAAAATATTGTGTCTGATGTTCAGTTTTAAATGTAAAAGAACAATATGAATACAACATATTTAGATGAAAATTATGAATAAGAAAAATCATATTGTAATTGGAAATAGACTAAACGTTTGATTAAAAACTATTGCGATCGCTATATTTAGTAGAAATTTACAGATCCGAAGAGATGCTATAAATGAAAATTGAATCCTAATTTAAAAATAATTAATGTGTAATAATTAATATTCAACTTCATCAGCCGTCTCATCTCTTACTTAGTACTCTTCGATGCTATTTACATTAACCATTACTGTTAACCATACGAGACATATTTTAATTAATGAGGGAAGCCTTTTCCCTATACTTTACTTAGATTATAGTTATGTAAGTCTATGGCTTAAACTTAAGGGATGAGCAACTTCATTACAGGTAGTTCTTATAACAACTACTGGACATAACGCAGTTTCGAAACATGGTTTCGTTATCTTTGTACTTGAGTCCGAAGCACTAGCCACTACTCCAACGGCACGCTCCTTCTATATGCATAAACAACTCCCTTGGATCAGGGGCCAAACATTATACCACTTTCCTGTTTAATCACATTCCATCTTAAACAATACTCCGGTACCAATGACAATTTTTTTTTTTGCATGCTTGAATCTTCTTCTGTCAGTTTTAATATAAAAAATATACATATACTTTCAATACTTTTAATGTCAATACTTTCATCTGTTTAAATCTGTAAATATAGGGGTGTATGAACCAACTATACCCAATCGCAGTCTCTAATATGTATGTTTACTTCTTTAAATATTTTTTTTATATTTTAACTTTAAAATATTTAATATTTATTAATGTTCTTATGTTCTAAGTGAAGCTGTTTGTACAGCTGTTGTTCTGTCCGTCCATGTTAAAGCAATTCCTCACAAATTTTTTTACCAATTGTATACAATGTTTGAAGTGTAAATGGTTTTGTCTTATCATATTTTAGTTACAGTTTTAGACATTTCTATGTTACAGAGTACAAATAGCCCTTAAATTTAGTATAACTTTATAATATTAACTCGGGGAATAATTATTATTGAAGTACAAACTAAAACAGTTGTGTCGACCCAGCCTGATTAAAGTGGCGCATTGCCCTACAAAGTTACTCCTAGTAATTTCATATTTAAATACTTCGGTTTGGCTGTGGTAACACTAGGAGAACTGAATACATTGTACTGTACTAGAGTCACGCTAGTTACAATAATATTGAAATTTAATGAACAAAAAATACGTTATAAAGTCTAATAAATACAACAACCCGGTTTATTAATATCAATATAGGAGGTATAAATATCAATATAACAACTCATCTGTACCTTAAAGCAAGCAAGTAAAATAAAAGTCATTGGACAACAAACAATTGAAGCTTACCACCATAGAAAACACGGATGAGTGAATTTCAAAGGCTAATGTTATCATTAGAAATTCAAATGAGCCAGGAGATGGGATGTTATTGGCTACACGAGGGCTCAGGCTGGTTTACGGTTGTGATTGTATTGTATTGTATTTTATTGTGAAGAACTGAAATTTGAAGTGAAGGCACAAAAATACTGGTTTATCCTCGAGTAAGACGTATTTAAAACTTCTCACAGTTTCACAAACTTTAATAACGGAATCTCTTACAAATTATTTGTAAAAGTCAAATCGTCCAGTTATTTTTTATTCTTAGATAATTTCTATACAATGTTCCCTTATTTTTAGGATCACGATTTAAACAGCAATAACACCCACTTTAAAAAGGGGGTTTTCAAAACATATTAATGGAAAATCAAACAAACGAACATTGTTCTGAAAATACATTTTATAAACTGGAAGAAATGTGTAACGTAAATTGGTAATATTATAGTACAAAAATCATAGTGATATTCATGTGATGTCGTGTACTTTTTAATGCTAATACTCTAGATGGTGGATAGATTCTCTTCCAGCAACAATCTCGTATCTACTGCATAGCAGTTAAAATGTAGTGTAGTAAACATGATACATGAATAATAAAAAAAATAATTATTATATTGGTGTATTGAATTTTAAATTTAGAAGTTGAAAACATGAGTAAAAAAAAATTAAAACGTATTTTAATTCAACTCTCAAACTAGATGATTTTATGGAAATGTAAAATTAAATTTAGTGATCAATAGTTACATCAATAAATTTTAACTTTTTATAGCTTGAAGGGCAATAATTTTTCCTGATGGGTTACTTGTACTATAAAAATTTGAGAGACCTGTGGATTTTTGAAAGGTAAAGCATTTTAAAACAAAATCAATAAAAAACATAGTGCTCAGATTTCTACAAGAAACATTATAATTCTTATTAAGTTCTATTTTTAATTCGTTGTATTACAGCTTAGAGGGATATTTCGGGGTTTCTCATTTCAATGACACAAACAATTAGCCAGGTTTTGATACATTTGTTTATTGTGTTAACGATTCATTGAGACAACTAGAAAAATTTTGAAATATGAACATTTTCACGAACAAATTATATCCTTCTCAACACAGGCAAACTATTTTCCAACTAACTCATAAACAATCAGTTATATGTTTTAAGAGTCATCTTCACCCCTAGGCCAGTAAGTAGCCCATTGTTGCGCAGTCGGCAATATTAACTATACGGCTTTTAATGCAAAACATGGTATTTGATTCCCCTGTTTCGGACGCCGTTTTTCAACAGATTTTCTCTAAACTTGATAAGTGTTTAATTGAATAATTATTTTAAGTCCCTCATACCTCGAAATTTCGAAAATTTTACTAAATTTTAAAATATATTACTAAGGAAAATTGAATTATTTTGCGACGTCACAGGGAGTAATATTTGTTAAATTTTCTAAATTTCGATGTATGAGGGACCTAATATAACTATTCAACTAAATACTTACCAAGTTTAAAGAAAATCGGTTGAAAAACGGCGTCCGAAACAGGGGAATAAAATACCATACTTTGCATTAAAAGCCGTATGGTTAACATTGCCGACTAGGCAACAATGGGCTACTGGCACAGGGCTGAAGATGACTCAAGAACAATTTTTGTCCTCAACCGGAATTTTTTTATCAACGCCAGTGTCATTTTGTAGAAGTGTACTAAACGTTGGAAAACCGTCCAAACCCCTCAAAGTCAGGGGTTGACCAATAAGACGTTGAAAAAATTTCAAATAATCCAATTTCAATTAAGTATTGTTAAGTACGACAGTATCTAGTATATTTTATAACGATTTCATTATATGAGTAAAATGACATCATCTTTACCGTAAAGAAAGCAAGCATAATGAAAGTATTATGTTAGTTTTCAGTGTAAAATCTTTGAAAAAACTTATGAGTTTAAATATTGGCTAAAAGTTTCTAAATTACATTTATTATTCCTATAGATTTATCAGAAAGGTATTAATTAATTACCTCTTATATCAACAATAGTTTTAAGACTTTAAAAACATTACTAACATATACATTTGCGTAAAAATTAAATTTTCTAAGTTTACAGGAGATTTATTATTTTAAAACGTCACTTTCAACGGAGGGAGTAAAGGCACAGGCTCCTGTCAGCTTAATGATATATAATTATCTCTCAGCACAGAAGCTAAGTATCTCATCAACTTGGAGCTCAGTTTGCATTAGTCACACAACAGATTTCCCCATTAACCATAAGTATAAATTGAAGTTATAGTACCAATACTGTGCTAGCTCGTTATTACCTTTATTTACCGAGTACTTTAAAATTAATGCTCATGCTCTCTCATCAATCCTATAGTCTAATACAAGGAAGGTACACTATTTGTCTGTACGTATGAATGTATGTATGCACACAGATTTCATAAACGACGGGAACGATTTTCTTCCAACTTTGCAAATAATTTAGTTCTGGGATAAAACATATACACACAGACACACACGTATATTATATTTCTATGGTAGGAAAATTCTTATTTCGTTACAATATTTAATTTAAATGATAATAATTGTACTGTGGGTCTTGTGGAGTTTAAACCTGACTCAACTGCCAAAGCACGTACCACGTGCTCCACTACAAACATACTATGGGGTTTACATTGTAACCAAACTGATTTATTGAACGTATTGATATATGTTTTGCTAAATTACTTCTAAAGGGCCGTTTTTGCGGTTTAAAACGTGGCTCTACAAAAAATAAGGAAAGTTAAATAATGTGTTGATTAAAAACATGTAAATCCTATACTCTAATATGAGTAAGGTATATTGTATGTGTCCACACGAATTTCGATAACGGCTTGAACGATTTTCTATAAACTTTGCAAATAACTTAGTTCTGGGATAAAAATAACATAGTGCCTTGTGGAAGCGAGTGAGTGGAGCGTTCGTCGAGTCTTGAAAGTAGTATATTTCGTTACTAAAGCCAAAACGGGGTTTTGCCGGCCTCGAGATCGTGTTTGAAGTTCGAGACGAAGTCGAGAACGTGAAACGATCGAGAGCAGGAAAAACAATTTTTGGCCGAATTACGAACGATATTTTTCATCACACTACAAAATTCAATAAATTCTAAACAAGTGAATAATTTTTTTCGTTCGTAACAAACAAAACATAACCTAAACTAACCTTGCGGGATGTACTGCTAGTGTTTCTGGTTGATAGCAACCACTTCACATTAGCTAAGGCCCCCAAAACTAGAATAATCTAATGGTAGGTGACAACTACTGCTGATTCTAAGGGAAAAGCGCCATTTTCCCATGTACGTCATATATACTATCAGGTGCTATCAGCTGAACTACCAACTACGTCACTGATTTGTTATTTGTTGTTGTTGGTGTTGTCACCTACCTTATTATATTCTAGATTTATTTCCTACCGTTTCCATTACCCGCCTACGCCGAGAAAGTAGGTGTTTCGTTGGTCGAAAACAGGTGATATCGATGTAGTGTGATGAAAAAGTTTTTTTTAGCTTGCCAATAAAGAGTATACAGAGTGTGACTGATATTACTATGACTACATAGAATTGTTTAAGTATACCGAGCAAACGCTCGTAACCCAGGTACTTGGCGATTAAAAAATTTAGTATTTCGCTAACGCAATACCTTATAAATTAAGATCACTTTACACATTTGCCTGTAATACTTATCTACAGTAAAATAGGATATAAACTGAATAATTTTTTAAGAAATATGTACAACATCAAAGAGAATATTATGCAGATTGTAGTAAATTTGTGTTGTAATGTAATGTGTGTTGTAAATCATTTAAAAATCTCATTAAAAATCCATTAAAATACTTTTACTTACCGACAACGCCATATTACATTTTATAAATGAAAAGAAAACTTTTCCTATATTTTTTCAGGGCTGACACTTTATTTTTAACCAGCCGTTCTCTGCTCGATGTTTAATTTTAACCAAGCTATTAAATATGATTTTAATGTACCTGTCGCAGCAGACCTCCGTACTCAGCGAATTTCCTATAAATTTTATTATTTTTTATTTTCCCCATTTACACCATGGGAATGAGGATGGAGGTTTGTTGCCATGAGGGTGTTGTAAACAAATAGACGATACTTCCTTCCCAGTGCAGGTACGTGCTAAATTGTATCATATTCTGGTATTAATATTTTCCTCATAAAACCCATGGGGGTGTATATAGATTTGCCGCCATATGAGTGTTGTAAGCAAATATAAGTTACACTCTACCTAGTGGATGTACATACCAAGTTTTATCAAGTTATGTCAATAAATAAGTGAGATTGAGGGATTTGTTGATTTCCCATAAGAATAATATGGAAACCGTATTTTTGGATTTCCGTTATCTGTTAAGCTAGTTCAAAATTCAAAATAATGCTAAATTGTTTTTTTAGCTCTTTTAAAAGTTTGAACGAATGTTGTTCGTGGCTTCTTGGGACCTCAAAAGAAAAAAGTATCATGGTCCCCGGCTTAGGTCTTAAAGTAACTACTACCGTAATAGCTTGCCTATTCCCTATAGAAAAATTCGCCAAAAATTTAGTTTATCATTGCAAAAACGTGATATTAAATTTGAAAACCACTTTCTTTAGAAAATGTTTATCGATAGTTAAATTACATCGATTACTTTATCGTAAGTGCACTGTCATTAAAATCTATTTATAACTGTTGCCGACTTCAGTGCGACATTTTCTAAAAGTATGAGTAATTTATTTTGTGTATCTAAGCCAGTGACTTTTTTGACGTTTTGATGGGGCATCATTAATTAATAACAATTGTTATTCATTAATTTAATTATTATTGAAATAATAACAGATAGTTTGACAATTTAAAATGTTAAAGTTACAATAGAACTAATATTGCTGGAAATATTATGTCCATTTTGAGCCCAAGAGGAGTGAAGGTATAATGTAGAGGACTTTATAACAATGAATTACCTTTTACTTATTTAGGATAATTTTATTAATATATAACGTTTCACCCAAAAACAATCATTTTACACCAAACCTATTCTCTAAATAAACAATCAATCACATGAAACTAAGCTATCTTTTACAGCTTACGTAAATTTTTACATTCCAAATATGTCACGAGCCCGAATGTTGGATGGACTACACAACAGTGACAGGCTGCCAAGTGAGCTTGCCTGTTGCTGGTCGGCCCTATGGCCCTTTTGGGCCTTATTTACATCTGATGTTCTGATAAGTGGGCCCTCAATTGGAAGAGACGTCCTTTTTTCGAAGAGATAGAATAATCTTAAGAATTAGCATTTTTGTAAGCACTATCATACAGCACGGACTTAATGACCGCTTCAAAGTAAAATTTGTAGATCACAGTTTTAAATGAAGAAAATATTAATTTTTATATTCGAAAAGAGATTATGTGACAATTGCATGTGCTTTTATAACTCACGCTAATGAGGATAGAAAAATATTTTATTGATTTAACCAACAATTAATAGGGCGATTTCTAATCCAGGTTAGTTTAAAATTCTAGCAGGCCATGAAATTGAACGCCTTTTGCTCCTATCCGTAAGTGAATTAAATTTGTGAGGTAAATTCCAGAAAACAGATAACCTAATAAAGTGAAAATTTTTTTATTTTAACTTTAAAAAAAAAAAATCATTTTATTTTTTTAACCTATTTATTTATTTATTTTAAAACACATTTCACTTATCTTATAAATTAGAAAAAAACTCATATTATAATGGAAAGCGGGAAAAACAAAAGATGCCAACTCACCACGCATATACATAAATTTTTATAAGTGTTCTTTTGGAGCAGAAAAGAAGTGCACTTACAGTTATATCATTGATTTTGTCTTTTACTCGAAAATATGGTAATGTTGGGGCATTAAGTTTAATTTTAAAGTTTATCCCATGATTGTTAAGAGATATGAAATAAAATAATTAAAAATTAAATAAAAATCAGAAACTAATCTAATTTAATAAATTGCACTTGTATCTAAAATAATGTAATGCTACAAAATACGGGCCTTTTCATTGTGTTAAAAACCTCAATAATGACATTCCAGATATTGGTTAAAAAAGCTTCGATGTTTATGTTACCTGTGAAAACTAACTATGTTTATGAAGGATGAAATAAGAAACAATGCGTCCTCCAAAACACTACTTGATTTGTTTATACACTCTTTTTGATGACATTGAAAGACTCATTGAATATTCAACAGAATTTCATACTTGCCATGATTTGTTTTTTTAATAATAAGTTGTTGTTTTATTTTAACTTGAATAAACCATTAATTTCCTATTTACACATGGGCAGCTCCATAGTTACATTATTCATTAGTAGCTTAACTCATTTTAATATTCCTATAAAATATTCAAACACAATTGAGTCTATGCAACGATTGTATTATGCACCTTTTTAAGCCACGGGTGGAAATAAGTATTCTAACTATTTCCCGAGTGGCCTAAGGCTTGTCTTGAAGACAATCGTTTCAATCTCTACTTTATCTTCGACCACTGTTAAATCACTGTACTAAACATGTCGATAATTTATAATTTATACGTTTGGACGACCACCCATAAAAAACAAAGCCACATAGAAGTTACTTGACCAAATCGTCGTTCTTACCTACATATTCACACTCTTTTGAGATTAGGCACTCGTGTACTGTTGGCACGTAAAGAAACAAGAACATGAATAATAATAGAACAGTCAGCTGATGTGCCAATTCTGAATGTTTAAGACCTCACTAAACAACGGGTTTTATTTTGGTTTAATAATGTACCTTTTTAAGATGTTGCTTGTAATAATTTTTGTGTTTATTCCCATACAGCACACTAACCTCTTCAAGATAGTTAAAAAAAGTCTTGCTCCGACATGGTCAACGTCTTCAAAACGACTCGCGAGACTCCTAAACCAGTAAATTAAACGTTTATTTGACCAAACTTTTCGTACACTTAATCGGTCTAGAGGAAGTCTAGATTCCGTCTCGGAGGACATTTTCAAGACATATTTTAGCCGTCTACGGCTAAATATTTGACCACAAGGTAAAATGGTATCCCTCTTTTAACCGTTTTAAAGCCTTCTTTGTAATGTATTGACATTTACTATATATCTTGAACACATTGATAATGTTAAAGAAGTCTTGTCGATGTCTCTTTGAGATGTAATTAAGATGTAAATCTATTTCGTACTAGAAGATGTATTTATTTATATGCCTTGGAGATTAAAATTACTGATGTGACATACAATAGATATCCTGGAAATGTTTAAAATGTTACAGATTTCTTTTTGGAGCCACTTTGAGATGTACTCAAGATATGAAATCACCAAATAAAAAATGTACTCCCAATTATAACTGTTTAAGGTGTTACTGTAACATTAAATTGAGTACATCATAAAAAGTCAATAGGCTACGTATATCATTAAACTAGGCGTTTGATAAGTTTTACTGGATATAACATAATTTTCAATAATATGTAACAAAATATTTACTACTTCAATTTTTGTAATTAATAATAATCATTAAACTCAATTATAATAAAAATTTTTTAAAAAATTGAAATAAATGTACAGCAAAGGATTTTAATAAAAAGCCAATAAAAATGAATCTTAATATATTAAAGATAACACATTAATTTAACAGATAGATTTACACTGTAGCCCACGTAACATGTACAATGTCAAAAGAAGTTTCCCGTTTCCTAATGAGTGACTCATTCGAGAAGACCAGCAACCCAAATCTGAAACAAAAAGAAAAGAAAATCATTAACAACTGGAACCAAACCTTTCATACAGGGAGTTAAAAGCGAGGGGAAGAACTTCAAAAACAAATTGTTTAACAATTATTTTAGAGATGAGGTTAATTTACTCAGTCCAACTGAAAAGAGGTATTTAAAAATCCAGGACTTTATATCTTTTATTGATTCCACAGAGAATAAAAGACAATAAAAACATAGGCTTACATGAAATATGTGTACTATACAACACAAACTATAACCTATAAGTTCGTAACTTAAAATTCCAATTTTTATCTTGTCAGGGTTACAATTTTATAAATGAGGTGCTGCCCAGGATATGATTAAATTAATAGGCCGATTGTTATATTTAGAACTAACAAAATTTTCTACGGCAGCTTTGTCAATGAGGGAGTGTATGTTCTATATAGCGGGTGGGCTACATTTCGAAGCTGTATTAAACAATGTATTAAGAAAAGATCCCCATGTGTTATGTTAAAACAGTCATCATCAGATCCGTCCAAAGCTTAGAACTCTTACTTAATACTGGAATGTTGAGTCGAATTTTAGAAAAAGTTTACAAATGTCCCTAAAATAAAAATAACACAAGTAGTCTACTTAACCAAATCAAAACTTAGCGCCACTAACCACTTTGATATTAACATTAGTTAAATTAACAGAGAATCAAAATTAAAATCTTGAAACTGTACAGCAATACTTCACAGAAATAAACCAAATCAGTAGGATAAATTCCCGCCGACACATTGTTGGTTTCCAGAAAAAAAAAAAAAACAAATAATATTGGGTACAGTATCAACAGTCTACTGTACTGCGAGCATTTTTGAAAGCCTGACTAAAGCTCGGAGTTTTCTAAAAATAAAACTGCTTATGAATTTCTTTTTTAAGGCAATTAGCCTAAATTACAACCAAAACTGTTAATGTATGTAACTTTAAGGAGACTTAGGTGAGATACTTTAAGTAGCTACCGAGCAATAGCCACTTTCCTTAAGAGATAACAATTATTTGGCTTAGAGCTGTATCAAACAAACAATAAACACGTAAGGTTTCTTTGTCAAATTTCATAGAACAGTAGACACCCTCAAATCTGGCCCCCGTGGGACCGGTCCACCTGCCGGTTTTAAAAATGGCTGGATTAACCAAAGGTTTATTGAACAAGTTACAGTTAAAAGGGACCTTTTTAAATGTGTTCCTAAGATAAACTATTAGGTGTATTTACGGTAACTAGAAAGAATGGCATAACATTTAATTAATGTTTTGTTACAGACTTTACACTAAAAGGCATAATTTATTCACTCAGATGTTAATAATAGGACTGAAATTCATTTGGCCATTGGATAAGTGATGAAACTGTTTTCAATGAACAAACACCAAGCAAATGTTTAATCGGCTTTATTCGGACAAGGTATATACAGGGTGAGTTTTTAATGTCCCCCCCCCCCCTAATTTTTGTCCGCATTCCTTAAGATATTGACTCCCAACCACCACCAAACATCATTGATTAGTTTATACTATTTTTTGGTATGGTTCACTTTTTTGGCCGCCATCTTGCACCCGCCATATTGGACTGAACTTAATTTTTTTAATGTAAGGGTAGAAATGTTACCCATCATTTCAAAAAAGTGATTTTTTGCGTGGAACAAGACGCCGCAATCCGTTGATTATCTGTTTTCGTTCCCGAGATATTGCAGGTTTTTTTAAAACTAAATTTCAAAATAAAAAAATTCAAAAATCTCTGGTTTTATCTAATTTTTTTCTAAATAACATCGTCTTTTTATCACCAGATATCCCATAATTTAAAAGTACTTAATTTTGATGGGACTTAAATTTTTGGCTGCCATCTTGGATCCGCCATCTTGGAATGAAATTAAAATTTTTAATGTAAAGGTAGGGTTGTGACCCATCATCTTAAAGTATTTTTTTGCGTTTAGTACGTTGCCGCAATCTGTTTTTCATTATTTGTTTTCGTTCTAAAAATATTAGCGATTTTGTAAAAAAAAATTAATATTTGTACAAAAAAAACCCTAATATTTTTAGAACGAGAAGAGATAATGAAAAACGCATTCCTGCAACGTACTAAACGCAAAAAAATACTTTAAAATTATGGGTCTCAAAACTACCTTTACATTAAAAAATTTTAATTTCATTCCAAGATGGCGGATCCAAGATGGCGGCCAAAAATTTAAGTCCCATCAAAATGAAATACTTTTAAACTATGGCATATCTGGTGATAAAAAGTCTATATTATTTAGAAAAAAATTGGATAAAACCAGAGATTTTTTAATTTTATTTTGAAATTTAGTTTTAAAAAACCTGTAATATCTCAGGAACGAAAACAGATAATCAAAAACGGATTGCGGCGTCTTGTTCTACGCAAAAAATCACTTTGAAAATATGGGTCACAACCCTACCCTTACATTAAAAATAATTAAGTTCAGTCCAATATGGCGGATCCAAGATGGCGGCCAAAAAAGTGAACCATACCAAAAAATAGTATAAACTAATTAATGATGGTTGGTGGTGGTTAGGAGTCAATATCTTAAAAAATGTGGAAAAAATTCGGGGGGGGGGGGACATTAAAAACTCACCCTGTATATTCAGTATATATACATGGTATATATATTCGGACAAGGACAAAGGTCCTTGATAGTCGTGTCATTGTTTCACGGTATCATACTCCTTGGTAGAAGTAAACAGCATGAATAAACGAGTAAATATCTTAAGCTTTTTAAACTCTCCCCATTCCGCAAATTTTCAAAACCTAAAAGGGTCCAGTCTTGATTATTTTGGATTAGCGGGATTCTACTATACTTTGATAACCAAGGCTGCGTAATCACTAATATAGCCTACATGTAACATATACAAATAAATTAAGAAATTATTAAAAGTATTAAGTTAATGGTTCGAAAACTTTTAAAGATAATCTTGTCCCATTCATGTTGAAATTTGATTACATTATCTAATATCAGAACATGGTGTGTCTAGCCAGCGCACAATAACCACTCTATCAGACGTGCTGCAAAACTGTTCAATCTACCAGACTATAATATAAAAAATACATAGGCCTACAAAGTATAAAAAAATTGACATACAGTCGACTCCCTCTCCGGATGGTTAGGACGAGGTCTTGGAAGTGAGTCACCAGCGCGCCAGGTTTCTCGAGGCCAAAATTGACGGAATTGAACATGTCTTTTTAGGTCAACATGTAAACAAAGAACCTCAGTTCGGTTTACAATTACGCTCGTTCCGGATAGTCATACCGAAGTGTGGCTAATTTTAATAGTTACTGTACCGTATATTGTTTGTGTTTTATTAATTTTGAATTGAGTTATATTATTACGAGATTAATTTGTAGGTAAAATTGTATTAGAACTGCATAGTGATTTTATGAATCTAAAATTGTAGCTCTTTTCTTTACAAAAAAAATTAATCTATGAAGTTTTTATTTAGGGCCACCTTTACATTTTTGTGTTATTTCTTATTGTCTGGTGTCAATTTTATTTTATCGATGTCATAAAAATGAGGTTCCAACAAGTTGGTAGCAAAACAGCATAATGTTTGGGGTGTAAAATTGTCTTCAAATATGTTTAGGATTAAATACACACTATTAAAGATTTTAATTTGCGCAAGTTAACGACCGCCGGGTTGCCCAAAAAAATTTTATCCGGACAATGGTCCGATTCTGAGGAGTCCGGATTAGAGGGAGTCAACAGTATAGTATAAACATACTCTTAACATATAGTAGTTTTAAATTAAAACTCCGAAAATCCAATAAATTTTATAATATACGTAACAAATGCAACCAACAAATTATAAAACTTATTGGATATTTGGAGTTTTAATTTAAAATTACTATGTATAATCCAAAAGGAAGAGCTAACCAAAAAGATACTCTTAACAAACCAATTATCACATCCAGTTAAACTTTAACTCGCCTACCATCGAAAGCTAATAGGTACCTTCCTTATTAGTTATTTTTAACAATAAATGTCTTTAGCCGGTAGAAATGTTTTTTAGAAATGGGTACGGTAATGGAAACTGCTGATCCGTCTATTCAATTAGCCATCGTACTTCTCCTCCCGAGGATAACTATTAGTGATGGTTCCACTATATAATATCACATTTACTCTATGGAAAAATTAAAGGACACACATTTTTACTTGTCAAATCATTTCCAGTCTTTGTTCTGAGGTTGGTCAAAAGAAAGCTCTTTGTACAATAAGATGTGCGATACGGTAAATAAATATAATAACATCCAAAAGAAATGGGACAAGCTCATCCTTAAGAGTTTTCTGAGCATTGAACTGGTTTGTGCTACATTGATTTTCCTTTATGTAATTATATATTCTTTTTGATTCACTCAGTTCCCATTGGCCTAAGCTTAAATTATTAGCCTACAAAGTACTGAGTACTGTAAGGTACAGTATGCCTTGAGTACGGACTAAGAGGTCCACTACAGATGTACAAAAATATTCTATGATTTAGAATGGGATTTAGTGGTTTTCTCTCATAATTTACTATAAAAATTAACCACACCAAATAAAACGTTACCGTACCTTCTAATTTTGGAAGAGAATCAGCACAAGTCAGACTGAGGTCCTTTGACGTGGTTCCTGATGGGATGATCCTGATGTCAAATTGCGTTCCCATCTCGAACACAACCTTAAAAGAATGAAAAAAAAATGCTTTTAATAAACAATCTGGTTTAGGTTAAATCTAGTCATAATAGTTGTAGATTTGTATGAGTGTTAGTCAAAACAAATAATATTGTCACAACATGTTTGTTGCAAAATAAATTTTGGTATAGGGTGAGGTGGGGTAAATCTGGGACAAAAATCAAAACAATCGGTTTTTCTTTTACTTCTAGGTGTGTTAGGCTCAAACAAAAAATCATTTTATATATGTACTAGGTATGGCTATGAGGTCCTGTTTATGATGTTATCTCTTGTACTTTTTTCTTAAAAAATTAAAAACGCTGTCCCATATTTACCCCGGCGTTTGGGGCAATTATGGGACGGGTATGGGGCAATACAAGGACAGTCATATATCTCTATAGTTATGAAAGATAGGCAAAAGAGAGGGAAATAGTTGGACAGAGCATACTCTAATTGTGTAGAAGGCACTGGGAAATTCTGGGACAGTACAATTTTTGTAGAGGGAAAAAATTTCAAAGAAATGCCGTCTGACCGACCGAAAAATACACAATTTTCAAGTAAAGTAAAAATAATGAAAAATTTGAGGTATTGAAAGAACTACCCCCTACACAAATTCTTTAAAGTAAAATCTTAAAAAAAAGTCACTCTCTAAAAAATTAAGCTAAAGGCAGATTTTTTGTGTATTTTTTTCTAAAACACTGTCATTTTCTGGCTCGGTCCGAACATAGATTTAGGTATAAATGAGTTGAAATAACGTAGGCCTATTCATGATAATTAATACCTTTATTTACACACTCAAACAAGGAAAAACATGGGTTACTTTTTTCATTGATATCTAATGGGGCAGAATCTTCTTCAGACGATGAACTAAAATTTAAATTGTCACTACTTCCCCAGCTCTCCCAATCTTGACTCTCTTCACTGTCTGATGATTCTATAAAGCTTTTCTTTTGTCTTTTTACTTGAGGTTTTGACTCTAACAGGTTTCTTTTGTTTTACATTCTTTGAGACTTTGGACACATTCTTCTTTACATTTTCTTTCGGTTCCTTTTTAATCTTTATTACAGGCTTCTTCCCTTCTTTGGGCTTATTTATTTCTTATAAGAAACATTCTGTAGTTATAACTTGGGCTTTAGGGGTTACTTGTTCCCTTGGTTTAGTTACATTGCTAGATTTTCCAACTTTCCCCAACAATTTTTCTTCAAAACTACGCTTTGGGGTCACCTGCCCCGACAATAAAAAGGGTACATGATGCTGTGGCCTGATTAGAAACAGGAGATTGTATAGGTGGCATATTATTAGATGTGGATTTTGGTTCAGATTGCATGTTATTGGAAGTTGATGGTTGAATGAGCTAGTCAATAACAAAAAAATACCCCCGTCGCAGCAGACCTGCGTACTCAGCGAATTTCCAATGGAATTTAAGATTATTTACTTTCCCCATAAAAACACCATAGGATCGAGTATGTAGGTTTGCTGCCATTGGGTGTTGTTAGAAAATCTAAGGTAATCAATAATTGGTGAATGTAAACACAAAATTGTATCAAACTCTGGCAGTTTTTTATTTTCCCCATAAACCCCATGGGGGTGAGTATGTAGGTTTGCCGCCATATGGGTTTTGTAAGCAAGTATAAGTTAAACCTTATATAGATAATGTACATACCAAATTTGATTAGGTTATGTTAATAAATAAGCAAGATATAGGGTTTTCTTGATTTCCCATAAGAATAACATGGAAAACACATTTTTTGATTTGCCCCGTAACCAGTTATGCTATGATAAAAATTCAAAATACCAAATTGTTTGTTTTTTTAAGCTCTTTTAAATGGTTTCAGTTAAAATTAATGAATTTTAAAAATTAAGGTCCAAAAATGCCAAAAACCCATTTTTGACCCCTTTGAAACCCCATAAACCCCCGTTCCCATAACCCGAGAATGCTGGTTCGCGAACTCATGAAAATAGATCTGGTCTTACACCTCCATACCAAATTTCATCAAAATCGGAGGTCACCTTCAAAAGTTATCAGTACCACGGACACATAGATAGATAGATAGATAGATATATAGATATATATATATATACATATATATGAAAATGAACGAATGGTGTTTTTAGCTTCTGGGGACCTCAAAATGAAAAAGTAAAGTGGTCCCGGGCTTAGGTCTTACCATGGCTACTACCGTAATAGCGTATTCCCTATAGGGAAATTCGCTAAAATAATAAAATTGAGAAAAAGAATATGTCCTAAAATTGCCCCAGGCGTGTCTCACAATTGCCCCAAAAAGTGTCCCATAATTACCCCTCTAGCCTTTTATTGAATATTACATACCCTATTAATGGTATGACTCAAGTTTAAACACCATTTTGTTGCCAAAGAAATTGTCTATCTAATAATATAAAAATTATACATGTTCAAAAATTACACAACTGTGGACAGAGAAAGTTTTCACAACAAAAACGAAAGTTTTGGGCAGCAAAAATGTAGAGTTTAACAATACAAATTTATTTTCACTGATACTCATACAATATTGTTTTAATCATTATGGTATCTAACTTATCAAATAATAAGCTACATTTTAGCGATAAAATATGTTAAAATAAATAATAAAATATGATTAAAAAATAACTGTCCCTTTTTTGCCCCACTTTTTTGCTGTCCCAGAATTACCCCACCTCACCCTACATTCTCAATAAATAAGCACTGTGTGAAGGTTTGCTGCCTTGGAGGTGTTGCAAACAAGTATAGGGTAATCAGCACGGTACCCAGTAAAGTCACAAACTAAATGATGGGTTTTACAAATTTTTTCCCATAGGCTAAGTAAGTAGGGTTACCAGACGTCCGAGTTTACCCCGCACAGTCCAGATTTTGAGAGTCTGTCCGGAGTCCGATCCAGGATTGTTAGGCCTACATTGTCCGGAGTTTTCAATATTGGTGCTATACCGTATTGTCATTGACTATGTAAACTAACGTGAGTAGACTTCTCATAGCATAGGCGAGTGTGAAACCTATTGACGGTGGAGTGGTCTCGTGCGGTGTACATTGGTGTACAGCGGTGGACTCCCTCTTAACTGGCCACCTTTTAACGGATCTCAGCTTTAACCGGCCAAGCTGACACAAAATCAACATTTTTTTAACCGGCCATTATTTATCTCAACATCGCTTTAACGAGCTGTGTTTTACCGGAAATGTTGTTTTCTTGTCTATAATTCAATTCAACACTATATTTTAACAATATGTTTGACATTCTCAAACATATTAAATCCTGGACGGAAGTGAATACCACCAGAAGTGAATGCGGTTGGACCTGCAATCCAGTAGACCATAATTAAGAAACAAACGATTATTAGTTTCGTTTAGTAATGGATATCATGGGTGTCAGAAATTAGCTATAAATTATGGGCTACACAGAAATATTTTTAGTTTTTTTCTCAAGTATAACTGCATTTAGGCCATATAAAATTGTAGGTTGGCGTTCTTAAATGTAGGCCTACATCAGTTTAACTGGAGCCAATTCATTATCCGGCTGCGGTCTGGTCCCAGGGTGGCCGGTTAAGAGGGAGTCTACATTTGACTTTTTTCTGGAGAGCGATGAGGTGAATTCAATAATGTTACCAAAAATGTTTCATCTGTTTATCAGTAGGCAATGGATAATCAGTTGCCCGTGCCATTGCTATGGTAATATCTATAAAGTGTTTCTATGAACGATAAGATTTCTATTACGTAAGATTTATGCCATTCTTATAATTTTTATGCTCCAAACAATTGAAATAAGACTATAATTGAAGAATAAGCCTAGGCAATTCAGTTTCCCTTTCTAAAAGAAATTTGAAAAATGTATTTTTCAGTAAAATGACGCAATTTTAAGGGAATTCTGTTTGAACATTTTGTTATTGTGTTCAACTTAATATATCGGTATGGCTATCAACACTGCCTTGGATACATTTTATATTGTCGCTATAAAACACATATCTCTTATTATTATTTTCCATAGGCATTGGGGAGGGGGAGGAGGGCTTGAGATATCACTACTGTATCGCAAAAGCGTCATGGGTTGGCTTAAAAAATATCTGGTAGTGGTAAACCCTACACGTAAGCCTCCGAACCGGCCTCAGGCAGTTGCGACCACGTTGACCAGTTTTAAGATTTTTAGAAGATTTTTTGACCCAGGAGCCTTTGTTTCACACAACTGTGGAACATCACTTAAAGTCAGTTAAGTTAATTTTTGCTTGGTTAATGTACCAATGCTTTTTATGTGCTCATAGGCACATGAGCACAGTTTATTTCGATAAATGGCTGAACGGGTATTAGAATTTATTGTTTTATTACATAGGCCCCTAATGCCATAGTAAAATTAGGCCTATTTCTACATATTTTACATGTTTATGTAGTCGCCCGCTTTAATTTACCTTTTAGGTTATCCGACCGTAGGCACGGTCCCGAGACTGGTTAAGAGAGGGGGGTCTACAGTAGATATGAATAATATTGTTTTTGGCTTGTGGGTACATCAAAATGAAAAAGTAACATGGTTTAAGGATTAGGGCCAACCATGTCTTCAACCATAATAGGGTAGAAATATTTCCTAAACAGGGAAAAATATTTAAAGAATTAGGGTACACGTTGACGGGTGCAGTTTCTTAACTGGGCTACCATACTATAGGCTAGAATAAAAAAATCAATCGATCCAATCTACAGTACGGTACATCGTATCGGATAGAAAATTACAGCCAAATACAAAATTTGGCTTGACAAATAAAAAATTTGGCTTGACAAATCCAACTGTCATAACCTATACCTATCTCTATTCATATTAAGAACCAACCTAAGTATTCATTCCCAAGAAATAAAAAGAATGTAAGAGTAAACCTTGTTTTTTTTTTTTAACACAGTTTATATATAGCCTACCGGTATATTATGTTATTTTGTCAAAATTTCAGTTGTCAGTACAGTTAATTATTGTCTTTGTTATTTAAGTTATGTAGGTAAATTAAATTGAATCAATAGTTGAATCAATGTATATTGATCGGATCGATCGATATTTTCATTTGATAGTATGGTATCCCAGTTAAGAGACGACTGTGTCACCGCAGTTCATTCGGAGTTAGGGTTGATAGATATGTTATAGGCTAGTATGTAGGTCGAACTTCATTCAAAATTACTGTAAAGTGAGATAAAAGAGTGGATTTAATTTCTTCATTTTGGTGAATTTTCCTATAGGCCCTAAGTTTAAGGGAATCTGCTACTACGGTAATTGTTATGCAAAGACCTAAGCCTGGGACCATATTGGATTTTATGTTTTTAACTCCATAGGAAACAAAAACCAATCTTTCAAATTCACTGATAGGCTATCTATAAGTTATACAGTACCGTATAAGTATTGGAACATAACTTAAGTCCCCAACTCCCAGAAAAGGTTGGTTAATCCGAACCAGTTTTCTAATAAGGCCAGATAAACCAATCTCATTCGGGGAAAAAATAAAGATGGTTACCATACCTAAGAGTTATTCTGAGTAGGCCCTATCAGTTGATCTGGGGTCACTTAATTTAAGGAGAGGATCTACAAATTGATGAAAAAGTTAACGATCAATCTATAATCAACTATCATTTTTGATCCTAGATCTGCAACTAAAGCATCTAAAACTGTGATTGCTTTGAGGCTGATTAATGGCAAGCCTAATTTTAATTGGTTTCTTTTAAATAAGGCTTCAATTAAAAATTAGTGATTGGATACCTAGATAATAAACATAGATTACAAACATAAATAAACAGCGAAGAGCCCGATACCAGTGACAAACTTTTGGCTCATCTTAGAGAAAGATAAATTATTATGTAGCCTAAACCGTTTTTCAGTCATTAAAATTTAAAAGCAAATTGACCTGACAATCAGTTTAAAACAGGCAAGGGAATTGTCTTGAGGAAATTGATAAGCTGTACCTAGGCTATAAAAATAAATTTGGGAATAGGGCCTATTTTAAGGTCCCGATCCAAGATTACAAATGCTATTACCATACCCTGGCAATGAATAATTACGAGATATAAAGGTCTGTTGGTCTAATACAAGATATAAAATGTTAAAGAATTATACTTACATTAGTAGACAAAACAATAATAGGATTCCTACAGTAGGTTTAGTTCATAGAACGGTATTTCAGAGTCAATTAGGTTAGATGTCTTTTATAATTTCAATGCCTTTGGTTAGAGTACAATATATAACCTTGAGAGATTAAAAAAAAACAATTTTCACTTTCATAAAATAATACTTTATTGCTATATCAAGGTAAAAGCTTGGTATATAAGCTTATGGAAACAAATAAATGCTTACCTTAGGAGAGGAGGGTTGACGGTTGACGGACGGGTTGACAGACACAAACTCAAATCATCAGCAGAGCACACAGAGTATTGAAAAGCAGTTGTTCAAGGCAGAGAGTAAAGTGGTGAAAACTCAAAACGATAATTATTTATTGTTTTAGATTAAACAATCAAACAGTTTATAAAATTATTAAACTGTTACTGTGGTTTATTTTATGAATCAAAAGCAAAAGTTCAAGCAAACTAAATCAAATTAGTTTAACGGTGAAACCCCACGTTACCACACGAACTAACAAGACCAGCGTAAGTTTGTTGTTTAGATGAAGAACATAAGAAATAAAGTGTCATACTTTGCATTGGGTTGGAAAAAAATGACTTGTAATGAAATAATTAAATATGTAGCCCTATTAAACTTGAAAACAAATACCTAGTTCATTTTCATCACCTTGGGTGGAAACATTAACTAAAAACTAGTGAGCTATACTTTGCAGAGGAAGTGACTTTCTTAAATCATGTGTAAAATAAACACAGAACAATTTATTAAAAGAAAGATTGAATGTCACATGAAATCGAAACTGTTAAATTGCATTTACATTTATCGTAGCATTCGTTTGATTCAATCATTTTCTTAACTCTTAGATTCATATACACTCAGTAAAAGAGTTCCGCAATATTCCTAAATGTCAGAAGAATATGAGTTTTGTAATCGTGCTTCAAAATAAAATCGGAATTATTTCATATGGCATGTTTTATGATGTATAGGATTTTTCTAGAATAATTTACTTTGTAATTAATTTCTTACTGAGTAAAATATTGTTTTATCGACGTGATCGTGAAAGAAATAAAAATTAATTAGGCGATTTCGTTTCGAAAAAATTGATAAAATCAGAAATCTTTTGTGGATTGTTGATCGTCTACAAACAGTTATGGCATTCGTACTTTGCACCTTGAAGGAGAGTTAGTGTGACTGCGTTTCTTTGTTTTCGTTTCTGAAAAGGATTAATTCCATTACTTGAGCTGAGACCTGTTTTCGAAAGAGACCTCAAAAGACTGACACAGTTCAAATAGGCTACTTTCTTTGCATATTTTATCAGGTATTTGAATATGACAAGAATCTTTTATTGATAAAACATTAGTTCAGGCTTCAAACATATTTTGACAAACTTATTTAAAAACACACATTTAGATTAGCAAAAACATAAAGCTTTTAAATTATTTTTAAGTGTACTGAATTCGGGATTTTCACAATTATTAATGACTTTGCAGGAGCCGAGCGGTGATGTCCATAAAACGTAAATTTGACATCTTTTATACGTTAACGACAACAAACACGGAAACATTTAGATGACGTTTTTTATTCATCTTCAGTATGAAAAAAAACTATATTTAAAAAAAATAGTAATTGTTATATTTTATTGAATTTTTCATTTATAATTAGTTTAATAGTTACAACATACCAATATTTACTACGTATAAGTTTATGAAAAAATTGCCCTGAATTATTATAAAACTATTGTGAACATATAAAAAATAAAATGTTAGATTCATAATTTTTCTTGTATATCATTAAGACATCTTAATTAAGGTTAATGCGATTTGGTTTAATAAATGAATAAATGAAGACGTACAATAGATGTATAAAAATAAGACGTGTATTGTGAGAGGTTTACAAAACGTCTTTAAAAAAGATAATTGCAAGACGGTTAATTTTTAGCCATCCTACATGTTTATTCGACGTGATTTAGACTTTGTGTGCTGTATGGGTTACAACTATCGTAGATAAACTTTTTTAAGGTTGATCTTAAAACATTAAGTAATTTTGTATTCTAACGTATTAACAAATTTTGAGTACTAAATAAGATTACAAAATCAATATAACGATATTGGGAAAATGTTATTAAAATGAAATGCCATACTTTTACTTGTTTGGATTTTATAAAATTACATGTATAGGTTTATTTTAGTAGAAATTATTTTTATATGCTGTAATAAATTGTTGGGATTATTGATTATGTTTTCTTTAACCAAATGTAATGGCTATTATATTATGTACATTATTGATGTCATTATAGTTCTAATTAATGATTGTGTTTTTTAATTAATTGTTTATTATTGGCAAGTCAGAAAAGCTTTCCAATACTCAAATTTACAATTTTATTTGTCATAATGTAGCGTAATCTAAAATAAAGTACTTTTATTTGTGTTAAATAATTAGCCTATGGTATTTTTATAATGTTTTCATAAAAAAATTTTTACTAATACTAATTGATTAAAAAAATAAATAACTGAAACTGAAAATCTTAAGTGTACCAAAGTGTAAAGAAACTTTGATATAAGAAAAACACATGAAACTTGTTATAGTATAAAATTATAGTATTGAAGGAAGCAACTTTAAAAGGTACTAACTTAATTAGTAATTGCCAAATACGTCAATCAGGATTGAGAAATAAATTAAATAAACAGTAAGATGTTGGATGTACTCCTAACTACATGTAGAGTAGGGTAAAAATTTCAAACAATCCAACACATGCTGTTTGTACACTTTGTATAAAAAATAGTGTTAGGTTTCAAACACTTTGTGTTTTACAGCTTCAAAAGAGAAATAGCTGGTTTACAGATAACTCTGGAGATGCTTGGGACACAATGACTTCCTTCTACACAAATAACACACAACAATGGAGTGGGAGCGACGGGATATTGGAGTCGATGAAAGGAACTCCTGCCTGCGTCTTGGGAACTGTCATAGCACGTCGTCATAGAGCTGGGGCTCAACAAAAAATTCAAATATATCACACGTTCTCATTACTGCTGTAGCCCAACATTTTTTCTTTTTATTACTCCTCAGGTTTATTGTTTAGGTCTAAAATACATTATTTAATTGTAAACTCGACTACGGCTCGATGGGAGCTCCACCCCATGTATGACGCCTTAGGGGTTGAACTAAATTCGTTAATTAATGAAAAGTCTTAAATATTAACCAGGCTAATTCCACTGATGTACTGGTCAGCCACGACAGTATCAGAACCGGCCAATACACACTTTTCTTAAACAATAATAATGATAAAATTTGAATTGCCTTCGGCTCTTTCTTAATACCCCTAATTCGTAAATTGAATTAACTTGAGTTGTGAAAATTTAACTGCATAAATATGTAAGGTATTGTGCTTTAATATGGTTGCGTTAAAAATTTGGAGATACAATTAAAACATTAAATATTTAACATTAGATATTTTAAATTGAGTAAGTAAGATGGATGAAATTGTTATCGTTTCTTCGTATGGTATACAGGGTGGTTATAAAGTCCCTTCCCCCCTAGGATTTTTCTACAATTTATATTAAAAGTGATTTTCAATGACGGGATTCATTGTATAGGTACATACTCTAACTTTTGTAGTAATTTAAAATTTTGGGAGTTTCCTGAGGTCTAAGATGTAGGAGTCAACTTCAAAATTCCTTATGAGAAGCTAGTCATGCGACATGTCGAATAACACTGCCTTTCCCCCCTGAAAACAGTGGTGCAATCTAAATTCAAAAGGGTTATACCGTTTTCAAGATATCTGAAAGTCTAAGATGTAGGAGTCGACTTAAAAATTTTAACTAGAAGCTAGTCATGCGACATGTCAAATAACACTGCCTTTTCAACCTGAAAACAGTGGTGCAATCTAAATTCAAAAGGGTTATACCGTTTTCAAGATATCTGTAGGTCTAAGATGTAGGAGTCAACTTAAAAATTTTAACTAGAAGCTAGTCATGCGACATGTGACATGACTCCTATATCTTAGACCTACAGATATCTTGAAAATGGTATAACCCTTTTGAATTTAGATTGCACCACTGTTTTCAGGGGGAAAAGGCAGTGTTATTTGACATGTCGCATGACTAGCTTCTAGTTAAAATTTTTAAGTCGACTCCTACATCTTAGACCTACAGATATCTTGAAAACGGTATAACCCTTTTGAATTTAGATTGCACCACTGTTTTCAGGGGGAAAAGGCAGTGTTATTTGACATGTCGCATGACTAGCTTCTAGTTAAAATTTCTATGTCGACTCCTACATCTTAGACCTACAGATATCTTGAAAACGGTATAACCCTTTTGAATTTAGATTGCACCACTGTTTTCAGGGGGAAAAGGCAGTGTTATTTGACATGTCTCATGACTAGCTTCTCATAAGGAATTTTGAAGTTGACTCCTACATCTTAGACCTCAGGTAACGCCTAAAATTTTAAATTACTACAAAAGTTAGAGTATGTACCTATACAATGAATCCCGTCATTGAAAATCGATTTTAATATAAATTGTAGAAAAATCCTAGGGGGGAAGGGACTTTATAACCACCCTGTATATGGGAGGTTCATCAGCCTCCCCGTCACGGAACTGAATCATCTTTAACCTTCACGACATATACATATATTTTAAACTAAAAGTATCTTTCTTTTGCCTTCCTATTATTTTTATTAATACCTACTTAAATTAATACTTATAAATTATATTAATATTTTAATCCCACTTCTCTTACTTTTAGAATAGTGTATAAGCATTACTTAAATCTTATTTAATCATAATAAGGTTTAGGTAATACTTGTACAGTGTTCTGGTCCTCATAATGCAATCGTTGTCTTAACGTACTGCCATACTGTCTTATTCTCCAGTTTTCCAGATGTACTAAATATCCAATGTTCTATAAAAAATTATCATCTCATAATTTTCTTAATACTTTTATTATGTGTTCATGACCATTTATTACACTTAAAAGAGAATGCATTGAACATTTCTTCAGCCAAACGGAGGTGATTGTGGCGTAAGTGTGCAATCCTTCAGTACAAAGGAAACCAGCAGCTTGATTGTATAGGATCATGTGTGCTGTGACAATATGTAACATTGTGGGCGTCAGCTGTTGGAACAACTATGTTGATTTGTGCTTGTCATGTGTTATACAACACTGAAGGAAAAACAAATTAGATAAATTAGTTTTTTTTGGCTATTTTTATTATAATATTTATTTTAAAAGTTTATCTATTGTGGATTCCTATGGAAACTAAACAAAACATTTATTTCACATATCTCATTTATTTATTAAAATTAATTTCACAATTGAATGATAACAATCATAAAATCTTATACATATGAAAAATATAACATAGAATAAATGTACATGTAGCAGTATTTTTTCTAAATAAGTTTAAATACTTGAATTATGTGAAAACCTTTCTATAAATCATGTTGATGAGCGAAAGCCAAATAGTGGGGAAGAGGATCGTCATGAGGCAATGTTTAGATTTTCATTACTATCAGCCATTATTAATATGCTATAGTTGTTTTTTCGAGGTAAATAACCGTTTTGTATCTTGGAATGCTCTGTACTCTGTATATAAATGAAATTTAATCCAGAAAGGATATAAAATTTAAAGTAATAACCTAGTTATTATAATGAAGTCAACTAACTTAATCTTGAGAATTAAATCTAAATGTATGATGAAAACTAAGCAAAATTCAAAGGATCAACATGTATGAAGGTAAAAATAAAAAAAATGTGTGGCTGGCAGAAGGTAAGTTAAATGATATCTATCATGTTTCATGATTAATGCTAACAATAATACTACTTAACCTTTTACAACCTTTTACGAACATATTCTTTTATTGAAATCCCTTGTTAGGCTTCATTAGACCTCAGAAGCTTTTACATGCATGCCGTTATGATTCAAGTCATAATCTTTAAAACTATTTAGAATTAATGACAACTAGAGATCGCCTCCTGATCGAAATTCGATCAAAATTTCAGTATCTGGATCAACTGTTGATCTGGCCCCAAGAAGCTTAAAAACATCTTAGATTTAAAACATCTGTTCTTCCCAATTTTCTATCAGTTGTTTTTACAACAGCTGTCTAATGATTCATTCAATTCTTCTTTCTCCATAAGATTAACATTGGAACTTTGAAAGCCTGTGGGGCGTAGCCCTGGAGTCCGATGTGAATTAGAATGTGATTCTGCTCATCTACAGGATTATACCTTTCTAACGGTATGCTCGGATTTATCCTACGATGCACACGAGCTGAGAAAAAAGGAGGAAATGAAACATGCTTGCGTATTAATATATAGATGATAATATCCAAGACATAAAAAGATATATTTAACAATTATGTTGCTTGAAACATTCTCTATACCCCTGTGTTACGGTAGTTTCGTCCAAAAGTTTAAAAGCAATGAATTGAGTAAGGTGAATGTATTTCTCAACTATAGAATCAAATTGATTTTCATTTTAGAGAAACGCATCCTCATTATCACTCTTGGGTATAATTATTTCAAAGAAATTGAAAAATATTTGCATTCCGGAGTTTTTTTTATGAAGTAAGTCAACTCTTAACTTAGTTATTGGGCTTAACTTACTTTGATAGGCTACTCTGGACTAGTCATGCTTATTAACACAAAACACGAACTTACAAATGTTATTATTTGGAGTTATAAATACTGTTTTTATAACTATAAACTTTTCCAATGAATAAGAAAATACTTAGTCGTGAAATACAGTACAACTCAAAATTAATACAAAATAAATTGTAAAAAATATTTATAATTCTGTATTTTATTTTAGATTCTGTCATAATATTATCTTTATTGCGCAAAATACATTTTAAACAGCTTTATTGTTACTGTTGTTGATCTGCATACAAACAATTTAGGTATCATTTTAAGTGAAATATTAGATTTTTATCTAGAAAAAATTATACTTACGTAAGTAAATGACAGCAGCACATTTCACAAGTTCCTAAAAGTCACAAATGTTTTAAGGCTAACAGAATTAACCGGTAGAGAGCTGTTACTGACATAAAGTTCAGATCAATCCTCGATAAGCGTATCAGGTTAGCAGTACACGTCACCAACTGTTAACCAACATCTTCGACATTCGGAGCTTATTTAAAGAGTTTCTGCGATAATCAAAGAATAAATGTTCTAATGCGTTTGTTTGGGAAAGCAATATATTTTAAGTTTTTAAATAAAAAAATATATATATACTCTATATAAATATTAAACCAAATAAAAAATGTTTTAATAAATTTCAATATTTAATTTTTACGAAGTGTGTTTGAAAACAATTATAAATCGTAAAAGTTGTTTTTTTTGCCAAACTGATTGTGAACGAGCTATGTGATTACAAAAATAGAAGAACAATTAGTAGGCATTATTGTTATCAGACACACGTAGGTTAGTCCAGGCAGGAAGTAATTCTAGCTAAATGTTTCTAATCTTAACCAGAATATAAAATTATTAACTTGCAGTAATGTATAAATGAACTTAATTATTTGTAACTTACATAAATTATAGATAACTAAAAATATTAATATTTAAATAAAAGACCAACTTACTACATAATCACGTAAGATTTCGGCAATGCCTTCATCAGACGCAAAATTACATTTTAACACAAAAAATTAGTCTTTAATTTTTTGAATTTTTTGTGTTAAAATGTAATTTTGCGTCTGATGAAGGCATTGCCGAAATATTACGTGATTATGTAGTAAGTTGGTCTTTTATTTAAATAAAAATATTAATAGAGATATAACACAATTTTTAGCAAAATGTTAAAAACATTACTTTTGGATTTGTTAAATTACTTTTCTAATAAACATTCGTGTCCAACGTCGATCTACAGTTTATTTTGTTTTTATGTAGCCTAAAACTTGACAACCTTTTTATGCTAGAGGGAGTGATAATCGTTCAACAGAACAGGAGATGGTTATTTCATCATCCCAAGATTATTGTAAACAAAATCCAACCAAAACGTCCTTTTCCATAAGGGTCCTTTTTAGAAGCACGTTAATGCATTGTGTATTTCAACTGAAGATAATGGAACCTCCTAACAAACCATGACGTTTCTAAGGGTTGTAGTGTATACAGGATGCGAAAAAATTTCCTTATTTGTAGATTTAGTTAAATATAATGATGAATTGTTTCTTGAGTAAAAAAATTTAGTTTACAAATATGTAATAACTATTAAGCGGAGGGGGGTGGGTAGCTTGCCAGAGTCAAAAAGCTTATCATTAAACGGTCAATACTTTAATAAAGCTAAAAGAATGAATCAGAAGTAATAAAAAGGAATGCTTTAAACTTATAATAAATATATAACAAAAGTGGCAGGTGATTAAATTTTAACTATAGGCCGATGGGCCTAAATTTTGTGATAGATAACTTGGGATGATAATTAAAAAGTATTAGTTTTAGTTAAGCATTTTACAATTTAAGTGTTACGGTTTGAAAATTACGGATGTAAAACATTTAACATTTCTTTGGTAGATTTTGTTTTTGGATTCATCAAAGATTTTGTAGTTAGGTTGGTGGTACTTTAGCAAATACGAAGTTTACCGTCCATGCAACCCACGGTTATACTTTTACTATATGGGAGATATTAAATTTAGAATATACAGTTAGTTATATTTTAAATACTGAAACTATATATATTGTCAAAGTAAATCCATAAGATCTTCCAAATTCAACGATGATATATTTTGTATCATATTTTAAAACTATATTATGATATATTAATAACATTAATTAGCCAAATTTACTTACACAGGTCAAACTTTGTAGCATTCAGACAGCTTACCTGAAACCAAAATAATAATAATTTAATATTTCCTTAAGATTTAGAATACATAACACAACTCTGTTCAAGTTGTATCTTTCTAGTTTAAACAATGTTTGACTGTAAAGAATTTTTTTTATTATTATATGTTAACATATATTAAATTTGAACATTACTAGGGTATTCAATAACATAAAAACACAATCACAAATGAATTATTGCCAATGCATTTAAATGATTCCAGTAAATTCAGTAATATTGTTATTAATTTTATAATTTCTATTCGTTATAACCCTACTGAAACTCCATAATACTGAATTCAAACGTTTATCAATATAGGCTATTGATTTAATAGTAAATCCTCTAAGATAAAATTTTTTGGCAGTCAAATAGAAATGAAGGGGCCATTGTTGCAGGGAAGAACATACAAGGTGATTGGCTATGTCAAATCATCTCCAACTTGAGGGCTAATGAACCTTTACCACAGTAACAGCCGAGAGCAGATGGTCAGGGATTTGTTGGTTGTGTTGTGCTTTGACTTTTGCTGTTATTGACATTCTTCTCCTCTAACGCGAATCATACTGCATGATGCTGTCATTGAATTGGGTAAAAGATGAAGAAAACGTTTAATACTTCAATACATAAATACCCTGTCACAGCACATCTGCGTACTCAGCACCTTTAAGTACGGTAAAACTTTTGTTATGGTATACATTTTGGTACTTTCTTACTCCCCCAAAAGAACTCTGGTTTGAATATGTAAGTTTGCCGCCATAAGGGTTTTGTAAACAACACGAGCTAACAATACCTAGTATTGGGTACATCCCAAATTTGATCAAGTTTTAGCATTTTTTTATTACTACATTTTTATTAATGTGAAAAACATTTAAAAAACTTTTAATGACAAATAATATAAAGAGACGTTCAATACAATGAAATCAGGATTCATGAAGATTGTTTGAAAATATTTAACCATGTTAGTCAACAAGATCGGCAGAAGGGAAAATTTATTAAAATTGATTTTTTAAGAGGCAAAACGGTTTTTAAATTTTAGATTTATCGAATTTTCCTATAGGGAATACATTATTAATGGTGCATTAATTATACATTAATTAGGAAGAGTTTAACCTATATTTGCTTAGAAAAGCCCTAATGGTGGATAACCTACGTACTCAACCAAATTGGGTTTATGGGGAAATTGTAAAAAATATCTTATCTTCATACAATTTGGTTAGTACATTTACTAGGTAGAGTTTAACTTATAAATTATTTACCATCGAAACCCATATTGTGGCAAACGTTTCGTACTCAACCCCGAGGTTTTTATGGGGAAATAGAAAAAATACCAAACTTCTGTTGGAAATTTACTGAGTATACAGGTCTGCTGCGACTGGGGTGTTATGTAATATAAGTTGGAATGACGCATTATCTTCCTCATTTCAGTCAATTATTCATAGTAAGTTTCCTACCAGCTATTGATTGTACAGTTACAAATACTATTTTATTTTGTTAAGTTAACTAATGACGTCAATCTTCCGCGAAATGCTTTTACCACTTAGGGCTGACCTTCAACTTAGGTTTAATTAAAACTTATGATTAATCACAATGTTGCCTTACGATTTAACATTGAAATTTATTTTTGTAAACTCAATAATTATGGAAAGCAACATGCCTTAATGCAATCACATATGGTTGGATGTATTGGGTAAATTTATATAAATTAAACATTTTGTCTATAAAATAAACTAGCAATTTATAAACTTTCCATTAAATAGAATATTTGTACCTTTACAAGAAATCTTTCTTAAGCCAATCTCTATGTGATTCTAGGCTTAAAGCGATGCCCAAACTTTTCTCAACCACTTATTGTACAGTTACGTTCTTTAGAATTTATGAAATTATTTATTTGTTCAATATTGATTCGATAAGTTAATTATCATAAAATAAAAAGGAGATTTATGTTAGTTTTCTTTTAAAAACATTCCACACTTGAATAATATTTATTGACAATTACTGAATTATTTATATATAGTTTTAAAAACATTTTAAAGAAACAAAGAACTCTTTTTCATTTTTATTTTATTAGATGACTAGTTTCGGCACTAGGCCATTATAAAATTTATTTTTACATAGATTTGATAGTGGCCTAGTGCCGAAACTAGTCATCTAATAAAAATAAAAATGAAAAAGGGTATTTGGTTTCTTTAAAATGTTTGTAAAACTATTAATACTAGTAGCCCTACTAACAAAACTTGATGATAATCAGATATATATATATATATATATATATATATATATATATATATATATATATATATATATATATATTAGAATTTTTAAATTGTAATGACTGCTTTTTTATTAAAATTAAACTAGAAATACCTGTTAGTTTCAATATTTTCAACAACTGAAACTGAGGCGTAATATATTGTAATTATGTCATAATCGTCAATCAGGTTTTTTAGCGTCTTTATTTTACTCTTCATTTATACACTGTACAGGATTGATAGCCACAAACAAGAGCGCCACTTGTACTCTTAAAAACTGTAATGGCGGATGTTCAAAACAATTTATCAAATGAATGAAAAAATCATAAGGTAGAAGGATATATCATTTAGCTTAGTGCAAACATTACACTAGCCTAGGTTTACATTCCGACACGACAAGGGTTCTGAAGTATCAACATTTCTTCTATGAAATTTACATTTATAACTATTATCTTCAATGGTTGAAACAGGAAACTTCGTATATTACTTAATCAATCGTTTCATGTTTGTATCTACATTACCGATTATTGCATTTGGTTTATTAAGTTCTAAGCCAGAATCTTGTTAATTTTTAATTTTGAGTCTAATTTAAACACTAGTTATTTGTTAGTAACTATATAAGTTAAAGTTAATTTATAAAATAATTGGTTTTAGGCTAACACAAATTTAATTTTCAGTGAAAATGAAAATAGCTTTACAAATCTAAACTCAAGTTAGTTGTTAGCAAAGACATATTCTTTTAAATAACATATTTTAATACAAATGACATTATAAATTATTTTTATAATCTTTACATTTGGTTATACATTTAAGTGATATTCCATTGGCTAACATGGTCTGAGCATTACCCAGTGGAATATCACTGTAAAAACTGTATAAACCGTTTTGATAAACTACAACAATATCACCTCCACACCTCCACAACTACAAATAGGCTATAAACAGACAATTCAGATGTATAAGAGTTATAAGATTGTATTTCAGATTTACGCGAGGCACATCAAAAGTACCCTTATAGAGTTTTATTCCCGTGTGTATTTGCATTATGTATAAAGTAGGACTTGAGAAATATCAAATAACCTCTTATATAATACAAATAAGTAGTGCTTGACATTTCTCAAAACCACTTGGCGTTGTTCACAAATTATACTACATTTTATATTTGTATTTTATTTTATTACATGCAATTTAGTATTTAAAATTGAACAATAAAGAATAATATTTTTATCAAATAAGTAATAGAAAACCAACCGTAATACAAAAACAAATTATCATATAAGCCAAATTAACTCATGTGTGTTCACTTGGAATTGCATTTAAATTAAATTGAATTGTGCGATATTAAAATTTAACTAATTGAATAACATTGAATACAATATAATTAAACTGAAATTTACCAAAATTTTATTTAATATTTAGTTAAAACTGAATTAAAGGGACGAACCAATAATAACCTAAAATACCCCAATACACAAATTTTATAATAATTATAAAAAATAACACTGTATACTGCTGCGATTAAATTTTCATACTCTGAATACGAATATTTTTACAATGGAACATCGCTTTCATCGAATAATACTAACTATTATTAATAGGTAAATATTTAATTGAAAACAAAGCTATACTTTTGTTATTGCTATACACGATTTTTCTTAGTAAGAACAGAAATAGATTACGTTAATAAATAAGTGTTGCAAAATAAAACATACAAATATCGGATTGAAAACTCTGGTCCTGCACTTGAAAATAAAATGTGGCATAGCCTGTAAACTTTTCCCACATCAGTTTTATCAACAATACGACCTTAAATAAGTAACGCTTCACCAATACGCGGTTTGTACACTAATCGTTCAAGTGTTAATATTTAGTGATTCTAAAGAAGAAAAGCAAATCATGAGAAGAGCAATACTTAAATGTATTGTTCAATATATTGAATTAGGCCTAACGTTGCGTGCATATAATAAAATTATTGTATTATAACACGATATTTAAGAATGACAGTTTTGTATAATATGTGTTTCTTAACACCCTACCCTCAACCTTACTACAACTTCCGTACAACTGTTTCAAAGATAAAATGTATAAATGGCTGGTAAAAAAACACTCTATAATGTAAAAGATTTTTCATCTCCCTGCTATTGTTTGACCTTCATTTCCCCACTCTGTTGCCTTCTTATCTGTGGTATATTTTAACGTAATTTATATTTTAGTCAATTTATTTATTGTTGTCATGCTCAAATATTTATTTATTTTTAATATAGTTTAATTTTGTACCTAAACCTGTTATCAATTGCATGAAAAAAATCCATCAAAGACTGACAATCTTGGTGCTGCATTGAAATTTTTTGACGTTTCCATACATTATGTAATGTTTTACGGAAATAAATATCTGATTCTGATATGTAGGAAAACACTTTTTTTTAATTATATAGGCAAAAAATAGTAAACATATAATAATGGATAATAAATGCAACATAAATAACCAGAAAGGGTTTCAAGTAATAAAAACCACACAGTAAAAGTGTTTGCGTTAAATGGTGAAAATATAACAATTCCTAATCTGTAGTCTGTGAAATTAATATCATTAAAACAATATTAAATAGAAATAAATATACATATATACACCGCATCCCAAAGAAAATCTAAACAACTTAGTCAAGCCTATTAAAATTTTAGGCGTACATGTACAATTGTTTAGTCAACCATTTAAAATATTGACTCTTAAAGCTTAAACATGATTTGTTTGTATTGCCTGAACCATAAAATGTTGTTCAAAACTTTATACTTTAAAACAAAATATACAGTAAGGTATGCGTCATGAATGTCCAAGAGGAAAATCCATTATTAATGTTCCATTTCTAAATCTGTTGTTTTAGTATTAAAAGATTTAGAACAAGCTTATGTCAATATACAGGGTGTCCAGCCTGAAGCTGTCCGTCAACCTTTAAAGTTTTTCCAAGTTATTAAGCATGCCAAAACAAACAGAAAAAGCACATAAACGTATGTCCTAAAATGATTCGTTAAGCCGCTAGCCGCCATTTTGCTTTTTATACTTATGACTTTTTATTTCCGTAACGGTTCGTTGTATTGAATTTATATTTGGCATGTACTTTAATCACACCAATGCTCATTTTCAGAAAAAACAAATATTATTTTTTCCTATATATGTTTTTAAAATGGCGGCAATTTTAAATTTTTAAACTCAAATATCTAAAAAACGATAAATTTTTTTAAAGTTTTACTAAATGCAAGAAAGTTGAAAAATTTAATTATGTAAACATTGATACCAAGATTGTACGGATCCAACTACAATTAACGGAGTTATCGTGGGTTTTCTGCAGAAAAACACTGATTTTGCACTATGATTAATGCAAATTTAGGTTATTTTAAGAGAAAAATAACAACAATAACTCCGTTATTCGTTGTTGGATCCTTACAAACTTGGTGTCAATGTTTACATAATTAAATTGTTACCTTTTTTGATTCTTATAACATTTTTATAAAATTTAACGTTTTTGAGATATTTGAGTTTAAAAATTTAAAATGGCCGCCATTTTGAAAATATACATTGGAAAGAAATAATATTATTCCGAAAATGAGCATTGGTGTGATTAAGGAACATGCCAAATATAAACTCAATATAACAACCCGTTTCGGAAATAAAAATTCTTAAGTGTAAAAAACAAAATGGTGGCTAGCGGCTTAACAAAGCATTTTAGGACATATGTTTATATGTTTTTTATGTTTTTTTTTTTGGCATGCTTAATAACCTGGAACAGTTTGTAAAGGTGGAAGCTGGACACCCTGTATTTCATCAAGGACCCCACCCGATCTTGGTGCGATAAGTTTATATTGACCGGAAGCATAAAACATCTAAAAGGTAATGGTAGACAATCATTAATTAAATGCAACTTAGAGTGTGGTTAGAGGATAATAACCGCATTAATTAAATGTTTATCATCAATGACAGCCATTAATAAAAGTTTATCTAGGAAAAAAACTTGAAAATATGTGTGTTATTTTACACTTATAAAACTTTGTATAAACCTGTTAAAGATTTTGCACATCAACACAGTTGTGTGGTTGATTTTTTGTTCAAAATCACAGTTATTTTTTGCAATAACGAAACATCAAATTAATTGTACAAGCTGTCTGGTATCGAAATGGGGTTTACCGTATTCATCAAATGCTACTGCACAAACCCTTTAATATGAACGTATTTAGAATATTTACACATTAAACTGTCTAAGTTAAAATTTAAAAATTGAACCCTTTTAATCTATTAATGAAAAAATATATTTGATTTTTAAAAATTAACTTTTTAATAGTTTGAAAGATAAATGTATTACCATTTCTAATCATTACAACAATATACCCCAATATTAAGTTAAAGCTTAGGTATTGAAATTGAAGTATGGAAACTAAGTCCTTTGAGACAATATTAAAAACATTTTTAACTTTTTATTTAAAAGATCACAGAGACAAAATAACGTGAATTAGAAACAAAACAGAGCATTCTACATTCGAAAGGCGACACATTTCCAGAACAACTAGGGATTGAAAAACTCATTAATTTGCATATTGATTTTGCATTTGTTTCTGTGATAGTCATTCTTTTTCCTTCCTTAAAGACTTCCAGTTAAAACACATTGTACCAAGCAATCTTATCATTTTACGGTATAAGAGTCGTTCCTGGTAATTGAATCAAAAAATTCTTGAAAAGGGGAACTTAAGATTTTTAGCCAATCTGATTAGTAACCCAGTTTATTTATTTATCTGATATAATTTTTTCAGGGTTATAAAGTAGTTATAAAGTTATAAAGTTAGTAAGTTATAAAGTAATTAAACATAGAATAACTGTGTGTATTGTGCTACATTTATATATAAAAATTTTTACCATTGCACAAAAATGCATTTATTTATTTGTACGTTGGTTTAACATTAAGTTTGTTATCAAACTTAAACCATCAACATTTTTTGCTTCTAAACATATAATTATTATTATTTTTAAAATTAATTTAAGAGTTTCTTAGACTATTTTAGTCAGATTTTTTATATATATTTAAGAATATTTTAATGTTATAAATTGTGTCCCTGAACTCTCTACCCTCTTCTTTAGGTATTAATCAAAGCTATTTACCTAAAGCCAAATCAACATACCATATTTGAAATTCCAAAACTTCATAACTAACCACGGAGCCGCCATTTCGTATTTTTAAATAATAATTTGTATTTTAAGAACGGTTTGTTGTAATAAGTTAAAACTTGTAATACAACTTTTTGAGGTAAAGGTCTCATTGAAGAAATAATTAATTCTTTACAATTAATATTTTCAAAATGGCGGCTGTTTAAAATATTTAACCTTAAATTGCATAAAAACTACATAAGGTAGCAAACTTTGTTCTTAGGGGGTTTTTAGAAAATTTAATTTGAAATCAACGATGTACAGTTTATTATGTAAATCGGTTCATAAATAATCAAGATAACGTGATTCAACGGAGGATAGTCACTGGCGATGAAAACGCGCTTTTTGCGTCACAAATCGCTCTATATGAACCAATTCCCATAACTTTTACTTTTTTAGATTTTTTAAAAGTTAAATTTTCTTAAAACACATCGAAACATAAACGTTACTACCTTATGTAGTTTTTATGAAATTTAAGGTTAAAGATTTTAAACAGCCACCATTTTAAAACATGAATTGTAAAAATTGATTATTTTCTTTCAATGTGAAAAGTTTTATGCCAAGTTTTAACTTATTACAACAAACCATTCTTAATAACATAAAACAATACAAAATGGGGGCTGTGCGGTTGGTTATGAAGTTTTAAGTATGATATTTTGGCTTGTCTTTAGGTCAAGAATAATACCTTAAGAGGAGGGAAGAGAGTTCAGAGACATCCTGTATAGGTCGCAGTATATTGTAAAATATAACCTTTATTGCTTATGTCCAAGCAACATTAGTAATCGGGACGTCAAGGTATTTTAACCATCTGACTATTTTTAACAAAAAAGGTAGAATTGTTTTCCTTGTTTCCAACTCAAACTTAGAGGAATACACAAGATCTCAGTTTTCTCAATAACGTAACAAACAAGTCTGGCTTCTTCCCTTTTTGCCTTATGATAAATCTTTGATTCACTGATTCACTCATGGTATTATAAGACTAGATGGTTATTATATTCTTTCTATTATCAATTTTAAGCTAAATATAATCAATGTGGAATAGGAAATTTATTGATAATGTTTAGGCTATGTGTAAAAATAAGTTATAAATATAAATCAACCAATTTAGACATTTGAAGTTTATATTAAAGTAATTTGATAATTTACAAAAAAAGTAATTTGTAACTTGTACAAATAATCGGTTAAGTATAACATGGTATAAACGTCTAGCAATGGTGCAAATCAATTTCGAATTACTAGAAAAAATATATTAACTACTTTTCTGTAAATGACACCAGAGAGTGTGAAATCATCAAAAGGGGGAATTGAAATATGGTACAAGACAATTGACAGTCATCCTTATCGATCTGTGTTGTGTTGTATGACAAAATTACAATCAATTTGTTGGCATTACAAAATTAAGAACAATTGTATATTAAAAGTCAGTATATAAATTAAACAAAGTTTTGTGTTCTTAAATATAAGCCTACTGTCCATTATAAATAAAACTCTTTTCCTCCTGGTATTAAAAGCTTAACCAAAGCAATAATTACGTTTTTAGGATGATGTCTTAAAACTTCTTTGCGAGTGTTCAATTCAAGGTGCGAGTGTTCAATATTCAAGTAAATTTATATTCATCATTGGAAATCAAGTATCAACATTAAACCACATGTACAAGGCAATAATAGTTTTTATAGCGAAGAATGAAAGGCTGAGTGGCAACCACCGGTAGTAATAATAGCAGTACTCAATTTATAACGGTAATGAGCATTTTTATATGATGGATTCCTTGTTAGGCATCATTAAAAAGATTTGACCTTTAAAGAGGCATTTCGTTATACTTAAAAATTTTAAGCTCTAAAGGTGTTCACATATTTCAAATGGGAAGTTATATTAGTAAGGACCTTTAAAGTAATTATTGAAAATTATATTTTTTCAATTAAGTTTATATGTTTTTTTGGTTCAGATCAGATTTCTCTTAAAGGATTTAGACAAAAAGAAGTTCCATTAGTGTATTTATCAAGCTAAACCCCAATTTATTTTTATTAAAAGTAGGACATTAGTGATATTATCATTACAAATCTACCTGAGTCTCGCTGCGAATATTCCTTAAATGAAATCCTGAAATCCCTATAATATTTAAACCTTAAGATTGCTCCCATTTCTAGACCTCTTTACTTTAAATGATATACAAAAGTAACAATTTTATGTGGTATTATTTGTACGGTTGTTTTATTGTATTTTCCAGTAATTTTTCAATTATTTTATATTACTAACTAAATTTTCGTCTAAATTTACTAACAATTGAATGTCTAAAGAACAGACTAAATTTTCATGGTAAAACACTCGTAAAAAGTATAACATTATTTAGGCCCTATTATTATATTTACTTCTAATATTAGCATTTTATTTCTACGACGTGCCGGCTCCAGGTTAGAACAGGCCGTGCAGAATCCCCCGATTGTCGTTAAAGTCGAATATAAGGGGATGACCGACACCCGCTGGAGGGTCCTGAGAGTGTCTTGTTGTGTTGCAGAGGCTGATGTGTGTCTTGCACTGCAATGGTCTCCACCAGTATGTCGTCAGGAGCAGGCACCACGGTAATTTCAATTTGTCAGGAAGTGCGGCATGGATGCTGAGGTCGGACTCTGCATTGAGACAGGTGACCCCAGCACGTACGTCACGTACGTCATATGCATATAAATGCTGGGCAAACGGAAGCTCGGATCGGGACATGGGGAATTGACGTAGGGGTTTTCTTTAATAATTCGGGAGGTGAAACTCTGCGGATATAACGGTTCTTGGGGTAAAGTTGTTGCTCGTACAGTGTCCGAGCCGACTGTCTTAGTAATCGCTGGAAGTATCCCTTAGTAGAACTCTTGGCACGGGAGAGAAAGAGACAAATGGACTTCGGCAAGGAACCGGCAAGAACACAAAACATCAGCGAACCTACCGGAAATAGCCTGAGAGCTGGGAGCTGGATAGACGCTGTCAAATGATTTCGAGACTCATCAAACAGGTCCAACCCATCGAAGTATATATACTTCGATGGTCCAACCCTGGGTGGAACGGTGGCATGGTGAGGTAGAATACTTCCTGATCCATCCCTTGTCTCTAGATTCATCAAGCAGGTCCAACCCTGGGTGGAACGGCGGCATGGTTGAGGTGGAATGTTTCCTCACCTATCTCCTGTCGATTCATGTCTATTTTCAGTCGTACCTGCACGGGATGGGCAAGAATTGTTCATCTGACGGTATTTATTGCCCGTGAGTTCCCGGCCACTCGGAACGCATTCGTCAGTTGTCCAGGCTGAGAATGGCAACGCCTGGAGGTCATAAGACGGTCAATGGAGGTTATGACGCCTAGAGGTCAATGGAGGCCATAAGTCATCTTCGAGTGCTGTCGATATACTCGTTAAGCTAGAAAATTTTACAAGGTGAGGACTGCTAGGGTTGCTTGTAGCATTTCATCCTGAGAGTTCTCCAATCCAAGAAAACCGATTTAGATTGTATCGCTGTCTAGATATTTGGAAAAATGAACTACTGGATTCGGAGTGAGCCCTAAAACCAAAGTACTTCTAGTGCTGATGTTAAGTGATAAGCAATCCCAAGCTAATGTCCGAAATATACAGGAGAGTTTTTTATTAAGCAGTCTAATATATTTTATTGTACGAGTCTCACACTACGCGTGTGTAATAGCATTGTTTCTCCTTCGCTAAAAATGATAAATACATTTAAAAAGTAGCATTTAATTTGTAGTTTTTCACTGCATGTTAACAACATCTTAATCTATATTAATTTCTGCAATTCAGATTAAGATAGTAAATTAGTATTTACACGTTATTGTATTAAATGTTAGTGTATTGTTTGCACAATATGAAAGATTTAAAACAAAAATATACTCTGTAGTAACTAGATAATAAATACCTATCATTATTATTATTGGGTAGCATTTTAATGTAACGAATTATTACAACATATGCTATAGCATTTATTTCACTTATACTGCTCACGTAAGAGTTTATTACTTCACACTCATTTTACTGTCGACCGTTTTGTAAGTTTCAAGGTACAGCGACTACTTATACGACATTAGGCCTATATATTAAAAGTTCTGGTAAACTTGATCTAAAATTTAAACCCAGTTTAAAATTTAGAAATTTGACTTTAACAACTATAGTAATACGTATAGAATCATTATTAATTGTAAATACAACTTAGGGTTGTCAATTTGTTTTCTTTTAACTCGTACTATATCTTAGAACAAATATCCTAAAACACGCTTTTATCGTTAAATAAAACATATTCGCAAGATCTTTGTCAAATAAGGTAATACTATTTTCCACATAAGTGAAGTGTGACCAATCATTATTTAAACTGAGAACAATTTTAATGAATTATATTAACAAAGATTATTAGAATCAGGAAACCTAGGATAAACCTAATCGCTTTAGAGGTTTGCCACAGCTGAGCCTAGAAATGACTCTCCCTCTCTAAATACTTAATTTACTTTTATAACAGTAAAACTAAATACTAAAATATAAATATAACAACAATTTACATTTTTATACTTTTGAAAACAATTTTAAATTTTCCATAACAAAGATCAAAGAAACTGGCATCGAGGACTGTCTTGGATATTTCGTTATGAAATTTTACATAATCATATTTTTCAATCAGGCAAAGAAAACATTACTAGGAAAATTTGCGGTGCTAAAATAAAATAAATTTCATGAATAATATTAATTATTAATAACCAATAATAACTGATATTAATCGAGAGTAGTGTGTTTTTGGGAAGGCTGGGACGTGACGTCATCACGATGACGTCAGCAGTGATGACGTCATCAATTATGTCACTAATGACGGCACCAATGACGTCATATGACGTCACATGACGTCACATAACTGACGTCATGGTGACGTCATTATCGCTGACGTCATCATGATGACGTCACTGACATTAATTAGGTCAAGGTCACGCAAGAATACAAAAAAAATTTTTTTGCACTTTTGCGATTCCTCGAATTTTGGTGAGAAATTGAAATTTCTCGAGGAATCACAAAAGTGCAAAAAAATATTTTTTTTATTTCCTAGCGATCAGACTCTCGACCTAATATATCCGTCAGGGGTCATTGACCCGTCCCAGCAGCCCAAATTGAAAAAAAAAAATAATTTTTTATATTTTACTTACCCACCGAGAGACTGAGAGCCGAAGAATAATTTCTTCAAACACCCGACAGTGCGACAAACGACACGCGATCCGAACAGCACCGCGTCTGAAGGCATACTGACTTGGGCGCAGGCGGTTCCCCAGGTACCCAGGCTCAGTGGTGGGGATAAGGAGGTGGTGGGGGTAAAGTGGTCAGAAGGAAGAAAAATTAAAATTTTTGCAACAACTCATCCGAGTCTGTCCTTTACCGTAACTCGCATTGGAAATATTTCCTGAGAAATATTTATTTTTATTCTTTCTCAGGTGATGTTGGAACTTGTGAAATTTCAATCAAACCAAAAGTGAAAAAATTTTTTTTTTGTTATTTGAAACTTTGCCGAAAAATTAAGAAATGTTTGATATTTTGCTAAATATTTAAATTTAAACTCAATATAAGTAAATTGAGTGCAAAAAGTGAGATGTGCACACCACAAGAGTTGAACAGCAACTGAGCAAGTCTCTCCGTGTATCTGAGGTACTCGGCAGGGTGGTGGGGATAAGGAGATGGTGGGGGTAAAGTGGTCGGATGAAATGAAAAAAAATTTTTTTTGCAAACTATACAACTGAGTTTGTTATTCAGCAATAGGCATAAGAAAAAAAAATATTTTTTTATCCACAATGCTCAACATGTTCAAACGTGTTCAAGGTCAACCATTTGAAGTTTTAAAAAAAAATTATTTTTTTTATTTTATTTACAAATTACAAAAATCCTCCTTCATCCCCATATGTGCTGTCCGGACTTGTGCTTGATGTTGTCGAAGAATTTTCTTCACAGCAACATGTTCCTTGTGTATTTTGGACTACCCCTTCTGCTTCATCCATACTGTCGTCGATGAGTGGACAGTCGTATTCCAAGTTCATTTTTATTATCATCCCTGGATTTTGAAGAAGCCGCATGTGCAATTTTTCATAGATTTCTTTTAGGTATTGAATACTGTCAACAAGTAATTCCCACTTCATTGTGTGTAGTGTAACCTTTAGCGTAGCTGAGTTGGAAATGAAGCCAGACTTGCATGTAGGATTTTTTTTTGGAATCGTGGTGGTGGGGGTAATTGATACAACTAGACAGGTTGAAACATGTTCAAGGTCAACCATTTGGAGTTTTAAAAAAGAAAATTTTATTTACAGAGTAGTGTTGAAAACCGGCAATTTGGCTGCTTTATCTGTACACTCGATGCATCTTAGACAGTATACAACCGCGTAGACCAAGTAGAAGAAGATTGCAATCAATAAGGCCAAGATTATGAAGAGATCTAATTTTAAAATTTTCTGAATTAGCATATGGTCCTTCCTGATCCGTCTTTCTTCCATCCTTCTTTCCATCATCTCCACTAGATCCACATGCTGGCATCTCCTCCTCCCCAGGCTTTCCGCTTCATCGGCCTCATATATTGGTGGTGGAACATCCATGATTGCAGCTTGAAAGATGAAGATGTAATGAAACACATTGGTGCTGCCTCTCAGGTATCCAATAGGAAAAGTGGTGGGGGAAAACCTGAACATGTTAGAACATGTTCAAGGTCATCCAATTTGTGTTTTAAAAAATTCTATCTTGCTACAATACTGTAGCAAGATAGGTTTTTTTATTTTGTTTTTATTTTATCATTCCTTTATTACAATACAAAAATATGCATATTGAAGTACAATGAGGATACAAAATATAAATATTAGTCAGGAGAAATATTCCAAGTTTGGACTGGCTTGAGTCTTCATGGTGACCTAGGCGGCTCGTCATCCCTGGGGACATGAGGGCATTTTGTGTTGCAAGCAAAAATTTGCATGTTCAATCGGTATCCCTGTTCGATTAGTGATTTAAATTCTTGAACAATTTCGTTTAATTCTTGCAGATTTCTTACAAATACTTCTTCATAATTTGCACATTTTACAGTCAGAGCCATCTTGATGTTTTCCGTATGATGTCCAAAGGCGGAATGAATATTAGCATGGTCGTTTTAAGGTAGTATGAAATAGTGGTGGGGGGAAGTTGTTTACACGCTGTCTGATGAGAGGTGGTTAAATTTTTGCCAAGTAAACATATTGATTGAACAAATGGCGCAAAGTTCTTTAGGTGTATGGTAACTTAAAACTGGAGCGACATGACCATATTGTAAACATCCATCATCTTGTAGGAATTGTGCCGGGTTGGATACAGCGGCCCTTCCACAACTTCGACAAAATTTTGTACCATCACCAAACTTGTACCAACCAAAAGTGTTGTAACCTCTGTTGTCTAGCTTGTACTGTTTGATAAAAATTTTAATTTGTTGAGGAGCGTTGGATTGTAAAGTATGGCTAAATAGCTGTTGATCTTCAATAATTTTTCTTACACAAAGCTCAAATAGGGTGCTCATCGTTTGACAGTTGCAATCAAACTGTACTTCTTTACAGTCTGTATGCTGGTAACCTGAAATGGTGGGGGAAAACACACATACACACACACACACACACACACACACACACACACACACACACACACACACACACACACACACACACACACACACACACACACACACACACACACACACACACACACACACACACACACACACACACACACACACACACACACATATTGCTGTTTGAAAAAAAGTTTATGTTTAATTTGTGCAAAGGTCAAAGTTCAAGGTCACCCCAGAGCTTTAAAAAAAAGGCAACATATCAATATGTGAAAAATTTTTTTGTTTCACATATTGATATGTTGCCTTTTTTGTGTTTTTTTTTCTTTTTTTTTGGTTTTTTATCTTTATTTAAAACAGTACAAACAAGATTACATGACAAAAATATATATAGTTAAAAAATACAAACAGATACAAGAAAGAAAAAAATTATTTTTTTTTAACACTGCTGCTTGTCTGCGATGTGGATGGTAAGCTCGGTGGAGTTGCTGCCGCTGCATCCGTGTGACACCAAGTAGAGACATCCTGGTTGTATGGAGCGGAGATCTTCGTTCTGGAGTAGGTGTACAAATCTTTTGGGCAGGTAAATTTGGAATTTCGGCTCATCTCCCGGAGTGTATGGGGCTTCGCTCAAGCTGCAGCAGATTGCCTCGCCGACTGTAGTTTCCATCTTCTTCATGGTATGTATAATATAATGTTTTTCATCCTTCAGCTCTGAACATTTTTTTACCGGCAAAATTGTAGACTTGGAGTGGGCGTTGAACTGTTCCACCAAAGTCTGCAGAAACTGGTTGGATGCCATGGTTGTTCTAGAGGTCCTCGCTGTCTTCTTGCTCTGAGATGTTGTCGTCTCGGAATCTCGAGTAATACTCGTGCCAGGTCTCGGTCTGCTCCTCGCTTTTATAATCGCTGTTACCCCCACCACCATCACCGATTTCTCCATCTTGCAGGTAAGTTGCTAATTTAAAAGCGTTTTTTAACGCACAGTGCCTGTCCCTTTCATGTTCCACACTTTGTGTGCAAATACAAATGTTTTCAGCAATAAATTTGAAATTTTTATTAATTTGCACATCTTTAACTGGAGTAGAAGTAAATTGTTCTATCCATCTTTTCTTTTCAAGTCCTTTTGTGTAAATATTAGTAAATCTGTTTGAAAATTGATGCATAATATGATACAAGTTTGAATAACTGGTAAAACCGTCATACCAATCGATGTGATGAAAATATTTCCAAGGCCATCGGTTTGTTGTTGCGGCTTTGCTGGTTAGTGAAGAAAAAGAGCATGGTGGTTTGAATAAAAATGTGTAAGGAATATTTTTATCTATATCGTAAAATACAAGTTCTTTAATTATGAACCGATCATCGTTACCACGAAAAGCTTGAAATTCAATAATACCCGGCTTGGACTTGATTTCTTCTTCCATGTCCATTTGAAAGGTCACCCGTCTATCCATCACGGTGTCAGAAGGTCAACTGTTTTCCACACCACGGTAGGCATTTATTTATGCCAGGCCGTACAGTTGAAGGCGCGTTGGTGTATATTTAACGTGGGCACCATCCCCGGTAGGCCTACACCCACAAAATTTTGAATTTTTTATTGAAAATTTGCCAATTCAAGTGTAAAGTGTTGTGAAAAATTTTAAAATTTTATTTAACTTTCCATCTGGTCATTTTTGTTGTTGTCATTGTCATCACTTTGATCCTTTTCATCACTGAAATGTGTTTCTTCATCCGATTTTACAAAATTATTTTTTTCTTGCACATATTGTTCTAATTGTCTCCACATTTGAACTTCATGAGGAATTCTGTTGAATATTGAAGTGTCCACAGGTCCATACAAAATTGGTGCATCCGGTTGTTTGTCCAAAGTATCTGTTAAATAATCTTTAATAATTGAACTGGAGAATACTAGCTGTCTTAAATATCTTGTTATTGGTTCAGTTGCACATGTTAAAATAAAAAATTCTTCTCTGTTCAGTTGAATTTTTATGTCATGTTTGGTCGTATCTCTGAATCTCATTTGATGTTCACCTCTGTGTTTAATAATATCAATTTCCAAGTCTGAATCCAATAGTCCTACTTTTGTTTTCCTGCCAAACATGTTGCTATTAAAGTAACATTCTAACAAATGGAGGTGTTTCATAAAAGATTCCCAAGCATTGGCTGTAAACAAAATCATTTTTGTTCCGTGAGTTAAAATTACTGTAGGTGAATAGTCGGTTGATTTCATAACTCCAATTAAAACACTTTTATCCAAACTTGAAGAGATTGGATAAAAAATCCTTAAAAAGACTTCCATCAAAATATTTGGTGAAATATTTTCTTCCACATTTCTTTTCCTCTTGGACAAATATTTTTTCTTTTTACCTTTTTCTTCTTCTTCTTGATTTGTGACGTGTTGCTGTTCATTCATGTCCAAAAATTCTGAAATTTCTTTTTTAATATCGCATTCCGTTGTACCACTTGTAGAAGCCATATTGAAGATGATGCTACCCATACGACGTCAGGCAACAAACTGATCAGGAGCGGCCTGCACGCTCCGCTTTTATACTCGCGGAATGTAACAAAACCGGGTTTTTTATAATACATTTTTAACAATTCCAGTTAGAGGTGTGTATGTTACAATTTTATCATGTAGAATTAAACAGTATGCAGTTGTATTTGCAGGTATAGCTGCATTAAACTCCATTTCAATCTTTATGTCAACACTTGATGATTTTACTGATTCATTTTGCTTAGAACAATCAATTACAACTATTGTGTAACCATCTAAGTATTCTTCTGGTGATAGTAAAGGTGTATTTGTTTTACCGTAATATGAATTTTGGAATCTCGCATACATATCGTATAATATACTGTACTTTTTATTAGCGAATGACACATTTAAATTGTCATAGGGGAAAAATTGTGAATTCAAATAAACTTTAATATTTTTTAAGTTGCAATGATCAAATTTGCTTGCATGTGTTGTGATGCTGTCTCTCCTATCTGTTTGTAAACCAAATATAATATACCTGGCTCGTTCTACGTAATTAGATGTTTTAACAGTCCAAGTGTGACGATCCGTAGTTGGCAAGCTTGGATGTTCATGGAATTCCCAACTTCTAAAAGGAATTACAATATCACGATCAGCCTTTAACTTCCTTAATAGTAGCATTCTATGTTCGTCAGCTAATTTAACATGTGGAACTCTCCATACAATTTTGTCTAATGTTAATTTCCATTCTAGGTTTGCATCCGTTGTACCATCTGGAGCTTTAATAATGTCTTTATCGTTAGAAGATCTCAACAAAACTAATTCTTGTTTAACATTTAATATTATTTTTCTATAATCTTCAGCAAATCCAAGCAACAAACGTAATGGAATATGAAAATCAAAATATCCCTTTGTATTAGGAGTGATTGTGTCATGTTCAGGTAAAACCCATCCGGCCGGTTGAAGTAAATTGGTTTCATTAGGTGATATAGATGTTACCCCCTTTAAAGTTGTTGCAATACCTACTTTTTTAGTGGAATCAACTGTTACACCTGATATTTCATATCTAATTTCATCAAACAGGAAAGCCATAGGGTTATTTATAAATGGAACTGTTGTACCTACACTATTGTCCTTTTTTGTTACTTTTCCTTCGATATACAAGTAACTTTCACATGGTAGTGTGTAAATGTCTTGATGTTGTATAGGAATACGAATTTCATCGTTATTGTTTAATTTTGATGAAGTGTAAGGGTTGTGGGTGTGATATTCTTTTTCCCATAGTGTTTCGTCGAATGTCGGACCCTGCGCTATATCCAGTATATCCATAATCGGTTAATTTTAAACCAATCTTTTCTAAGAAACGAATGTTCTCGCGTGTTAACTCCTCCACAGCTGAAGAGCTACTAATGCGGTTTCCCGTAGGCTGTCCACTTTTAAATGATAAACCCATGATTTTTGTATTAAAGTGTCGATTTTAAATGTAATCTAACTGTAATTGGCTCTTCTCGGAAATCTATCAAGTTACCGTCTTGATCCATTACGTTCAACACGATGTCTGAAATGAAAGTGGTGTTCAACGGCAGATATACTAGGTTTTGTGGCTTTTCAACAATTTTAAATCCTGGAGGTACACTTGGGTAAAAAGTATGTATTATATGAGTATTCGCTCCATCTCTGTAAGCTCCCTGTATAATGTTACAAGTTATATCTATACTATTAACTTTTAGTATAGTTACAGTTTGTTTACCAGAATGTGTTTGATTTGGTTCTAAAATTGGGCTATCTTTGGGAAATCCTAATAATTCACCGATTGATTGTTCCTGAGTAAAATCTATATAATAATTGGAGTTTATTTCAGCTTTCATAGTATTGTTATTACCTTTTAATGTTATATTGTCTTTTCCCATTTTATTTTGCAAAAATTCATTAATATGATCAATTTCATAAGAACCTGTGGGTAAACTGCAAACTTCTAAGTCTGTAAACTTTCCACTGGCATCTTTTCCTTTATAATAATGCAATAAGTTATTTTTATCTTCCGTAACATTGGGAATAGAGTTGTAAGTTGTAAAATCTAACAGTGCCGCCTCCCAAAATCTTCCTTTTTGCAAGCGTAACGCTGGGAAAAGGATACTTCGTAAAGTGGACGATTTTCCTGTTAATGATACCGTATAGGAAGACATCTCAATTGTGACTGATACTTTTAGCTAGGAATTCCAAACATAAATGGCCGCATATTAAAGTGTTATCAGGTTGTTCTCTTTTATAGTTGTAATATATGTTTTTAGCAGATTTAAAGTAATGCTCAAGCTCTTTAGGTGGTGGTAAATTGCCAAAACTATCAAAGTAATATATATTATCACCTAATTTCTTATAACAAACCCAATGAGTGCCAGGACCTTCAGAATTGTCTAAATTTACAATACCGGTTTCGTTTTTCCACATTTTAACTGGTAAAGCATCTTTCATAAAGACACCGCGAAAAAAAGGTATTTTTAAACATGAAATGTATTTAAATAATTTGATATTTGTTAACGCTTTATGTGGTATTACTAATTGATTTCTTTTATTTAATATGCACGATACGGTCTTAGGTATAGACCTGCCCCGTTTTTTACCATTGACCATACTGTTGGTTTTTTGCTACCCTTTCTGGTGGAACGTCGTTTTCTTCTAATATTCCCCCCATGTTTTGTCTTTGCCGATCTCCTTTTTACTTTTCTCCTCCTTTTTCCACCTCCTACCGCTGTTTTAGCCTTCATACCTGCTGTTACCGCTAAAGCTGCTGCTTTTTCTGCAATACTAGCGTCACTAGACTTTACTCGTTGCCAAGCTATATCCGCGAGCTTTTTATCAGCTATCGATCTATTTTTTGTATCGCTAAATGTGGAATATGCTATATCGTGTTCTTTACAAGCTTGATCTAACTTATTTATGCCTGGATCGCCTCTTTCCAGTCGTTTTTTCAATTTAGTTCCTGGTCCGCAATACTGATAACCTCCCGGTATGTGAAATTCGTATGGTAAAGCGTCTATTGCTCTATTTACGACAGATCCTACTGGAATTCGATTTAAGGCTTTACTTAACAGAGAAACCGCTGTGGATGTGATCCCACCTCCTTTCCTCACAGTGTCTCGATATGGACTGATGTACTGGAACGCCATTATTGTCCTTTTATAATCGCAATGTTCAACTTATGTGTTACCTCTATGACGAGTTGGACATAAATGAAGTCATTTTTTGTGATCTTATATTAAATATCAATATCACCCCAATCTGATGATCTAAACTTTTGCGTATTAGGGTTAATAAAGTATTTATTAAAAATTTCCCTTTTAATCCAATTACCTCTCTCGGATTCAGACACCCAATTACCCCAACGTGTACGGGTTGCAATAATATTGAACATATCAAATAATGCATTTCCTAAAACTTTAATAAGAAAATTAACAGTAACAGCATTATCCACATGTTGAGGGTCTTTAAGTTCTGTAATACGTTTATTATTACAAGTATATACTTTATTGTCCTTTAATGAAGTTGTTATAGCCTGTCCTACAGTTGCAGCATCATTTGGATCACTTCCTTGTTTTAAATTACCTATTTTCTTATCATCCGCATTAAAAATATCACCAGTTGGTTTATCTAATATCAAAGATTGACTAACTACAACACAATCGAAATCGTTGATACCAGGAGATACGTTACGTATTTTTTTAAACCTACATATGTAAGGTTCATCATTATATGGATTAGAACATATAGTTTGTGCTACAACTGGAACATCAAAGAATTCTGTACCCATACCTATATATGATAATTTCTTTCCTTTACCATCCCAAGCATTATTCTTTTCTTCAAGTAATGTAAACTTTTCATTTCCCTGCACAAATACATCCCCTTTCCGCGATACTACTTGGTTTTGTTTAACAAATCCAGATGTTTCTTGTTTTAAGGTTTCCATCATTTGACCCACTGTTGCACCATCTGATGGCGCCGAACCATCTTTAACATTTGCTAAACAATTATTAAAACAATCTATAACCCCTACATCACGTATGATACAATGATCTTTAATATATTTTAGATTTACAGCATCGTTTTCAGTTTTTGGATAACCTATATCATTAATAACAAATTTATAAAAAGAAAATCCATCTTTTGTCTTTTCAGGTATCAAGGAATGTAAATAGCGTCTATTCACGCTGTCTTTTGCATCTTTAGGGTCATCTACGTTGGATATACGTTTATTGTTAGCACTATACGTTTTTCCATTGAAGTTTAACGTATTTTTTAATTCAGATGACAAATAACCTTTGTTTATCGCATCACCGTTTTCATTTGGTTTACCAACGTTGATAATTCTATGATTTTCTGCATCATATGTGTTATTGTGTAGTCTTAACGTTGGTGATATCTTTTCCTTTACTATTTTTAAATTTACGGCATCGTTTTCGTCCGTGGGATCTTTTATGTTTTTTAACCTTTTATTACTAATATCATAATCTCCTTCAGGTGTTTGTGGTAAACCAGCACCTCTTTTTAAGTTATTCGCGTAATATAATCCATCCGAGGAATACCGTCCGAACTTGTCGACACTCATGGTGCAACTGAATAGCATTTTAGGGAGTAACGCATTTTTATGAGATTACCCCTCGGTTTCTAAGTTCATCCACTAAAGCCACCCATTCGTTTTCCAATCCAGTATGACCCGCCTCTTTGGCTTCATGTATTAGTTTCATTCTATCCACCAATTTATTGATATTATTGTAATAAATTACGTTTGTATTGTATAGTTTCTTCATCAATCCTTTACCGGTGACTGATTTGCTTCTTTTTCTCGGTTCTGGAGAACTTAAATCTAAAGTGGATGCTACTAATCTTCTTTTTACAGGTTTTCTTCTTATAATCGGTATTAATTTGGAAACAAAATCTTTATATTTTACAGATTTATTTCTATATATGGGTGCTTCAGGTAAATAATTTCTTTTATATGCATTAGTTTGATCCAAAATTTTGCTATACACTTCCAAATCATCATTTTTTACCAATGCTTTTAAAGGTTTATTTTCAAATAATAATTCAAATAGCCCCCTTGTTCCCTTATATATTTGATCACCTATGTGAATATTATCATGTTCATCAACATCTAATTTGCTATTACCAATCATTACACCTTCTTTGGACATTCTTGCTCCATAACTGTGGTATTTTTTAGTAGAATCAGTTCCAATTAACAGTTTTAACAAGTATTTCCTTCCTAACGGTCCTTTTGTATGAATAGTTTCACCCAATAAGCTTATGTTTGATGGTTCTCCTTCTGTTTTTTCTTCTTCACTCGCTATAGATACCACTTCCTCTTCACTACCAGCATATACATCTTCTCTTTCTGCCGTTGTATCACTAAATATGGAGGCTTCCGGGTCCTCATCGCTAATATCTTCTGATATTACACTTTCCCTTTCATATTCTGTTATCGGAGCAATAATATCACCTTGAAAAGAAGGTTTAGCCAATTTTTTGTTCAATTGTTTCAAAGGTTCTGTAATAGGTTTAAAAGTAGATTCAAGAAATTTCTCCCTTTCGCTGATACCTAACTTTAACGCTCGGTTTTTAGCCCGAATAGAATCACTAAGTGATTTAATTTCCTTTGATAACTTTTCCTCGTTAACCATGTTTGTAGCAAGACGTGCTGTACAAGAATGATTGTATGATATAGTGGTTAGTGAATTAATATAAATTTATCAAAACCTATCCTGTATCTGCCATTATTTAGTGGTTGTTCTTTCATAATTGTCAAAAATCCATAATTTTCAGCCCAAGCCTTACCACATATGTCTTTAAACCGTTCATATGACATATCCGCATTGACATGATCGTAATATATGTGTTTTAAGTTGGTTTCATCCTGTTTGAATACAATTAACACATTTGCGTTGTCTCTTATCAATTGTTTTGGTATTTTACTATAAGTCTGGCCTATGTAAATGCTATCTATATTGTTATGTCTTCCCATAGCGAAATAACTCCTGATAGTGTTTTGGTTTTCACAGGATACATCACCAAATATAAAAACTGAAAATGGTTTAGCTTCATTCGGTTGCATTACGCTTTCACTTGCATCAAACTTGTAATATTTAACTTCTGGCACATTATTGAATATTTTTTCTAATAATTGGTATTTGGGTTGTTGTAATGATTTGGAAAAGACATACAAGTTATTGAAACGCAATCCTTTTGGGTTTGTAATCAAATTGAATACTACATTTGTTTTACCACAATTGGATGGACCAGTTACAAGACAACGCATCGTGTTTGGTAACAGAACACCATGTTTGCCGCTGTTTAATTCCGAATTGTCCACCGTGAGTTCATCAATATTATTAATAGGAAAACTATCCTTTTGCGGTATTATCTCCATCCTTTGTAAAGGTTCAACCTAAAATGATGCTCCATCATTATATCAGATCCTTTTTAGGTATCCAAGAATCTTCACTCTTATTAAATCCTAACCATCGCACTTTTACTTTATCTTTTTTTCCGTTGCAACACCTTTTCAACGAGATACACATCACCTACTGTGGATTTTAACATTTCATGTCCATAAAACCCTCCTTCGAACAATTGTCCTTTATTATCTTTTAAAATGTAAGTTTCTGGTACTGTAGGTTGCACCTTAAATACGGTAAAAAACCTCATTTGTCCAATTTGGTAGATATCTTTTACTGAACACACCTTTGTATTTGCTTATTCGCACTTTATCACCAACATTAAAACACTTTAGGCTTTAGTTTTTCAACTTTTGTTTTAGTATTCATTTTTATACGTTTTAATACAAGTTTTTCATTTTTGCTAGTCACTTGGCTTGGTTTCATACCAATTGTTCTATGGAACTTGTTATTGTAATCTTTTATTAGTTTTGGTAACATATCAATCCATACGTGCGATCCTCTGTTTGAAAACATCTTGTACATCGCACCTTTTAAAGTTCGATTGAATCTTTCTATGATTGATGCTTTTACCTCTGAATTAGTCGAATAATGGTTTATGTCGTGTTTTTCATTAAATTTGAAAATTCTTTATTGAAATATTCTTTACCATCATCGGTTTGTAAATGTTTTATGGTATTTTTGTCTCTATGTATCGCAGTTTCCATGGCTTTTGTTACACTCTTGCCGGTTTTATCTTTTAGCGGTAAAGCATCTGCCATTTTTGTAAAACAATTGATAATAGTCAATATATATTTAAATCCTTTATTTTGTTTACTATAAGGAATCATTTCTATTAAGTCCGCTTGATATAAGTCGTTCATTCCTTTTATAACGGTATTTCTACGGGGAAATTTTTCTTCTAGCAGGTTTATGAAGTTCATTAACAATTTTTTTGTTTTAAATCCATTTTTAATCCTTCCGTTATTACGGTCAAAATAGAAATGAACTTTATGTATGTATTAAACCCTATTTAAGTCTGTTAAGGTATTCTAAATTGGTAAGAAATACTATTTAAATATATTTCCTTAACCCTCAAGGACATGGTTTGGGAAATGTCCGAGTAATGGTTTTTTATTACATTACCCCCAGGTTAAGGTATTATATAAATGAATGATATTTAAAAAATATAGTTCATTTATATGATACCCCCCTCCCTTATTTTAAGAGGGTTAAGAAAATAATTTTATAAACAATTTATTAATTATGTTTAGGTTGTTATATTACCAATAAAGTGGAAATAAAAATTTGTTTCTAATTAAAAACTGATTTTAAATGTGTCAAGGTCATTCAAATTAATGTAAAAAAATGGGGAACAAGGCGTTGGACTTGCCGTGTTCCCCATTTTTTACGGAAGGAAAAGGAATTTAGGTCGAAGAAGGACAAAGAGGGACGAAGAATAGGTTAATTGTTGATAGGGTTAAGAGGGTAGTGGCCGAAAAAGGAATTTAGGTCAAAAAAAGGACGAAGAGAACGAAGAATAGGTTAATTGTTGACGGGGTTAAGGGAGTAGTGGCCAAAAGGAAGAGTGTTGATTTTGTCATCCATAATGTGTCTTTTGTCATCCTTGTTCGAGAGTGCTTTCTTAACTTCTGTAACACTGTACACTTTGTGTTTTTCACTCCTTATGGTGTTGAATTTAGCAGTCAAGGTGGTGTCGTTAAATAAACAGTTTTTTATATTGTTCAAAGTTTACATTTTTCTTCAAATAACTTGTCTTCACACCTTTTGCTTTTTTGGTGGTAGATGTTTCTTCTTGATGTCCTTTATATACTTTAAAAGAATATAATTTGGACATTAGTGCGACAATTTCTTCCATGCTTGCTCCATTGCATTCATCTTTGAATTTGCCTAAAACTTTCTTATTATTTTCATTAAAGTTCGGGTGATTTCTTGGGTAGTCGGAAAAATCAAAATCATTTTTGTGTATGAACGTCCGAAGATCTTCATACATGTCTTGTGTCTTAATCCAATAAATTAGTGCATCCGTGTCCATGTAGGCTACTCCAATATTTTCTCTTCCATAATGTTGAACCATTTTGTTGTAATGAAAGTCATACATGTGCGTTTTACTTATATCCAATATAGACATTCCTATGTACAACGGTCGATCCATTACTATCTTGGTTTTCTTCATGCTGACTGCTACCAAGTTTTCATTAATTATCATACTTGTTCCAAAATTCGGTTTCTGTACAAGTTTCTGCATCTGTCTGGGGTTTGTTACTAATTTTACAATTTTGTGTTTCCTTTTGTTTTCTAAAGTTTTTCCAAATATTGCATTGTTCATGAGCTTGTAAAAATCTTTTTCAAAAGCTGATGTTGCTGCTGCTCTCCTTGCAGTGTTTGAATCAATGTATGGTTTTAAATAACAAGATTGTGAAAATTTTAAAACTTTATGAATTTTGGTAATAATCAATCCTAATTCTAAGGCTTGCTGAACAACTAAATAATGTGCTACATATCGGTTTTTGTTGTTTAATGTCATCATTAATTTGGGCCATTTTCCTGTCGGTGATACTTCAGTTTTAGCCAACAGTGGCAAGTCGTAATGATGATCGTGTAGGTGGTCTGGATACTCAAAGTCGCAATCTAAGATGTAGCCGGTGTCACCTTCTTTGGGAATATCAATAATATTTTCAAGTGAATCAGGGTCTACCCATTCAAAGTTGCCATACGGAAGGGGTTTGGACATCGCCCAACCGTACAAATTATTCGCATCAAAATAGCCAAGAAAAATCGAATCTTTAGTTTCATCATAGTTTGGTAGAAATTTATTATTAGCTTTGACATGTCTTGTAACGGCCTGAGTTAATCCACCGCGTACACCTGATTCGATCATCAAAACCATATCGATGTCGGTTAACAGCTCCAACTTGCACTCGGTGGATTTTAGCATGGCCTGCCATGCTAAGCCGGGAGATGTAAACGAATGAAGGGGGTCCAGTCCGTAAGCAGTGAAACAGGTGTTCCTAAATTGTTCCATTATGTCACACAATAATGTTACATCTAGTTTTACATAAAAGTCAAAATAATCACCCAAGGTATTCATTCCTAATTCATTCCAGACTTTCTGAGCATGATTATAATCTTCAATTGAAATTTCGGTTTCAGTTAATTTACTTTTAAACGCTTCGATTGGTGGCAAACATGTTTCATCAAATTTTTCTAGTCCAGTAATGTAATCATATGGAAACACACCTTTCCTTAGCACCAAGTCCATTTTATCTTCTGGCACAATTTTTTCTGGTTTCTTTTAAATCCTGTCGTCTTAAATTTTTAGTTAGGTTGGCAAGGCTAGATGACATGAATCGAAAAGAGTCCACGAATCGAAGCTTCATCTTGCCAACAGTCTTGGAAAAACTAATGTAATTTTCTGTGCTGTTGGCCAAAACATCAATTTTCCCATCATCCCTGCCCAATTCCGGAATAATAAAATGTGAATCATAACCACTAAGGTTATGCAAAACAACTGGAATGAATTTCGGAAGTTTATAATTAATATTACAAGCATTGCAAGCAGCCCCTCTGTAATAACCAGTAAGGTGATCGTGATCATGGACTTTATGGTTGTCAAGAGTAAATTCTTTTTTACACAAGTAACAATTAGTGGCATTGATATATTGAATTTCCTCCTCTTCATCAAGAGGTAACATTGGAATAATATCACTGTACACTTCTTCAACCTTACCAGCTATATAATACAAGTTATCTACAAAATGTTTAGCAGCATCCTCACCTCTGTACAAAATTGGGGTTGAACTTAAACCAAAATTTTTCAAATGTTCTTCTGACAGTGTGGATTTAACAAGCAAACAAAAAACTGTTAGGTTTATGCAGCTGATATTTCGTCCTACTGGTAATTTCCCCTTCTGGATGTTCTTGGGGTACCAGTGTGGACTCAAAGTCTGCATAAATTACAAATGGTACCCTATATTGATGGCTAATCTTTTCAAATTTTACAATAGAGCGAGTAGGTGCAGGCAAACTAATTTTGCATTCAAAATTTTCATTACAGAGTCTTTGGTGTTCTTGTAGCCATTCCGCACCTCCTCTCCTTACTTCTTTTGACACAAAACAAAAACATCGCTTACAAATCGTTATATGACCATGATGCTTAGTAACTTGACTTCTGACAAGTTGTTCAAAATTCTTTATATATACATAGTGTGAAATTTCACCTTTAGTTATTAATAACAAATCAGTATGGTTCCTAAGTTCAGTTTTACTCACCCTTAAGGGGTACACATTATTTGCATCATCCAAACCAAAAATATTTACACTAACACCAGGATTCTTCTTTTCAAATTTACAAATGTCTTTAACACTTACAGGGTAAGACAGTCCTACAAAATTATACCTATTATTTACATTTACATAGTGTCTACTTACTCTAGAAGGGCGCTGCTCTGGCAAAATATATTTACACAACATAGCATACTTAAAACACTCATTATCTTCATTCTGTACATTTATACATGCTTTCGTTTTCTCAATGGCTTTTGGTAGAGGGACGTAGCTGCTTCCTCTCATACCAAATCCGTGCTTATGCACTCTTAAATCTAAACCCTCTACAGATGTAAACATCCAACCTGACCCTCTACCCTCATGCTCCTGCATTTTTGTCAACAATTCTTCAATACATTCATCTACAATTTTATTTACATCCGAGGCAAACATCAAAGTACGGTTTTTTGTTATGAAACCTCGAAGTGTGGTTTCACCATCAGATTTACTAAATTTTGCGTCCAACACTAAACCAAATTTAATAATATTTAATCTTGCCAATTCTTTAGTTAAAGTTTCACAGATCAATGATTTTGCCTCGGTTACAAAATTTTCTAAATCTAGTTGCACATTATTTATTTTGTTATGTATTACCGTGCGTCCGGGAAAAGCAGTTGTGCGTAAATGTCTGGTTCCTCCTTGTTCTGTTTCTATATCCAAATCCATGTCCGTGTCTAAATCTGTATCAGTGTCCGTTTCTTCTTCTGGTTCCGCAACAGTTCCTCTTCTAAGTCCTGACGGTCCAGCACCTCCAAATTGGATCACGCTGGGTCGTCCCTGCTGCATTTGTTGCAAATAACTCTCCCAGTTGTCGAGCCGTTGATTAAATTCATCCAAAATGTCATCAATCCAGTCCATGTCCATTTCGTTAGCCGTTTCACTCGCCGGGTCTTCCATATGTAATTCTTGATGGATTTGAAGAATCACTTCATCTGGGAAAAATTCCCCACAAATATGGCAAAGAAGCATTTTAACACTTTTTACCACTAGCGTCTTTAGATGTTAACTCCACAAAAGTTTACCAAAGAATGAGAGACGCTCTTGACCGACCTCCTTTTATAGCGGGTGGTGGGGGGTGATCTTTGGGAAAGACCCGTTCTGCGCATGCGCAGAACAAATCTGCACATGCGCAGAACAAAATGTATTATATTTATTTAAAATTTGCTATTTAGGACAAATATATAGGTCAAGGCCACCTTAAATCTGGTAAAAAAGAGGGAACACTGGATAAGAGATGGTAGTAAGATCAACTTTCTAACAAATACTTTCAATAATATGTCAACTGGTTAAAAAGTTAAATATTTTTATTATTTACTGCTCAACTTGTTCAAAATTAAAACTTTTAAATATATTTGTTTCAGCAAATGCTTTTGGCACACTTACCACACGCCAAAACTCAAAAAATGTACAGAATTAAGACTGATCTCGCGGGGAAAATACTGATGTGCTACCTAACATTGGTTATCTGACTCGAATAAGAATTGGTGATATATAACATATTGAAAAAAAATTTTATGTTGTATAAATCACCAATACTATGCGATTCAGATAACCAGTGTGAGGTGGCTACATAGTATTTCCCCGAGAGATCAGCTTAAATCCTGTACTTTATATGAGTCTTAGCGTGTAGGAAGTGTGGCAAAAGCATTTGACCAAAATAAAATATATTTAAAATTTTAACCTTAAACAAACTAGGTAGTATAAAAATAAAAGATATTTCCTAACCATTGACAACCTGTTAACATATTGCAGTGTTAAAGTATTTGCTATTGAGTCAATCTTACCATCACCTCCGATCCAGCGTTCCCTCTTTCTTACCAAATGAGACTGAGGCTTGACTACCCGTATATGACGTTTCCCCCTCCACTAATGCTTTCCCCCACCACAATCAATTCTCAAAAGTGGGTCAAGACCATCTAAAATTATTATTTTGAGCGGGGGATAGAGCATCTGCTGCTCTATCCCCCGCTCATATTTTTTTTTTCTTTTTTTTACAGTTTTATAATTTTTTTGATTTTTGTAAAATGCAAAACAAAAAAATATTTACAAAGGTGAAAATTTATCACTGCTATCCTCGTCATCACTAGTGTCCAAAAATAATCTTCTACTACAAAATATAAGTCTTTTACACAGCAACATTCTGTCCAATATTGCTCCAACTTGAGGGGTGTTCTGATCTTTATTTCAAGAGGGTGAAGGAATAATTTTTTTCCCTCTCTGTTCTGCAAAACCTCAATCAAGTCAAAGTTCAAGTCCTACTTTAACACTTGGTTGGGAGAATTACATTAGTTTAATACTTATTTCTACCGTTACACTTGCTCCATTCTCAAAAGATATAAATAATATAATCCTGGATACTGTTTTTTTTTTCATGTCCTGCATGTTCCTTAATAAAGTCAAAAGCCAATCTTTTTGAATATTCATTATGAAACACTTCTCTCACACAAACAAGAATTTTTTCTTCCAGAAACTTCAATTGAATTGATGATAGTTTGCTTACATCATCCTTGTCTATCAGGGGTAGCTTGTAGGTGAAGGTATTTGACGGTAGTTTTTGCTTTCTATCAAGTAAACAACAAATTTTTTTATACAATTTCCGCTCATTGTCTGTAATACTATTAATACCAAGCAGATTATAGTACAAAGGATCATAAGGTATACGACAAGACATTTTTAGAACCAGTCGGCACGAGAGCTGGAGCTAAAATGAGAAGTGCATGCAACCCGGCCGCCTTATATCCCCACCGGGTGACCACGCCCAAGGTGCCCTAAAATATATATGTATATTTAAGGTAGCACTAAAACGGTGCTACCAATATTTTAAATAGTTAATTACAAATATTTTTTCCATCCTTAAAATTTCACAGTTTAAAACTTGTCAGAGACCAACAAACTGAAACAAATTTAATACTTTTAAATATATTTGTTTCATCACATGCTTTTTGACACACTTACTACATGGTAACACTCAAAAAATGTACAGAATTAAGACTATTTCCACGGAAAAAATACTAAAGTGTTACCTGCATATTCAATTTAGCTTAAAAACAATATAGAATTAATACCAGCATAAAAAATTTCAAAATTCAGATCTTTAAAAATTTTATATTTAAGGTAGCACTAAAACGGTGCTACCTATATTATAAATAATTACAAATATTTTTTTTTCAATCCTTACAATTTCACAGTTTAAAACTTGTCAGAGACCAACAAACTGAAAAACAAAATTTTATTTTGTAACATAATTATTACTAAAATACATACATGATACCACTGTGCTAAATATTACCTTTATACTTATGCTACATCTGAAGCGGTGGAACATCCATGTCAACCCATTGGCAGCCCAAGAGAGAATGAGATGAGTCAAACATGCTTCAGCGGCACCTCAATGGTAGACTGGTGGGGGGAAACAGTATGCCACTACTATTTTAACTTGTCATAGGAGTAACAATTTCATACTACTAGCTTGGCACCTCCCCCCCCCGGCGCAGTTTTCGTCCGGAGCAAAAAAATTTTGGTCAAGGTCAAAATCAAAAAAAAAAAAAAAATTTCGGGGGGGGGGGCAGTTTTCGTCCGGAGCAAAAAAATTTTGGTCAAGGTCAAAATCCAAAAAAAAAATTTTGGGGGGGAGGCGCAGTTTTCGTCCGGAGCAAAAAATTTTTGGTCAAGGTCAAAATCTAAAAAAAAAAATTTCGGGGGGGGGGCTCACTTGCCGTCTGGGGCTCGGGGGGGGGGTCACCTACCCCTAGGACCTTAACTCTTGGATACCTGCTACCCTTACTCATGGTCAACATCAAATAATATTTTGTTCCACCACAGTGTGGACAGCCAACACTTAGTCGCATCTCGCTCTAAGTCCTGAGGAGTTCTCAGAACTCAGGCAAAAATCCGCCTAAGTCATGGCTGACCTACATATCGTGTGGAACAAAATATTATTTTATTCACACACAAATATGGGTCAAGGTCATCCAAAAGTTAAAAAGAAATCCCCCCGATGCCTAAGACCGCCGGCGGTCAGAGGCATCGGGGGGATCTCAACATTTAGGGGGAGGTGATTTAATAAAAACATTTTTATTTAATTTTGAGTTTCCTTAAGGGAAACATGCTACAATAATTTGGAAGAGGCCATGCTAACCATGACCGAGGATCCCGTCTTAACCCGTAGGTACTGACTTTTGCCTAGCACACCGGTCAGTGTCAGGATCCGACGCCTCGTGCTAAAGGATGCCAACCACCCATCTAGAGTGATGAGGTCCAGTAGCGCCCCTGACCGAAAGGGGCCTAAGGGTGGATCCCCAGGGGCCTACCCCCGGGCTCGTTAGGCGCCATGCTATTGTTGGTAACAAATAATTCTTGAGGTTCTGAACCTCGAAAAATTTTTATTTTACATAGACTGTTAAGTCTCAAAAGCCTAACACTTTAACTGCCAATCCACAGAGGAGTACCTCCAAAATACGAATTTTGAAATATTTCTACTTGGGGACAACCTGTGAAGATTAGTACAAAGAAATATTTTTCAACACACAAGACTTAGACTAAATATATCCAACACCAATACCTAGCAGAAGCAGCAAGCGCAAAATAAAATATTTCTTAACACTACACATGCCATGCCTTAGACTAAAAGAATTCCCAATATAATGCGGCGCCAACATTACATTGCGAATCCTGTATGGGCAGAGCTTCAACCACTCAGCTGAAGTGTTTGAAACCAACTGCAAGGAAGCAAAGCCTCAGAGAACCGAAGCTGAGCCGGTCAGGAGTGGGGGGAACCGGACCTGGTTACGTAAACAGCCAGACCTCGACACATACTTGTTTGCAACATTGGACAATCTCCAAGAGCCACACCTGAATACATTACTAACCGGATCTCATTATACAACACGTGTCAAGGTATGGCAACGCCTCGGGCTATGCCACCTCCTCCTCCTCCTCCCCCGGGGGGGGGGGGGGGCTCACTTCTCGTCCGGAGCTGAGGGGGGGGGGAGGGGGAGGAGTCTTGGGACTTAGAATAGTTTCAGTCCAAGTCAGGTGTACTATAGAATAATATTTTAGCTTGCTGGATTCAGCACAGCCAGCAGAGACGGTTACGTAATGCTTATATAACAGACTGGTTTCTTGGCCAGCTTGCCAACTGTAGCTCAACAGAAGGTAAGTCAGTTTATTGGAAGCCAACAAACACGCCACACCTCGCTACCGCTGGACTTTTCTGTGAGTAAATTTTTATTTTTCCTTCTTATTAAACTTAGCAAAACAGAACCTACCCTGTTTTGCACAAAATTAATTTTTGTTACACTGCTACACTTACGTTTACTTAACAAATTATTTTCCACTCCTTATTTAATATTTTTATTCCTTACTTGTTAAGACTTACAAACTGAAATACTGGAAGACTGTTTGATACAAAATTAATTTTTATTTAGCTATACAGGTCTCATAATATTTTCCTACACTTGTATTTTGCAGGTGTGGCTAAATATTTTTCGCTCACAATTTAATTTTAATCCACACAAGTGGATTTTGAACTTTACTACAAAACTGATCCATGCCCATCTCCTATAGAATTATTTTTCATTTGACTCTACCTCTTTTAGTCTTACATTAAATATTTCTTGGAGTTAAATTTTACACAAGTCTCTCGGTTAATTTTTCTGCACAGTACGTGTTACTCCTTGGACAGTTCCCGGCAAACTGTTTCTACACTTCACAACAACAGTCCGCATTACCCCCTCCACTACTCATTCCCCCACTATAGCCCTGTTCCCCCACTACTTCCAGCTAAGGTGCAACACTTCACTGAGTGTTTCAGTTTTATCCAAACCTTACTGTGGGATACATCTATGGCTGAAACTTTGCGAGAAAAATTATTAAGAGTAAAATTTTTGCTGGCCAAGCAAAATAATTCTGTTAAGGTGTCCAAGACTTCCACTTTAACAAAAAATGAAACGTTGCTTCAAAAATAATCCAAAATTTTACTCAAGGGACACAAATATCACTATGGATGATAAAATGTTTCAGAAACTTTTAGACGAGCTAACTTTTGCCAGTAAGGTTACGTTGGTGACTCCAATTCCCGACCAAGTTCCAAGATCACCTGAGAAAGAATAAAAAATAAATATTTCTCAGGAAATATTTCCAATCCGAGTTACGGTAAAGGACAGACTCGGATAAGTTGTTGCAAAATTTTAATTTTTCTTCCTTCTGACCACTTTACCCCACCACCTCCTTATCCCCACCACTGAGCCGGGTACCTGGTAACCGCCTGCGCCCAAGTCAGTACGTCTTCCGACGCGTGCTGTTCAGGTCGCGTGTCGTTGTCGCACTGTCGGGTGTTGAAGAAATTATTCTTCGGCTCTCAGTCTCTCGGTGGGTAAGTAAATAAAAAATTATTTTTTTTTCAGTGGGGGTGCTGGGACGGGTCAATGACCCCTGACGGATATATTAGGTCTAGAGTCTGATCGCTAGGGAATAAAAAAATATTTTTTGCACTTTTGTGATTCCTCGAGAAATTTCAATTTCTCAGCAAAATTTGAGGAATCGCAAAAGTGCAAAAAATTTTTTTTTTTTTGTATTCTGCGTGACCTTGACCTAATTAACGTCAGTGACGTCATCATGATGACGTCAGCGGTAATGACGTCACGTCCCAGCCTTCCCAAAAACACACTACTATCGAGGTAACATACTCAATAAAAAGACATGCATACAAAAAAGAAACAGCACTTAGCATACAAGCACAAATTGCAATTGACTTTACCCCAACTTCCTTCAGTAAATTATTATATTTCTTAAGACGTGTAATGTCCTATAAAAAAGGTAACTTTCTACAATTCATTTTTGTACTGTATTTTTTAAGCTAGAAACAAATAGAACGGGCTATTCACATTATATTATGATTGTTAGTATGTCAAGTAAATTTAATTTAGTCATGGTTACAACAGTGTTATAGGAAGCAGATCAACCAACCGGTAGAGAGAGGTAGAGGGGGAGAGAGAGAGAGAGAGAGAGAGGAGAGAGAGAGAGAGAGAGAGAGAGAGAGAGTAGAGGGAGAGAGAGAGAGAGAGAGAGAGAGAGAGAGAGAGAGAGAGAGAGAGAGAGAGAGAAGAGAGAGAGAAGAGAGAGAGAGAGAGAGAGAGAGAGAGAGAGAGAGAGGAGAGAGAGAGAGAGAGAGAGAGAGAGAGAGAGAGAGAGAGAGAGAGAGAGAGAGAGAGGAGAGGGAGAGAGCTGTTGCCGACATTAAGTTCAGATCAATCCGTGATAAACGTTTTAGATAGGCGTACCCGTCACTACCAGTTAATCTTTGACATTTAGTAAACTAACGTTAACCCTGTGTAATAAAAATTTTGGATTCAACTTTATTATATTTTTTATAAAAGTTATGTAAAACATTTTAGCCAACCAAAAACTACTTAAGGTAAACAAGAAATAAAATATAACGTTAATTAAAATTTTAAGAAAGCAAACTGTTTACAACTGAAATAATATAAAGTAGGCTAGTACAAGCCTTAACACCATAAGTTAACTATAAATATTTACTTTAAGAAATCATTATCGAACGTGTTATTACAGTTTGTTTGTTTAATGACAACAAACTTGGTATTTCTGTGGCAAATATAAAATGTTTTCAGTAAATGCCCGTTGACCAGTGCAAAGCCACAATGTTTGTTACATTACATGCTATGAACACTTACGTGTGGCTTATAAGAGTGGATGCCGGTAAACAGAATGAGTGAAGATAGTTACGTCATTTTATCTAGGTTATTGTCCTTTTAAACCATCACACTCTAAAAGCTTCTTTTATACGTGATACCTCTTCTGTGGCAGGTAATATTGTGTTTCTTTTGACTGGAAAGAATTTAGACTTGTAATAAAATGTCAATTTACTATGTTTTGAAATTTATAAAGGCTCTTAGTGAAAATAACATATATGTTTTGTAGTTGATAGCAATGAAAAATTAAAAACTTAAAAAAAAAACAAATTACATAGGGAATAATTATGCGTTTTCCACTCGAGTAATACCATAAGCTCGATAACTATAAGAGGACTAAAAGGATATTTTTATTTATTTAAATTGTGAAAGAAATCATTTTTACTTCAACATTTTTTTATGTAAAAAATAAAACCGGCATATAGGACGATAAATTATAGTTTTGTGTCAGAAAATATAATTCATAACTAAATAATACATTATTGATTTTAATGTAATATATATATATATATATATATATATATATTAAATATAAATATATATATTATATACATTGATTTAAACGAAAAATCTACAGCAAAAATAAATAAGTAAACTAATAAAGGCCAATGGGATATTAGCAAGGACAATAGTAGTTTTCATCACTAGTTATGATGAACAATGTTTTTTTATCATAATGCGTGTTTTTTATGATCGTTAAAAATATTCACATTAAATTTGTATTTTCGAGGTTATATTTACAAAGTTAGTAAAATGCAGTGTTTACATTTTTCTGTTATTTACAAACAATGCTCTTTATAACGTTTGAATTTCAAAATTCTGCTCCTCAACATTAATAAATGAATAATAATATACTTAGCAAACAGCTGACTTTTCAGTCCTAGGACATAAAAAATTCTCCAGCTGGGTTTTCAGTCCTAGGACAAAAAAGAATCGGTTTTGGTGCAATTAAGAGAACAAAAAACAGGCTGATTTTGTGCAGAATGATGAAAAATCTCTTTAAACCACAATATCTGTCCCTCTAATAAGGCTTAAGCTAGTTTAAAATTTACTCAAATAAGCTTACATGGCTGACATTACACTTCCTTGATGAAACTGGAAAATTTTAATACCATTTATACACGATAAAATACATAATAGCACGACTTATAATGTGACAAAGTCAAAGCAAATTAGTTTCTTATGAAATATTTTGACATCAACAATTAATACAAACCAAAAACAATAATTAAAAAGTTGAACCAAAACCTTCAGAATAGCAATAAATAATAAACTTTGAACAATAATAATAATAATACTCCTAACCGTTCTTAATATCAATAATCAACGAATAATAAACCATCGATAGTCAAAGTTATAATTTGTCAAATGGTAAATACTAAAATTTGGTTAACTTTGATTTTAGGATTCTATACTAGTGAGATTAAATGTACAAGTAATCTGGAATATTTTGAATGAGCAACTTATTTATGTTCTTACTGTTGAGAACTAGTGATTTATCTTTATTTAAGTTCAACAATCACTGTTGTAAGTTTTAGTAAACATTCAGTTTTTGCCCATGGCTTAATCGTGGACTTTAAAGGTTGGATTTTGTAAAAGTTAGTATCAATTATACTAATAATAATAATAATTATACAATTATTTTGAACTGTAAGGCTCATTTTGATTACTGCGCTGATATTCTTTTAATCTCTGTTCTGAAATAAATTATCATGATGTAAGCTTGTCGACTACAGTAATTTCCTAAACACTTGTAACAAATTTTAATTAACACTTTGATACCTAAAAGTTTAATATTTTCTTTTAAAACTTCGAACAAAATATTTTTGTAAATCGGGGGAAAGGGATATAACAGAGGAAGATAGAAAGAGGGAAGACAATTTCTCTTGTTTTGTTTCATTAAATGTAACACAGAGGCGAGTGACCCTTGGGCGGGAATTGCTTGAAAACTTCATGACGGAATGTCATGCGTCCACTGTGTGACCCTCCGCATTTAAGGTTTAAAATATTCTTTAATGTCTGTATAAGCAACATATTTTGTGTGTGTGATAATATTTTATCGGGAATATATTCAATATTACACAAAGTTTTTAAGATACTGTAAACTACTAATATATTAAATATATTTATACAAACTGCTTGAAACTTATAGTGTAACTTCGTACAGTATTTTAACAAGTGATAATATCGTTCACGTCTGAAGGTTAAAAAAAACGTTTTTGAAATACAATTTTGTTTTAAACATCTTATTTCAATAGTAAATATTTTCTGTTATTCCTTAAAGTTTTTATAGTTTTTGTAGGACCTTCACTGGTAACATAATATACAATCAGATCCTGCTAGCATTAAAGAAATAAAATCTCGTTTTTCTTAAATTCAGCTAAGCGTACTTAATGATTTCCACGAAACCAGAATCAATGTAGCTGGGCATAAACCTCCCCTAAGCTCAGCTCAAGTCCAAACTTTGGCTTACCGCCAGCTACAATACATTTCCTGTTGCTGTGGTACCCTTATGTTCTGTAATATAATCACTTTGTCTTATTTATATGTATTAGTTGCGAAGTAAATTAAATTAAATTGTTATAAAATTATTATATAAGTTTTAACTAACATTTTATACTCATTATATATTTGAAAATTAACGGCTTTCATTGTATAGGTGATGAATGACTTATATAGCACACTATAAAGCTTCATAAACATTTTTTTTTCCATTTCAATATAATTAAAGCTATGATTCTATGATCCGGCTATATGATTCTGAAATCGAGATATTAAATGTAAAAAACTTGATATCTTGTTTCAAGATCGTCAAGCAAGTGTTCAGCTCCTTAATTTAAACCAATCACATTCAATTACACTAGTTTTCCAAGCTATACCGCTTAATTTTGGCGGCGTTTTTAAAGTTTGGCATTCTCCCAAACGATTTATCAAGTCAAAACGAAAAAGACCCAAGACAGATTTATTGTTTTGCTTAGTGTAAATAACAAACACGGGTTTAGGTTTACATTCCGACTTGACAAGGGAAATGTTGTGTACACTATTTTACATATCTTTGACATTTTCGCACGGACGTTTTGTCTTGAAACAAAGATGAATCCAAAGTTTTATACGCAAAGAAACTAATAGAATGCAACAAAACATGTATGCTTATAGTATGTATATAAGGTATGATCGTAATGTTGACTGTAAAATAAAGAAAGCAGTTTTATAGAAGTAAGGATATTTAATTTCATTTAGTGATTTAACATAGAACTTAAATTTTTAGGTAGGACTTTTGCTATGTAACAGGGCTAAAAAGAAAAATCGTGAATGACCTTATGAGAACAGAAAAACAAGCAGTTTTTTCTTATCTAAACCAAACAATTTATACCAAGCTTCATAACCACGATAAGTATAATATTAAATTACAATCACCTTAACTGTTGCTATCCTAAATAATCCCAATATTTGGTCAATTTTAAATTAGTTTTAAGTTTGCCCTAGTGGCTAATTTGCCAACATAGTTTATCTGGCTATTTACTTTTAAATGTTTATAAAAGTCAATTAAAAAATGAAAACCTTAGAGAAAAATTCTGTGCAGTATAAACCAAGGCATTAGTCGTTCACTGAGCTGTACCACCAAGCACTTTGTAGCTTTATGTTGCAGCAAGGAAACACCCAAGTGCACACGTCGACCTAAAAGCAATCACTGTATGTAATTAACTAACTTGTATGTAATTTAACGATTATAGAATGTTCCGCTATAAAAACAAACAAATAAAAACACAGTTTACATTTTGCATTTGTTAAGATCTAAGGTACCTTATGTACATTCAACATTTAATATTTATTATCAAACATTACATGTAATCTTATGATTGAATATCATTCCTTGTTATTATTTTTACCAGTAAAAATATTTTTTTACAAAATAAAATTTTTAAACTAATGCCACAAAACCTTTAATAAAGACAAACGTGATACTAAAAAACATTATTACTTAATTGTTTACAATATTCAGATTTTTATTTAGTTTGACAAATTATACCCTAGTATAATAGTATATAATTAACCTTAAGATCAGTATACACAGTATTACTGAAATAACACAAGGGTTTTCTTTCTAAAAATGAACATTTTATTGGTGAATTAAAATTAAATAAATAGTTTTTCTTTGATACACACATGAGTAATTTTGTGATAATAATGCAAAATGGTTCTATCGTATGATTATTTAATTTAAAAAAAAGATTTTAGTGTAGTCCAAATTTTCTTTAAATTAAAATGATTTATAAACAAGATATGTAAATTTATGATTTCTTTTTTTGTAATTGGCATATGCAGAGCGTTAAATTCAGCTTTATTAAGTCTTTGAAACTATTTCGTAAATATCGTTCAACGTAACAAAAGAAAGCAAATGTTTTGTAGTCTCATATACTTTAAATTACACCAAACATCTAAAATAACAGTAGTCTTTAAAAAACTATTAATTTATGTCTCGTGCTTCCCAAGTGCAAAGTTAAAGCAATACATCAAACCCAAGTTTTTGCAGAGCGATCCCTCTATGTTGTTTGGCTTCCTTGTCTTTATTTTAACTAATGATAAACGTCTAAGGCACTAAATAAAAATCAAATATAGTTTATGTCATTAATAATTATTAATTATTTATGTTTTATTTATTAAAGATTAAAAGTCAGGGACGTTATTAACAATTAATTTGTAATAGTTTTTACCAAACATCTGGTTCCTGATATTACCGATTAACATTTCGAGACTTCTAAGATTTGTTGATCTGTGCTTTGATAGCCTGATTTATAGTTTCAAACAGGGATTAAAGTGATATGCCGATACAATCCCCGCTTATAGCATGGGGATAACAACCTAACATTGACACAGGATAGTTGTATAACAGGTGTTAATCGATTTTGTAATAAGTTTAACATGATGATCCATAAAGTTTGACAATCCAAACAATGTTAAATAATCATTAATTACTGTGTGATTTATTCTTGATACATCTTATTATCTCATACATGGTTAACTGCAATTTAGAACGTACTTTGAGAACTTTTGATTTTAGAAAATCTCTTTTATAAATCTATTTCTAATGACTGCGTGCTTACATTTTTTTCAATTTGTAATTTAATACATAATGATTCAAAATAAAATTCGTAACCTTTGTCAGTTGCTTCACATAGTAGTTTTATGTTTTTAGTTCTCTTGTTACCTGCAAGAAATAAAAAGTATGTGGCATTTAAGGAAAGTAGGTTTCTTAAGAATGGCCTTTTAGCAAAATGGAAGTAACTTAAGCGGTCCTCAATTGTAAAGGGTAAATGATCCTAAGCCTTAGAAAGGTTTAAGAGCAAAGTGACATTTTATTCGCTTGAGTTGGTAAAAGGAAGTGATTAAAGATGTGGCTTTCCAGAGGGCGGAAATGAAGAAGCACGATGAAGGAGGTAAAGGCATTGACCGTCGGAAATCTTTTATTGAGGAATATGATGTCTTCTGGTAAAATCACGTGTAGTTGTAACACTTGCAATACTTAAAAAAGCTCATTCGCATTTATACTTGCACATTTAGAGAATTAAAAATAGCTGTATGTTTTAGTTTCATAAAAAACTAAATTGACGATCGAACTAATCGTTATTTTATTCATGATATTGCCTCCTGGATTGAGTTCAGACGTATTTAAAAAATAAGGTTACAATACCTTGTGCCGTCATCAATCCTTCATTTAGTCGAGATGACTAGTTTCGGAGCATTTGCTCCATTATCAAATCTTCATATACAATCACAGGTAGTTAAAATAGTTCGAACACAAAGTCGTTGTCAAAATTTAAAATCACATAACACAGACACGAACATTTAGCACACATTACGAAACGAGAATTAAATAAAATTATTCCTGAACACGTGGCCGGCCGCGTAGACAAGTTCCGACTGCAGTTATGAAGATTTGATAACGGAGCAAATGCTCCGAAACTAGTCATCTCGACTAAGTGAAGGATTGAACTAATCGTTAGTTTTTAAATTTTGTATTGAATAGTGGAACTAAATTTTTGTAAATCTTATAAATAGATTAGAAGTAAACTATTCATAATACAGGTTTTTAACTTTTTTAAAAGGTTTTAAGGTGAAATATTAAAAAGAAAATATTAAAAACATTTTTTTTTCTTTTGAAAACAAATAAAACCCATTCCAGTTTGACCACCCTGGATATTAATTTGAGAATATTTACATTTTTATAAATTTATATACAGTTTTATGATAGTCAGTCTTTTATGAGGTTTTGAGAATCAATTAGAATTTTATTTAGACAAAGGTCAATATAAGAACAAAAGTTGTTTACTTCTGGTGACCTAAAAACTAAAAACAAAAAAAAAATACTCTTTTACTGTCCTTTGTTGTGAGTCTTGAGATTTGGTAAGGATATAACGGTTTGGTAAGGATATAACGGTTTCTTCCTACAATACATTATAAAAATCCTAATTGATATTTTCTTCTGAACCGTTTTAGCCTCTTCCAAAGAACAGGTATTATTTCCTATTAAGTATAACCTTGCAAAAATATTTTCGACATAGATATTTTATATTTAAACTATTACATATGTACTAAATATACTAAGTACAGTACGTACTATAATTACTTTTCTTTCCACATTCTTCAAACCTACAAATTGGAATTACAGCTATGGAACTCCAGGAAATCTTATCTAAGTAAAACAATCTCCGAGTAATCCTATTATTGCAAGTCTATCAGAAACCACTTAAGAGTAATTAATGCTTTTTGTGAAAATGTATCATGACAGTTATAGGTCAAGGTAATATATTGCTAAGGGCGTTTCAAAACTAAAGAGCATATTTCATGATCTTATAATAGGCTTAGAATAATTACATCTAAAGATAAATGCAGTATGTTTTAATGTGTCTTAACATTTTTTGTTTATGTTATATTGGTGTAAAATAATATAAAAAGTAACTTTATACAACAAGGTATATAAAGTTACTTAGTGACTCAGCGACTTACTTAGTTACTGACTTACTTAGTTACTTAGTTACTCAGCGTGCACTGATATGGTAGTCAATTTCTTTAAATACATTAATTAATCAGACAAAGTGTCTCAAGTAACGAATCTCGTGGGTTATGTTATGCAAACCCTGAGTTCCTGAAGTTAAATATGAAACTACCTAAGAAAACCCCTGTATTTTATATAATCCCAAAGAAAAAAATTACATATATAATTAATACTTACATTGACACATTAATAAATTACATTGACATTAATACTTAGAAAATTTCAAATAACAAAATACTTTTCCTTAGAAGTCATTTACAGTTACAAAATTAATTCAAATAAATATAAAATATTACTTGGTTAAAAAAAAGAAAAAAAAACTGAAAATCAGCTGATACAACAATGAAACTATCATAGAATCCTAGTTGGTCCATCAATGGGACCATAAATGATTTGTTGTTAGGTGGTAATCGTGTAATAGTCGTTTAAAATATGCCTTTTCATTTTGATACGCCACTGCATATTGAATGCACATGACATATGCAATAATACATTCAAGTTATAAATTTCAATACTACTACTTTTTCTTATTTTATTTTTTGAATATATGAATAAAAAATGTTATGATGGCTGAACATTTTACATCCCGTTCTTTTTCATGGTCTGTATATTTATTATATATTAAATTATTTCATTTATTTTTTAAACAAATATATTTGTTTATTATAAAAAAAATGTTTCCCCAACGAGTGCTACTATGCAATAGTAAATTCACCTAATTTTTAACATAATATACTGCAGTTCTGGTCAACCTGGGCAAATATAAAGATCATAAACAATACGACTGGTGGTATAAAGTTGTGTAAACCAATAGGTTCGTTTTTAATTTTGTTTGAAAAAATCAGACGGAATATTTATATGAGAAAAAAAGCACACGTGTTCTACATGGTTAGGCTTGTCAAGAGCTTTAATGAGATTAGGCAGCAGCCCTAGTCACGTTTAATTTATACCCAGGTGCTATGAGGAAAATTTCCCCGGAGTACCAGGCTGTGCTGGTGACAGAGGTTATCTCTTATTAAAGCTTTTGTGACATTACTATAAAATAATATTTAAATAATTTAATATAAAAATTCATGTAATAGTTAATTTTAAGAGAATAAAACAATACAAATCGATTGTTATTTTGTAAACTAATTTTTGTTTCGTTATGGCCTATTTATATTGAGAGTCTAAATGGATAGACCGAATTTAAATTCACTTGAACATAGATGTACATGGTTTACTCAATGGCCAAGATATCATAATCCATGTGGCAAAAGTTAAAATGTAAAAATAAATACCGTGTACAATTTTTCTGATAATACTACGAGGATAGTATCCTTAAATACGTATAAAAAAGTAAAACTATAAAATATATACGTTTATTATTTTATTTTTATGTATCATTCTAATAATTTATCCTAATAGATTAAAAATAAATAATAATAAATCATATTTTTAAAGAGTTTTCAGAAGTAATTTTTGAGTAAGTGAAAATCTACTATAGTAATTTGCCTAGGACGTCACACTCATAGAAACATTGTTACAGTGGAGTAAGTCACGTTTTTTCGGTCATTTCTTAACTCAGTATGATTTGACATTAGTAACACTGTAACATTAGTAAACATTAGTGACATTAGTAAACATTAGAAAGTAATATTTTTGACACCGTTCTTGACAGACATCTATAGTTTTAGATGTTTGATTTTTGTGCTTTCGAAATTATTATACTTTAAAAATATTTTGTGTGAAAGCCTTTAAAGGACCATTGTAATGAATTCTAAAACATAAAACATTTACATAAATTAAAAAATTCTACAACATTTCATTTGATCCCTCACGTATTGATGATCTCATCTGACTTTAAACGAGTTTGCACAGGATTGGGGGTTTCTTTTGAGTCCGTGGTAATGAAGAGCTTTTGATTTACCCTACTAAAGAATTCTTCCAAAACTAATCCCTTTCACAATTTTTTTATTTTTTTATTTCATACATCCTTAAAAAATACCTAATTAATTTTATTCGTACTTAATTGAAGTCATACCTAATTGGTTTACATAAAATACTGATGTAGCATAAAAAACAACAGAGGATGTTTATTAACATATAGAATGATAATATACGTGAAAAATTACAGTATATTATTATTAGATTTATATAGGCTGTCTCAGAACTCCCTGGAACCCTTTTGTATATTTGATCCTTGTATCGAGACAAACATATTTTACAATATAACGATGGGTCTCCGGGTCCTAGTTTTTTGTCTGTACATCCGTATGTAAATTTGATTAAACTCATGAGATCTGTAAAACCACTTGAGATACTGAGTTAAAACTTGGAATGGCTTGAGTATGTCAAGACTGTTTTACTTATGAATTTCGGACATTTCTACATTTTTTGTTTCAAAATAGGGTCCATTTTAAATTTAAAAAAATATATCTTGTATGACCTATTTATACCAACCAAATTTTAAGAATAAGAAAATAAATTCTGCTTTGTAGGGTACCTGAATCAGAGTATTTTAAAAACTAAACTCTAATATGATCTTACTTATCTCTCTTTATAGAGCTAAATACAGGGCGCTAATCCAATGCAGCCCAGCTTCACTTGAGCTATGCAGACCGATTAACCCTTCGGGAATCAAATTACTTTTTTTCATTTTATCATCATTTACATAATTTGCATCTCCACCGAAAACTTACCGGTTACACATTTGCCTTTAAAATATTTTTTTGAAAATATTAACCTGGCGATTGTATTCTGAAAAAAAAAATACTCAAAGGCTTGTTTGTCACTTTGATTCCTGCAACACGCCGATTGAAGGAGACAAAGCACCAGCTCTGAGTTGAAACTATGGTGAACGATATCAATATATTGAAATTTACCAAAAGTTTTAACTAATTAGTTATTGAATAATTAGAATTTCTCATTATCATTTATTTTACCTGTATACAATAACAATTTACCCGTCTTCAATATCTTGATGTATTAGTAGTTATTTACTAGTTGAACCTGGTATATTTTTAAGCTTTCTACTAACGGCAACTCAACAGAAACAAAACATAATTAGTTAGCATTAGTATCTTTTGCTGCTTCAATTAAAAGAAAATTCATTGAATAAACTTAAATATGCTCCTATTTCAGATACACTAATGCCGTAATGTTCTGCGAAATCAATAGATCGAGCTGCAAAGGACTGACAACGCCCCTCGTACTAATGACGTTATTATCCTGCAGTTAATTCAATTTTTAGTTTAGGACAATTCAATGCTATTTACAAGTGTCATCACATAGATATTAATACAGGACTAATATTTTAAACTGCTGTGTTTGTAAAAATAATTACTCAATTGCACACACAGTAAGTTATATCGTTGATATTATTAGTTGATATTCAATTGTGCATAATTAGTTTTAGGTTTTAAGGGCAAACGTGAATGAAGGATGCAAGTAGAATGACCCCTACTTTTGAACACCATTGTTGTTTTTAAATCAGGATCCATTAATTGTTAGCCCGATGACCAGTAACAGATGGGTACAGCTTTATGGTTAAATTTATTGCCGTTACTCAGGACCACTATGGTGAGTGTTATGAGGTTGTGACTGCTTCGGCCACAGTTCAACGATAGGGTGCTGTTTACAATTAAATATTATTTTTCACTACTAACAAACTACCATTTAGTAACATTTAAAATTTCATCAAACTACCTTGACCTAAACGTTTTATTTCTACATCTAATAATCTGACTCAAGGACATTAAGTAGACCATAAAACTCATGTTAATCCACGAGATCGGTAACCTTAATCTATAGTAGCTTTGTTTAACCAAACATTTCCTATAAATATTAGTTGCATTTTTAATATATAGTTCGTGTGTCGTCGGTTTTAAGGTAAACTGCAATAACCAGAAATGTACGCCATTTCCAAGAATGCCAGAACGTGACTGAAGATGCATCGTAGGGATGCGAAATTCGTTTCATGGAAAGAATAGAAAACAGGTTTTACACCTCTAGGTAGGAAAATGTCTTCGATGAAACCTTTATTTCTTTTTATTTGCGATTGAGGCTGATTTAATAGCGTTCAATTACACTAATTTAAAATACTACAACAAATACTAAATTTGAATAATCTTTTTTTGGCGTGAAATGAATTATTATTCTATTGTGGGTGTGTTTGTGTGTTAATGTAAACTTAATCTCACTAGAATTTTTTTTTTATTTTGTGTGTGAGTTCCATTACATTCGAAATGTAATGGTTAGTATTAACTATTAATTTGTCTCATGGATTCCAAAAAATATCAGTTAAAACTAATAAATATTTGAATACCTGAATTAGCTTCATATATTAATGTAGGTTTTTACAGTTTTTTATATAATTGGATCATTTACAGGAAAATATTTTATAGCGATCAACTAATATTTAAAATGATATATTAAAAATTGTATAAGAAATAAAAAACGTTCTTTAAAATTAAACTTAATTTGTTGAAACTAGTGAAAAATAGCTATATTAACGTATTAAGAGAACTCACGTATTGAACTCTTTGATTATTATTTTGCAGATGGCTCACCAAATAAATAAATCAAAGTTATAAAATTTCTTGGAATATTTTAAAGTCTCATCACAATTTTACCTTCATATACCAGCATTACAACGAATTTTAATTACATTTATATTGAATGAAAGTTCATGTAATTCTTAATTTTTATTGACCAATGGTTGATTACTATTTATAAAATAACGAATTCATTTTATTTATTTATTATTAGCATGATCGTGTTGTTTGTAATGGGAATAAAAGACAACCCTCCACGACACACAAAGATATACTGTGCAATCTATCTAAATCTGTTATGTATTTAATATGCAGTGTAAGTGTAGAGTGTTCTAGAAGTTTGTGTTTCATTTCTATTAATTTGAGTTACATAATTCAAAAGTATGATTTACCATAAACTCATCATAGTTAAACGTTTATCAAGTAATAAATTAAGTAGTTAAAATTGCAGTGGTCAGAGAGTATGCTTTGGGTCCATGTAATAGTCAATGATTACTGCTTGCATGAAGGAAATGAATGTGTAATGGTTTCTTTCCCTATTGGTATAAGAACAGTGGTAGGCACTGCAGCTGCCTTAAACGAGGACCGTTTGCTAAAAATTAAAACTATTAGTAAATATCGTCCTATCAATCCCAACATCGAAACCTAAAACAAAAAGAAAATTTATTAGTTACAAATAAAGAAATGAGAATATGTTTGATGGAATAAAGAAAACTAGTCTGAAAGGGACATTTAGAGTAGGAGTACAAAGGTTTAATTTTACGGGGAAAGAATTCGAAAGCTGTTTAGTTGCCTCGCCCCCATTCCAACAAACATTACACAGTTTATTATTGTGGTTAACTAGTTTTATTTACTATGCGATACTCTTCAAACTGTATAATAGACTATTACACTCATTGTAAGGGATGTACATAACAACGATAGAGTTAATTATAGACAGGATTATTTTTTTTTTCAATCCTGCCTTTTGCAACAAAGCTTTTATACAAATTGGCTCTTTGATTTTAGCAAACACAATAATTGGTCAATCTATATCGACCGCTGTTACAACAGGACTGGACGGCAAATAAACGTCTGGCCCGACAGTGTTGACTGCTCTAAATTGCTTCAGCCAAGGCCAATCCCTTGCTAAAATTTGAACAAAACTACATTTTTTAGGTCACACAGCTACAGTTTTTACAAATTGAATGGAAAACGTTATTTAATTCATTATTATTAGATCAGAAGCTATAATTGTTTTTTTTTGGTAGGCCTAAAGGTTGGCAGTATAGAATAACATACAGTTGAGAGGTGACCGATTCTTTTACGGGGATGCCTATACGATTCAATTATAAAAAAAATAAAAAAATGGGAGGCCGGTTTAAAAACCTAAATGAATTGTTGTGATGTGATAATTGTATTATTCCTTTTATGGAAATATATTTACGACATCGGTGATTGTTTATACTTATTTGTTTCGACATACACCCAAGGAAATGGTCATAACCACAAAGCAAGCTTACTTCTATTCTTATCTATATTCCTTAGAAAGAAAATATTTAATTTGTATGCCTAACCAGCACTACATTATTCAGCATGTTTTTTATTCACATGCAAAAATTTAACGTTCTAAGGATTTTTATTTTATTTAAATGCATTGACTTAGGCCGGTCAAGAACCCTTACTCCAAGGAGAGTTAATTTTAAACTATGTATTATATATATAATTTTGATGACAAATATCTTTACAAACAGGGTACTTAATTTATTTTATTAGAAAACCCCAACAACTTATTAATAATTTTATTAAAGGACATGGAATTTTTTTAAATATATAGCTTAAAATGTATAAAACTGTGGAATAAATATTTTATTTTACCTATAAAAATTATAAAATAATGATTTTCCACAGCTAATTCATTAGATTAATTCTTAATATAATGAAAAATCTAAATATTCCAGTGAATATTATTATTCCTCAAACATTGCATAGCAAAATTTGCATTCCAGTTTGGTTCAAGTTAATCGAATAACTGAACTTCGTTCGTTTCATGCTTCGATAAATTGTATAATACGAAACTTCATTTTAGTATTTGGTATCATTATTCAGTGACCCGAAATATTGTTCTACAGGACAGCGTATTCATTTCAAGTAAAGAGTTTAATAAGTAAATAGAACATGCCAAATTCTAAAATTTAGGTAAATGAACAGTGTTTAGTATGTCGTAATACACGCATTAATTGGTGTTTGGTATTAACTGTCTTAAAATAAATTGTCGATCCATTATTTTACTTTATTCAATATTCACACTATACGGTACTGGATGAAAATAACGGAGTATTATTTTAACTAATTCAAAGCTAAGCGAGTTCCAAAGAAAAATAAATCATCCATAAGATGTTAATAAAATCAGTCTCCATAGATTAATTTTTAACAACAAACGTAAATGAAATGAAATGAAATCGTTTATTGACACAAAACGTTACATAATACCACAACAGGTAATAACAGGTGTCTTGTCAGCATAATATAAAGTTAACCTAATAATAATGATAAAAATAAAAACAACAATAACAATAAACTCCTTGTTGTTCAAATCAGATAACATCCCATGTATTTGAGCTATATGGATATTAGAAATTGTTATCTTTGAAGAACTCGGTTGTTGAATAGTACGCCTTACTTAAAAGTTTCTCTTTGATCTGGATTTTGAAGCTGTTGCTGCTGAGACATTTGTACGAGTTTGGAATTTTATTATAATACTTTAGACCGGAGTAAAAGGGACTACCTTCCAAAGCTGAGGTTCCATGGATAGGGTAGTTTAAAACTTGTCTATTTCTAGTGTTGTAGCTATGTTGCGGATGAAAAACTGAAAATTCACTGTAGTTGTTATGAACATAGATTAGTAGCTCGAGAATATAAAGGGAAGGAAAAGTTAGAATATTTAAATTTTTAAAAAGAGGTTTACATGATGTTCTGTACGGTACATTACAGAGAGTCCTAATAATCCTTTTTTGAGTGATAAAAACTTGTTTACTTTTTGGGGCATCACCCCATAATATTATTCCGTATCGGAGAATTGATTCAACATATGCAAAATACACTGTCTTACGGGTTTCAAGTGAAGAACAACTTGATAAAACAAATAAAGCATATGAGAACGAACGCAATTTTTTTGAAACAGATTCTATTTGGTCATTCCAATTTAATTTACTATCCACATACACTCCAAGGAACTTATGAGTTTGGCAGTCACTGGCCTCTGAAGATGATTTGAAAATCATTGATTTAGTTTTTGAATGATTTAATAATAGACCGTTTGTGGAAAACCACTTATTCAACTGAACGAGAGTCTCAGCAACAGAATTTTGAAGGTCATTTAAGTTTTGGGCTTTCACTAGAGCAGTGGTGTCATCCGCAAAAAGAATTAATTTGGTTTGAAAAAAATTTGGCAAATCATTTATGTAGATTAAGAACAATAGAGGTCCCAAAATTGATCCTTGAGGGATTCCTACTCCTACACTCTTCCATTCTGAATAATATTTTATGCCATTTTGAACCACAACAGACCTCATTTTCCGATCCGTTAGGTATGATTTGATCCATTCAATATAATTTCCCTTCAAACCTATTTTAACCATTTTAGCAATCAACAAGTCATGATTTACGCAATCAAACGCTTTGGAGAGATCACAGAACACTGCAGCAGTATTCTGTGAACCATCCAAAGCAATTAAGTTACTGTTCACAAAATTGGCTAGTGCTTTTATTGTACTCATGTTTTTCCTGAATCCGAATTGGGATTTATGGAAGAAATTATTTATTTCCAGAAAGTTGGTAAGAAAATCACAGAATACTCTTTCAAAAATTTTTGAGATATTAGAAAGAAGAGCAATGGGTCTGTAGTTAGTTACTTCTAGTTTAGATTCTTTTTTGTGGATTGGGAATATTTCAGTGTATTTAAGTTTCTCAGGAAAGACACCCTGCTCCAAGGAATCACCTATTATTTGATTAAAAATAGGAGCCAATATGTGTGCATTTTCTTTCAAAACCTTTATAGGAATGCCATCCCACCCAACCGAGTTCTTATTTTTCAGAGAAAGTATTACATTATAAATGTACTCATTACTTAAAGGTGGAATATGGAAGTGTGGAAATTTGTGATCAGGGATATTTTCAAGGGCTGTCTGAATGTCAATACCTGGCAAGTTAAGGTTGGTAACAACAGAAGAAAAGTATTGACTAAAAATATTACATACAACTCCAGGTTCAGTTATTTTTACATTTTTCTCGAGGAGTTCTATTGGGCTTTTGCTTTTACCTGCAATCCCTAACTGATCTTTTACAATGGCCCAGGTTGCTTTAGATTTGTTATCAGCTTTGTTTACAAAACTGTTATTAGCCAATCGTTTTGCGGCTTTTACAACTTTATTGAAAACTCTTTTATATTCTTTTACGTACAGAATGAAGTTTTGGTCATTGCTAAATTTTGCTTCAGCATGCAATTGCCTTTTCCTTAAAGCAGAAGTTTTAATTCCTAAAGTGATCCACTTTTGCTTATAACTATGTTTCTTTTTTGTAAAAGTTTTCAAAGGAAATGCTTCATTAAAACTTAAAGTCAATTCTTGAAAAAAATTATCATACTTATCATTTACAGTCCTCCCTTGAACAGATATTCTTAAAATACTTTGAGAAAAGTTTAAATTTGAACTTGGATTGAAAATGCGTTTTCTACAAGTGAATTTATTATTGTTTTTTGAGCAGTCAGGCAAACTTATTTTTAAACAGTTATGATCAGAAAATCCAATATCTTCATTAATTGTTTCAGCTACATCAAAAACAAGGTTAGTGGCTATATTGTCTATACATGTTTTTGAGTCGTACTGCTATGGATCCCGTAGACCTTCACTGTACACCCCAAAACGAAAAAGGAAAACTCACTTTCTTATAAATGAAGTTGACCCTAAAATATTGTTAATGTGCTTTCAACAAAAATGTACATCTTATATTGTTCATTTATTATTCAAAAAATTTTCAGAAAAAAAACAGTTTTCTAGTATTCATCTATGAATGGATTAGTTGTTGATAAATTAAGTAGAATAATATTTATCATGACTATTATTATGCCCAGTAAATTTGTTAACATAAGAATTTAAAAATACAAATTACTTTCAACAGAAATATTTGAAATTCGTGAGTAAAGTAACTTGGTAAAATAAAACAATTACGTGCCCGGCTCTCCATTATGCAAAATTTGTTTTTAAATTCGTCGAATATTATAACACATTTAAATATTAAAATATTTTTCTATTCTGTTGAAGCAAAATAAAAACAAAAAACTTAGTAAACACAAGAGTAGCGGCGTTGGCGGGCTTGGGGCGGAATCGATATTGATGCGGAGCGGGTTGCGGAGTCGAGTTCGCAGGCGTGCGTATTGGCTACGAATGTTCACCCATTCATACAACGAATGCTGTGTGAAATCGTTATAAACAGCTTACAAAATTATGGAGATGGACCTATGAAGAGTTAGTTTTGTCCGTAATTATGTTTAAGGAAAAAATTATTAAGTGAATGTAAAGAATTAATTAATTAAGAATGCAAAAATAAAGAATCATAATACATGGGAAAAGTAAAATTGACCATATTATTATAACACTGTATTAAGTCAAAATCTAACTGGAAAACTGAATATTTCGATAGCCAAATTTTGTTAAAACGTATTCGATTTCCCTTAAACTCCCTAACAAAATTGACTGAAATGGGAAATGGGAAGATGTTTAAAATTGAGGGGATGGTTCTATGTTGAGTAAGAAATAATCCTTGCGTGGGGTGATGGGTTTACATGTATAAAACTAAATGTTAAAACTTGTAGAATAAATTAACTAGTAAATGTCTTTAAAAATTGTCTTATTTCAAAATTACAGCATGTAAAACTATACATTAAAATCAAATTTTATTCTAAATGCTTTTAAATACAATAATAACCTAAGTAAATCACCTTCTTAAACTCTTTTTTCGACTATCGTTTGATATTACACTTAAATTTAAAATTGAGGGAGGCTGAGAATATACTTATCATATTTTCTTAAAACCACCCAACATGGACGTAAAAAGAGTAATGGAGTCCATGGTCATGTTATGCATCAAACATTCTAATAATTTTAAGGAGAGTAGCCAAAAACCAGGACTCAAAAGGTAAAATATATGCCGAAAGTTATTACATTTGAAAGATTTTGACTAATCGAGTTAAAATATATTCTTGTTCTCATTTTAAATAAGTAAAAAATAAAATAAAAAAATTTGGAGCCAAGCATTTGCTCGGAAAACTTGAAATATTATTTATAGTAATATCAGTTACAGATGGTGCGCTAAAATGCGCAGTACAAAAAAGCTAGCTTGTTTTTAAATTCAATTGCGTTTCTATAAATTAATTGGACGTTTGAATAACTGTTTTACATACATAGGCCATAGGCCTACCTACTTTTATATAATTGTATTTATTTAAACAATCATAATAAATAGCATAAATTACGATTTAAAAAATAATAAATTATATTAATAATAGAACCATTTAATAATTTAGTATTTGTTTGTAATGCAAAGCCCAATGTTTATACTGGAACTCATAGTCTGCATTTTGACAGTTGTCAGCTGTTTTAATTATTTCTCTGTTTTGATTTTAATTCCATATAATAAGACCGATGTAAATTTTCTTTTTTTCACTAAAGGATTATAACGAAACAAGATTTTCCTGACATAGAGAATTGTATTGTTCTGCACTTTGAAAATTTTCAGCTGTTTTCATTATTTCTTTATTTTGATTTTGAACTCACCAATAGCCGTTTTTAAGGTATATGTGCAATATAAGGTCTATACATACAAATATACCTTACTCGCATTAGGGTATAGGATATGAAATACTTAAAATGTAGGAATGAAGTAAAGATATACCATTTCGTTTCCTCACTTTTACAGCGCAATAAAATGATAAGTTAAAATGTATCAAACATTCATTAAAGTTTCATTAAATTGTTTCAAGTTTCATTAAATTGATTTAAATGCACGAACATAAAATAAATTCAGTCCTACGACTGTCATTTCAGCATAGTAAAATACGGTGTGTGATTCACAAATGTAATTAGCTGCAAATATCTGAGAATATAATGTCTGTTCATTCTTAGTTAAGTGACTTGATTCAAGAAAAACCATTAGAAGAAATATTATTATATTTGAAAAATTGTGCTCAATTTAATAAAGTTGTTCCTAAATAAGTGAAACGTAATCTTGATTATATGAAAAAACTACAGTATTTTCAATAGAGTACAACCGAGAAATTGAAATTGCAAGAGAAGTCACACTGTGTTCCATGGTTCAACGAAACTCAATCCCCAATTACTGTTCAATGACTTTTAATGCGAACATTTTTAGTCATCCAACCTAATTTTATACATGAAAACATAGGCTTAGTATTGTTCTTGATTGGTAATGCTTGAGTTAGAGATTATTTTAAATTTTGGATTTACAAACTACTGCATTTATTTATTTATGATCAGAAAATTATAATTTGTACATGATTTATCTTTTGGATTGATATTATTTTTAACACGAATATTGTAGTATTTAGTCAGAGAGTTGTGTATTAATTTGTTCAATTACGTTGTCATACAGACAATTTTGAATATCTGTGTAAAATGATATCATTTTTAAAAGGTAAAGCAATATTTAATATGTTTAAACAGTTCACCAAGTTTCAAACAATAGGGTTAGAGGAAATAGTACTGTACATTGTTAAAGATAAAACAACATTGCATAAAATTACAATTCGACGGGATTTGAACATTTTTAACTAAGATTAATTAATAACTGGAATAGGTTGCATTTCATCAATTACATAATTCGTTACGCCAACAAAGAGGGAGAGCTGTTTTCTGAAGAGCTCGGTAGATGTACAATGGTGTTCATTAAACCGGCCCTGGCTGGCAGTTTCACTGGCTGAAAATACACGATTCTGTAATCGCAAGCACTATCATGACTCTACTAAATTTACAAATTTTAAAATCAGTGCTAAATGGATACCTACATAACACGCATATTATTTTATTTGTTTATGAATATAGCCTAAAAATAAATTTAAAAAGTAAAAATGTTGCATAGATTAAGTTTATATGTTGTGTTTTTTTTTATTTTGTACATTCTGTAATATGTTTGAACATACACAGTAGAACTATAAGATAGATTTTGAGTCTTAAAACAAACTTAGTCATACTTAGTCATCAGTAATAACGTCTGTTGATGTTTTATTTTTATTTATTTATTTATTGTTTACTTTTAACGCTCCAAGTTTTTATAAAATATTTTATAATTAAATTAAAGGATTGAAGATCATGTGAATTAGATAAATATTAAACAAAGCTAAATTATACGTATTTAAAGTAGCAGGTCAACTTGAATACACTTTATCCGAGTAGGTCTAAACAAAAATATGGTATAGCAATTCACACAGTAACATTGAATGGTCCAGCACTGCCAGGTGCTGACTTACAACATCTACACAATTTTTTTAATAATTCCTTACGTTAAGAGTCATCTTCACCTTTGGGCCAAGTAGCCCATTGTTGCGCAGTCGGCAGTGTCAACCATTTGTTAACAAATGGTTAACATTGTTGTACGCCGTTTTTCAACCAATGTTCTTTAAACTTGGTAAGTGCTTAGTTGAATAGTTATATTAGCCCCACATATCGAAATTTTGAAAATGTAACAAATATTACTTAAGAAAATCGAGTTACTTTGCAACGTCACAGAGAGTAATACTTGTAAAATTTTCAAAATTTTGAGGTATGAGGGGCCTAATATGATATTCAACTAAACACTTACCAAGTTTAAAGAAAATCGGTTGAAAAACGGCGTCCGGAACAGGGGAATAAAATACCATGTTTTAGCATAAAAGCCGTATAGTTAACATTGCCGACTGCGCAACAATGGGCTACTGGCCCAGGGGTGAAGATTGGATGTGAGACAAATCGTCTCAAAATCATGGCAAAAAATCAAGGCATGAATGTGAAACAAACCAAAGCTAGTTTGTTTTGCATTGTAGTAATTTTATGGTGTTTATTTTTATGAAAACAACCAAACACAAACATTTAATTAAAAAATGCATTTTTAGAAAAGGAATAAGACAAATCTTGATATACCGTAGGTGGAAAAGCATTATGCATACGTTTTAAACTATTCACGTGCATTCGCCTTGGCTGGTTCCAGCATTTCTTGGTGTATCGCTTTGTATTCAGACTTAGTTCAATAATATACTACAGTGTTGTAATATATCGATGAAATATCAGATTGCCCAAAGCAGGCTGATAGGCGAGATTGGGCGGGGAACATGCCGAGCTCAAACCGGTAAAAGAAGTTAGAGGTCGTTAACTTTCGGACCATTAATTTAAATTTATATTTTTTACCAACTAACCTAGTAAAGCCGTTTAAGTTAACAAAATAATCTAAATATTTGTTAGTAAAATGTTAGAAGTTTCAAATTTTTTATTATAGGCCATGCAGATTAAGTTTAATATTTTTTTATTACTTGGCACTGTGATGAGACGTTGAAGTTTCAAGTTATTTTGATCACCTAAATTGTTTCAATGTCTTTAAAGTTATTTAGGAATCAAATAAATCATGTTGTAAAATTTGAGAAGAAAAACCATTGTAGAAATCAAATTCGCGAATAACAGAAAACCCCTTTCGACTTTAGTTAGTGTTTAATCTGAACGCATCCTATTTATGGAAGACAATATTGCTTGGAAAGTTAACTATCGTTCTATTTTGAACACTTACGTGACAGTAATCAATAATACTGATAATTAAGCCAATCTCAAAATAGTTGTTATTAATTCTAAATATTTAATTATTTAGGCCTATGTCAAAACTTTATTAACGTGTACAATGTTTTCAAGCACTTAAATGAAATATTCACCAATTTTAACATAATTATCACAATTACAGCATTAAGAGTTTAAGTTGATAATTTTCTATGTCATAAATTATTCTGTAAATAACTCCCAATGCATCCCTCATATTTCCTTAAAAGTCTTTCTCTAAGCAAACGGAATTTTGGAAATTAATAAATCACTCACGTACAAAAAGTTGACGGAATTTTGATGAACATCGGAAGGGATACAACTAAGACGGTCGTCAAGTCCGGATACATAAGATCCAATCGACTGATAAAAGCAAAATACTGTCATCAATATTGATGACTACAAGTCCAACAGTTATCGTAGAGCTGGGTTTACATTTGAGTTCTCTTAGCGATTGATTAAAAAGAGGAAAAAATAAATAAGCTGTTTAAACTATGACTACAAGCTGAATTTATTCCTGAAATACGGAAAGTTAAGATGACGGTTTAAAAAGTTTTCTTCAAGAGCATGACGCCCAATTAGTTTTAGTTTTTTAAAACTTCAATTGCAGTCAAAACGCCTGTGAAATTCACAGTTGTCGTTATATTTTTAAATTTTTAGTTTTATAAATTTCATAAAACTTCTCACTTAAAAACTCTTTTACCTATAATACCTGTTACAAGTCGTTGCCCGTCAATACTCGACGGATACAGCTACACTTTTTTAAGAAGATGGTGCCTAACACATATACAATTTAATTTTTGAATTCCTAAATCTTTCCAATTAATCATATGTTTTACATTATTAATGTATAGGCTTAGTACTAAACAACTTAACAATTATAATTAAATTACTTTTTGATCCACCAATTATTAAAATGTATCATTTAAATAGTATAAAACTGTACTATTTTTTTCTGTCTTAATAATTATACATTATAATCGTATAGGTTTATAGGTAATGGTCATAGTGCACCAAATCCTTTTTGAGCGATTGCTCTTCTACTCTGTATTTATACAAAAGACCTCATGTGTTTACAATCACGTGATTGAGAGCATGTAAAATACATTTTTTGTAAAAGTTTGATGTAAATATTTTAAGTAATATGACGTTAAAGTATATCAAATCTGCTAATATAGAAAATTTTAGCTTTTTGGTACAAACTGCATGTAAACAGGTCCAGGGAAAGCCTCAGACAAACTTTCCAAAAGATTAAAAATGTTGTCTTTTCCCTCATATTAAATCTCCATTTAGAAAAGTTCATTTTTATATTTTTACCGATTTAACGTAAATATTTTCTTAATACAAATAAAACCTGCTAATATATGACCGAAAAATGTTGTTTTGGTACAGCCCGCATGTAAATCGGCTCAGTAGAACTGTCGGTCTCAGACTAACTGTTTAAAGGTGTTTTAACCTTACTGTTTTAAATATATAGATGTTCCGTGAATGAAGATTTCTAGATCTACATTTCTTATTTAGCAGAATTAGTTAGTTGCCTAGACCCAATACATAAAAAATTATTTGTCATTATTTTACCTTAACTGGAATTTCACTCTTGTGAAATTGGCATTCGTGCAACTTAGCACCGTTAATCCTAAACCTGGGACTCTCACAATAAGTTTCAAACGTATTGATGTAACTAATGTACGTAGCCATAACACCCTAATTATGGCTCAAGTGACTCATCAAAATCATATAATGATAATGTAACAATGTTCAGCATTCAATATGACCCATTAAAAAATTTGCTTTTTATATACAAAAGAGTGTGTTATAAAAATTACGGAACGGTTGATTCATTTTTTAATCGATTAAGACTAAGGTATGAAACTAACAAATATGAAAAAAATACGTGTACTTTAAAACCTTTCTATTATTTATCTTTTAATGGTTCTTATAAGGAGTACCAGAAGAAAATTTTAAATCGAATTATTAATTTATATACATTTATAATAAACGCAACTGTACTATTTTCAGTTTTTTTTTCTTAAAAAAAAAGAAAACAATTGACTTAATTTGTATGAAAGATAGTGAATCCATGATTAATGTGAAGCAGCATTTATTAGAAAAATTCTTTACCAAAATGTATTGCTATCTATGGTATTGTTTATCAATGCTAAACATCAATCATAAGATACCATCGATAGATAAAACATGATCGATCGTCCAAACTGTGCAATGTATCGTTATTTGAAACTTTTGTTGGTTTAAACGGAAATATAAAAATTGCATTAATCACCTTTAGTGATTACCAATTATCAACATTTGTGACTTCGTTAGCGGCAATTGTCAATATCATGTTTTAATTTAATCGCTCTAGATAAATGTCATTGTTTATCTGAATATATTGTTATTAGGTTTAATTAGCTGTTGTATTATTATCATTATTATATATTTAATCCATTGTTATATTTCTCATCTGCAAAATATTCATACCGTTGTACTAATGTTTTAACTATTTAGTACTGTTACGATGAATCGGGATTTTTCAGTATAAAATAGTTTCGTTTCACATATTTTCTACCGTTTATTTTTTAGCACAGCTACGGTAAGTTCAACGGAATGAATATAAAGGGTGGTGCAAAAAGAATGGTAGGTTTTTACTTTCGCGGTAATAGTGGCTGGGAGGGAGGGGTGACATCCACCGGCCTTCTTTACGTTGACCATTTTAGTAGCCTGTTTGCTGATAGATGGCTCAGTGGACAGTGGATAAACATGTTTTCACCATGGGGCTGTTTTTTAGAACTAACATTTTTCTGCAGGGTGGTTATTCGGTAGCACAAGTGATGGACAAATCCCTGATTGAAGATCGATATAGCGTTGGCAATTCGGACCGCAGTTTCGAAAATGATTAGTAAAATCGACTTGGCGTCCATATTCAGCGTAAAAAAACACAGAAAAGTTTAAATAAAGTGTTAAAGCATTAGGGCCAGAGATCCCGAAGCGACACCATGACGGCGTTCACTAAGGAAGTTCACTAGGCGGCGTACTTCAACTTTAGGAATTAAAATTGTGTAAGAAAAAGTCTATTCATTACCACTTTTACCATTAATTGCTTAAATGGGGTAAATTACCAAACCCAAAAATGTAAATTGTTAAAAATTTGTCGAAAACCACTGAAGATTGGATATTCATTTAAAATGTGACCATTCTTTTTACGCCACTCTAACTCATTTTTCGGTCCCTAGCATTGTGTTAAACTGTTTTTATACTGTCCTGGATTGAGTGTGATGTAGCGGCAGACCACAAATGGTGCCTTGTTTGATTAGATTTTTCCATAATGTCATTTAATGTCATTTCACAACAAAATTCAAAATTTATAGTTAACAGAAACTCTGATTCAAACATACTTTAGTTATTTACTTACATTTTGTTTGATTTACGCTCTTAATTACATTGAGACGTGTTTCTAGTTGGCCAGAAACTTAAGACAAACATTGCAGTTTATGTTACCTGGTGTCAAGCAAATCAACCACACTCCGTCAATCAAGGTTTCACAGAAAATAAAAATCACATATCGCCTAACCTAACACCATATTTTGCCTTAACACTAGAACATATAATAAAGGTACTCAAAAAAGAACTCAAAATTAGTACTCTTATAAAAGAGTACCAACTCTCCATAAAACTCTCCATAAAAGAACACAATTATTGGAAAAAGGTAGATGCAAAGGTACACTTAATAAGTCCTATTGACTTGGTTTATTCATGTCCAATACTTACAATATTAAAGATATTAATCCAATATTTTAATCCAAAATATTTTAAAGATATGTTAATCCAATATTTTCAGAACTTTTCCTTAAAACGTAGAACCTTTCAGGTAAAAAATTCATCCATTTCTTAAAGATTTAAAACCCATTTTTTCGGGAAATATCCAATTATAAAGTTTATTATGAAAATTTAATATTGTGAACTAACTAACAGTGCAATGGGAATATATTACAAATTCAAGAGTAAACATGGTTGTACTCCGGTGTGGCTGTTGTGAGGGGGTGGGGGGAGGGGCCTAGGGCTCCCCGGTGGCTACTGGCGAGTCTCTCCACGGGATTCTCCCGTAGTTTAATTATTTTCACCCATATCAGGTTGTGGTCAATGGTTTTAGGTAGGCAGTGTAATTAACTGAATCGTGGTCAGTTAGAGGTGTCAATAGAAATAGAACACAACGAATCAAATGCTATTAGCATCTTGTTTTTGTCAGTTAATTTTAAAGAGTGACGTTTACTATTCAGTTTGTTTTTCACCAGAGAATATTATTGTATTAATGCTCTTGATGGCTGAAATCAATATTTTGATCAGAAAATTTAAGTTTTACATCACTTTATGTTAGTAAGTACGACTCGAGATAAAGTGTTATATTTTTGTAAATTTAAAAGTAGTTTGTCTTCTTATACGAAAGTGTCCGGTTCGATCCTTGAAAGGGATGCGCTCTTGGAAGGTTCTAACCTCAACCTGGAAGGTTCTAAGGTTCGTAGGACATTTTCTACGAAAAGTATTGTCAAATATATACGTCAAGTTTTATGTTAGCTTAGATTTGTAGTTATTGTAGTTTTTTACTAGCACTGTGACATTTTGAGGAAAATAAATCATTTATTAATTTTTCATTGTAATGTTCTGCTTGGAAAAACTTGTTTTCTAAATGAAAGTTTATAAGGAAATGCAGTTATAAAAATTATTACTGTTAATCACGGAATATTTGAGAGCAAAAATAAATAATATATAAAATTTTATATAAATAGTATATAAAATTCCGTGAACGCATGTAACTTCAAAAGACTATATGTGATAAAAAAGGTTCATCCTATGTCTAGGAAAAATATTCACTCATTAAAGACTCTTATTTGTTAATTGGTAGTTTTTATCAGATAGTCAGTGCATTATAGACTCAAGGGTAGTCAAGTAATGATCCATCTCTAGGGACTGCATAGCTCCGTAACTGAATTGGCCTTCGTGATTGTGCCCCATTTACGTATTTACATGTAGTTATCTGTTATGTACAGAGGTACCTAAGGTATGGAGGGTTAATCAAGAAAAAAGGTTTATTCTGTGTCATATTTTATAGGACATTTTAAATACTAGTTACCAAATTTTAGTAAAATGAAAGATTCAAGCAGAAATTATTTTGATTAAGTATATTTCTACTCTTTAATCGAACTAGCGTGAGAAACTTTTGAGGACACTCCCCTGTATCTCCTTTTCGTATCTCCCGTGGGGCATGTATTCGGTGATTCTTGAAAGTAATGGGGTTTGGGCACTCCTGGTCCAGGTCAAGGTCAGCAGTTGTAACTGTTGTAGGGGCTGGGGTTTTTTGACAGTGATGGGTGGGTTTTGGAAGTGGGTCAAGGTCATCCGGAGGGGTTTTTAAAAAAAGGTGAGCCCCGAGGGGTCAGATTGAAGGTGGGTAAAAATTTATTTAATCAAAGAAAAGTAGTGGTTTTATTTGAGGAAGCGTTGGAGTGTTGTTTACTGGCGATGGAGTGGTAGATGCCAAAGGTGATAGCGATGAGAAGATAAAAACATACTATCCACAGTACGCATTTGAATAGTCGTAAAAGCTGAATCATTTCTTGTTGATTCTTTGTTTCTAATTGTAGTCTGTTGATTTCGAGTTTGAGTTTATCCTCTTCCAATTGTGACGTAAATGAAAAATCATCCATCATCTTCGTGTATTAAATGTGTGCAGGTAAAAATGGGAGCGGTGTTGATGGTGAGAAAGTTGGCGATGAAATGAGAAACAGAGATAGGGACAGGCTATATATTACTGTAAAAATAGTGGGGGGTAAAAAAAAAATAATTGTAGTCGACTAAACATCATTATTAGCTGTGTCGGGTGTTGCAGCTTTGGAAGATGGAAGACTATTGTTTGGCAGCTGTAAAACTTCGACGTCTTCACTTTCCATGTTTTCGTAATCAGAAGAATTGTAGGAAACTTCCACAGTGATAGTAATGGTGTTATTTGGAGTGTTTATTAGATCACTTAAAATTTGAAAAATATTTTGTAAGTCTTCTTGTGATTGAATAAGAAAAGTACATTTACTTGTTGTTAAAGGAGAGGAGCTCATTGTTCGGAAGTTGGCAAACAAATGGTGAGCGATGGTCAGAGGGTTGCTTATATGTGGCCAAGGGCGGTGGAGGGGGAAGTAGAGGGGTAGGGGTGGTAGAGTGGTGGGGGAAGGGTGATATACCCATATGCGAACCGGCGGCCAGAGCATTTTGCCGCAAAATCCCATTTGGGTTGGTTATGGGTGGTGTGTAGAAATAAGTATTAGCTGTAATATAAATTAGAAACACTAATAATTTTTATAAATTAAATATTAAATTTATATTTAACCAGAGCTTGCATTTCTTGTTCCTCGTCGTTTAATTCAACAATTTTAACACCATTAGTTGTCTGTTCCTCTTCCTCTGCACTTTGCGACGATGAAGACATGGAGGTGGCAGAAGAAGATGATGAGGATGAAAATATTTTGGTAGGATTGACGTATTGCACTGTGATGTTGATCCATCTTAAAGGATAGTTATCAATGAGTGTGAGTAAGTTTTGGAATAGGGCTTCCATCTCTTCTCTGTCGGTAATTAAATGTTGAAAGGAAATGAATTTATCATCCATGTTGTTGTCAGTGCGAGTAATGAAATAAGAATGAGAAGCATATCGAATGATCCGTAGAATATATGTTGTAAAAAATAAGTGGTGGGGGTAATCTCAAGGTCAATCAAATGGAGTTTTAAAAAAGGGCTGCAGTCTACACATCTACAGCTACACATCACAACTACAGCTATACATCTGAAGCTTCAACAGGATCAGTAGACCAATCAGATCTGTACTTGCACGCATTTATGATGCATGTACAAAAGTCGTCTTTATAACATGCATTACACTTTCGGCAATTAACAATTTTTTCTGGATGAAATTTGATACATCTCTGGGGACAGCAAGTGTGGAAGTATCTTGATTTATAAATCTTGAAGGTTCGCAATTCTGGTGGTGGTAGTTGTTTTGTCTTGCATTTGCAGTAACAAGATCCGAAGAATTCACATTTTCTACAAGCTAATCCGTCTACCATCCATCTTCCTATATCGGTACATTTTTGTTCACAACAATAGTGTGGTTTGTACTTGTCTTTCTTGTTTTCCATGTTGACGCTTCTAAGTTTAGCCAAGAAATGAAGGTGTATAGTGTAGGATAGCATGTTTTATAGACTAGAAAAGTGGTGGGGGTAATCTCAAGGTCATCCAAATGGAGTTTTAAAAAAGAACATCTTACAAGTGTAAGATGTATTTATTTAAGATAGTGAGTTTTCATCCTCTTTTTCTTTCTTTATATCTTGTTTGTATTTTTCTTTTTCTTCTTTAGCCTAGGCAATGAGATCTTCAGTGGATAGTGGATGTACTTCAGGAAATTTTAGAATTAATTTTGGTTGGAATCCTTCTTTAGTCAATACTTGAAGATCGGACGTCATTTGTTCTACACTTTGATAGTCTTTTCCATAGATTTTTCCATTAAATTCAATCATCATTCTGTACAACATGGTAGTGGTAGTTGTTTTCGCTGCGTCAGTTGGGAAGCAAATGATAATTCTGTTTAGGTTACGCGTTCCTTTTATAGATGCCACAGCGACCACTCAATATTATTCAACATCAGTAATATTTCTGGAACTTAACATTACTTTGAGTAGATGGTGTTGTATTTGAAGGTTGTGTGGAAACAAATACTTCTTCATTGCAGAATTTTTGTTTAGGAAACATCCTCATGTTGTTAGCGTAAACATCAATATTTAAACGATAACCACCGGCAAGTAACACTCGCAATTCATTAGTAAAATCGTCGAGTTCTTCAAAAGTTGTGATGGTGGTGGTATCATATGATGCACACTTAACCTTAAGAGACATGTTGTTATTTGTAATAACTGAAGAGCCAACAGAGATGCGTACAGCACGAAAGGTAGTCGTAGACTGATGAGATCCTCAAGAAAATTACGACCTTTATATACCCTCGAAACTAGGTCAAGGTCACCCAGACGTGTTTTTAAAAAAGCAACATATCGATAGTGCAGAAACACTATCAATATGTTGCCTTTTCTTATTTTTTTATATTTTTATTTATTATTTATTTATAATCAGTTACACACATGTACAACAGTATATATAAACTACAGATTAGTTGCTAGTAGGCATAACATGAAGTGTAAGTTCAGTAGAGTTGCTTCCGCTAGGACCGTGAGATGCTAAGTAGAGTGCGCCGGGGTGAATCAGTCGTAAATCTTCATTCTGCAGCAGTTGAACGAAGCGTTTGGGAAGAAATACTTGAAATTTTGGTTCATCACCAGGTGTGTAGGGTGCTTCACTTAGTGTGCAATTGATAGCGTCTCCAATTGATGTTTCCATTTTTTTAATAGTGTGAATAATATAATGTTTCTCTACCTTCAATTCTGAACATTTTTTTGTCGGTAGTATAGTAGATTTAGAATGTTTGTTGAATTGATCAACAAGCGATTGTAGAAAATTTTGTGACGCCATTATCTTCTTCTTGCTATTGTTCGTCTTCTTCTTCTTGTGTTTGCGCGTCAGAGGTGTTGACTCCCCGGAGGTTCGAGTAATACTGATGCATTGTCATAGTGCCGCTCTCGCTTTTATACCCTTCGTTTCCCCCACCACTTTGCTGGAGATAGACATTTAAACGATATGCGTTTTTTAAAGCACATTGAGACTGTTGATGTTTAAAGTTTTTAGATGAAATACAGATGTTATCAAAGTAGCAATAAAAATCTTTCTCCATTTGCACATTTATTACTTTATGGTTTGTATATGCTTGTATCCAATTTGCTTTTTCCAATCCTCTTGTAAAAATAGTTTTGAACTTTTTGCAGAAATGATTCATAATGTGTGGCATCATATTGTAGGTTATAAAACCTTCATCCCATCTTAGATTATGAAAATGTTTCATCAACCATTTGTTTGTTACTTTAGCTTTGGTTGTTAATCTGTTGAATGGTAAAGGAGGCATAAATAAAAAGTGATAAACAACAGATGTTATCATATCTAGTACCACTAATTCTTTAATTATAAAATTTCCATCATTACCACGGAATGCTTGAAACTCTATGATACCTTGCTTTACCTCCATTAATTCTATCTTCTTAGAGAATGAAACTTGTTTATCCATGATGACGTTCAGCAGGCAACTGGTATGTTAATCCAGATTGACAACCTTTTATACCCCCAATATTCTTCTTCTTACTTACAATATTTTTTATTTGTTTAATTTGTTGCCGATTGTTGATTGTTGAAACATGATTTGTTTTCCTTCTCTTCTTGCTTTTCTTCATCTAAATTAAAGTTGGTTTGATAGTGGTGTAACTGTCTCCACATATCTACTTCATGCGGTATCCTATTGAAGATTGAAGTATCTACTGGACCATATAGGATTGGAACATATGGTTGTTTATCCAATGCATCAATTAAATAGTCTTTGATAATTGCACTTGAGAATATTAGTTGTTTTAAATATCTTGTTATAGGACCAGTAGCACAAGTTAAAGTGTAAAACTCTTCTTTAGTCAAATGTATTTTTATATTATATTTAGTTAAATCTCTAAATCGAACTAGTTGTTGACCACGTTGTTTAACAATATCGATTTCAATATTTGATTCCAACAAACCTAGTTTTGTTTTCCTTCCAAATGTATTGTTACTCAAATAACATTCCAAAAGATGTATATGTTTCATAAAAGATTCCCAAGAAGTTTCAGTAAAAGGTACCATTTTAGATCCGTGATTTAAAATAACAGTAGGAGAATATCCAATGATTTCATCACTCAGCAGATACAGTCTTTGTCATACAAGAAGAAATAGGATAAAATATTCGAAGAAATACTTCTGTTAAGATGTTGGTAGAGATGTTATCTTCAATTTTTCTTTTCTTTGTTTCTTTTTTCAACTTCCTCTTCTTCTGTCTTCTTATGTTTAAACTTGAGGAACTCATCCATTTCCTGTTCAACTTGTCTTTCTCGTATCCAAACTATTGTCAGCCATAAGAGGTGTAGTTTCTTCATTAGCACTTGATGTAGTAGAACTCATCTTGCGGACGATGTTACCCATACGACAATCAAAGATGAAATGAATTTCCAGCTCTTTTTTCTCGCTTTTATACTCGCAGATGACCTAGATATTGTTGATTTTTTGTAAAAACCTTACAAATCGTGCAGATGTTGTATTAATCCTTCTTAAAGTACATTCTTCACGATTCCTGTTAGCAGTGTGTAGGTAACTATTTTGTCATGTAGAATTAAACAGTATGCTGAAGTTCCATCTGGTATTTTATCTTCAAATTCCATTTCAACTTTTATATCTACACTTGAAGATTTCACAGATTCATTTTGTTTTGAACAATCGATTACAACAATTGGAGCTTTTGAATAAAATTGTTCTGGTGATAGTAGTGGTGTATTGGTTTTACCATAATATGACGATTGAAATCTTGCATACATGTAATATAGAATGGAATAACGTTTCTTGTTAAATGAAACATTTAAACTGTCATATGGAAAGAACTGAGAATTTAAAAAAAAACTTTGCAATTCTTTATTTTGCAATGGTCAAATTGACCAGCGTGCGCAGTTATAATATCTTTTCGTTTAGTCTGAAAACCAACTATAATGTACCTTGCCCGTTCTAAATAAGTAGAGGTTTTAACAGTCCATGTTTGTCTTTCTGTTTGAGGCAATATGGGATATTCATGAAATTCCCAACTTCTAAATGGTATTACAATATCACGGTCAGATTTTAATTTTTTTAATAATAATACTCGATGTTCATCCGCCAATCTGACATGTGGTACTCTCCATACAACTTTATCCAATTGAAGTTGCCACTCCAAATCGGCATCTTTAGTTCCACTTGGTGCTTGTATTACATCCTTATTCGTTGAAGATCTGAGCAGTACCAGTTCTTGCTTTACGTTTATTATTATTCTCTTGTAATCTTCTGCAAATCCCAAAAGCAATTGTAAAGGTACATTAAAGTCAAAGTAACCATTTGAATTAGGAGTAATAGTGTCTTTATCAGGAGTCACCCATCCAGCCGAGATTAAAGAATTCTTTTCATGAGGTGTTATTGAAGTCAATCCTTTTAAAGTTGTTGATATACCAACTTTTTTTGTTGAATCAACTGTTACTCCAGATATCTCATATCTAATTTCATCAAACAGATATGCCATAGGGTTATTTATAAAAGGAACAGTTGAACCAGTTTTTCCATCCAATTGTGTTACTCTTCCTTCGATATATAAATAACTTTCACATGGTAATGTGTAGATATCTTGTTGTTGAATAGGGATCCTTATTTCATCATTATTATTTAATTTTGATGAAGTGTAAGGGTTGTGCGTGTGATATTCCTTCTCCCATAGGGTTTCGTCGAATGTCGGTCCTTGCGCTATATCCAGTATATCCATGGTTGGCAAGTTTTAGTCCGATCTTTTGTAGGAAGCGTATGTTGTCCGGTGTTAACTCGTCGAATGTTGAGGAGCTACTGAGCTCCCAACTCTTCCGTTGTGGTTTAAATGATAATCCCATGTTGACTTTATGTTGCCGCTCTGATATGTAACCGTATAGTTATTGTTTCTCCTCTAAGGTCAACACTAATGCCGTCTTGATCCAATATGTTCAGTACGATGTCTGAAATGAAACTGGTGTTTAACGGTAGGTATATAAGGTTTTGTGGCTTCTCAACTATTTTAAAACCAGGAGCTACTGTCGGGTAAAATGTGTGTAATATATGTTGATTTACTCCATCTCTATATGATCCGTGTATAATATTACACGTTACATCAATACTGTTCACCTTTAATATTGTTACTGTTGTATCGCCAGTATAATCATTTCCAGGAGCTAAAATTCCTTTCTTCTTTGAAAATCCGAGCAAATTGCCGATTGAGTGGTCTAAGCTAAAATCTATATAATACTTTGAAGTTATTTCTGCTTTTAATGTATTATTATTACCTTTTATAGAAATATTTTCTTCTCCAAGTTTCTTTTGTAATACTTGGTTTATATCGTCTATTTCATATGCTCCTGTAGATAATGGAATTATTTTTAATTGTGAATAATTTCCTTTTTCATCTTTACTCTCATAATAATGTAGTAAATTATTTTTTCCTTCTGTAACATTGGGAATTGAATTGTATGTAGTCAAATCCAATAATGCTGCTTCCCATAGTTTGTCCGTAGATAAACGTAACGCTGGGAAAAGTGTACTTTTTAATGTTGACGAATTTCCACTCAGCGACACTGTATACGATGACATCTTAAAGCTGACTGACGCTCTTCGCTAGGAACTCTAGACATAAATGTCCGCATATTTCCGTATTGCTAGGTTGTTCTCTTTTGTAGTTGTAGAATATATTCTTGGAGTCCCGAAAATAATGTTGAAGTTCTTTTGGTGGCGGTAAATTTCCAAAACTATCAAAGTAGTAAACATTTTCTCCAAGTTTTTTATAACATACCCAATGAGTACCTGGTCCATAATTAGAGTCTAAATTTACTATTCCAGTTTCATTTTTCCACACTCTATTTGGTAATGTATCTTTCATAAAAACTCCTCTGAATGGTATTCTTAAACATTTCACATATTTTGACAATTGATAGTTTGTTAATGCTCCATTTGGAATTATCAATTTATTCTTCTCATTTAATACACACGGTACGGTCTTAAGTAAAGACCCGATCCGTTTTTTACCATTGACCATATGGATGTTTTCTTGACTTTCCTTTTAGGGTTAGTGCGACGTCTTCTTTTGATGTTCCCGCCTCTTTTTGCAGCTTCTTTTTTACTAGGTTTTCTCCCGCGTCGTCTTCCACCACCAAACTTAGCTTTCGTCTTCATGGCTGTTGTCACTGCCCAAGCTGCTGCTTTTTCCGCAATACTGGCGTCACTTGATTTAACCCTTTGCCAAGCTTTTTCCGCTAGCGCTCTATCCGCTATTGATCTATTTGTTGAATCTGTAAACTTGGAATACGCTATATCGTGTTTTTTGCAAGCTTGATCTAATTTATTAATTCCAGGATCTCCTCTTGCTAAACGTTTTGCCAACTTAGTTCCGGGTCCACAATATTGATAGCCTCCGGGCAGATGAAATTCGTAAGGTAAAGCGTCTATTGCTCGATTTAGAACAGCACCAACAGGAATCCGTCTGAGCAGGGAAAATGCAGCTGATGTTATACCACGTCCTTTCTTGCCGCTGTCTTGACGACGACTGAGCGGTGTGGTCTTCATTATGTCGTCTTATATAACCAGCGTGTTTACTCCACGAGCTGCTTTACATAAATGAATAACTCGTGCACAATGTTTTATATTTAAATATTTAATTATTCAAATTAATTATATACTGATTTATGATTCTATTTTTAATCCAAGCTTCTCGTTCATCAGGTTGAATTACCACATGATTTGTTGTAGTAGCTATATGATTGTGGGTATCAATAAGTAAATTACCCACTATTCTTATTAAACAATCTAAAGTTACAGCATCTTTCGGATGTTGAGGATCGTGTAACTGCATAATACGTTTATCATTACACGTGTAAGCGGTCGAATCACTTTTCGACGTTGTTATGACTTGTCCAATAGTAGCAGCATCATTTAAATCTCTCTCCTGGTAAAATATTAATTATTTTCTTCATCTTTGCATCATATTTGGTCCCAAAGTGTTTATCCCAAGTTATTGTTTGTCTCAATGTAACACAATCATCATCTTCATAACCAGGATAAATATTTTTTATTCTTCTATTACGACCATCGTATGTACCTAATCTACCACCACTCGCAATTAATGTTTGTATCATTAAAGGTACATCCGAATCTTTTATACCAAATCTTCCATTTGTTATTGTTTTACCTCCTGCATCCCATTCATCATTTTTTCCTTGCATTAAATCAAACTTTTCATTTCCATGTATAAATTTATCTCCTCGCTTTAGCACAGCATCTTCATGTTTTACAAAATTCGATGTTCCCCTTTTTAATTCTTTAGATAGTTGTTCCATAGTAACAGCGTCTTTTGGTTGAGAACCAAACTTTACATTTGACAACACTTTCCCATGACAATCGATTTCATCACCATCTTGAAAAATACAGTTGTCCTTGATGTATTTCAGGTTTACAGCATCGCCGTCTTCCTTTGGGTATCCAATGTCATTTATAATAAATTTATAAAAAGAAAATCCGCGTTGAGTCTTTTCCGGTATTATAGAATGTAAATATTCTTTATTAACTGAATCTTTATCATTTTTTGGATTTGCCACGTTGGTTATTCTATGATTCCCAGCATCATATGTCTGTCCATTTTTTAAATTATTACCCCATTGCAATTTTAAAGTATTTAAAAGTTCAGATGATAAATACTCTTTAGTAATTGCATCAGAACTGTCAGTTGGTTTACCAACATTAATTATTCTATGTGATTTGACCTCGTAAGTATTCTTGTCTAATTTCAATGATGTTGAAGTTGCTTCTTTTACTGTTTTTAAATTCGCTCCATCAGTATCATCTTCTGGGTCTTTAACAAATTTTAAACGTTTGTTACTCATATCATAGTCACCTTCAGGTGTTTGCGGCAATCCACTTCTTTTTCTGTTTTCTCCTCCTTGTACTCCTAGCCCGGAGTATCGTCCGAACTTGTCGACGCTCATGATTGAACTGATCCACTGTATGCTCACAGCTCTCTTATATATCCGTGATGATTTATACAACTATTCCACGATTTCGAAGTTCGTCAACGAAAGCCACCCATTCATTTTTTAACCCTGTATGACCAGCTTCCATGGCTTCATGTAATAGTCTCATTCTATCAACCAATTTGTTTATATCATTATAATAAATCACATTTGTATTATATAGGTTTTTCATTAAACCTTTACCAGATGTTGAAGTTTCTCCTTTTTTCTTTTTACCATATTCATCCATAAGTGATAAGTCCATAAGTGATAAAGACTTCCTCTTTAGCGGTTTCTTCAAAGCGGGCGCAGTTCGTAATGTTGGTAGTTTTCTCAGCGGAAACAATCTTTTTATTACAACTGTATATTTAGTTGCGCGTGTTCTATTTATCATTGAATCTTTGGAGTAATTCTTCTTATGAGCATTAGTATTTTGCAAAATTTCTTTAAAAGTATTTAAATCTTGTAGCGTATATTTTATAGGTATATTTTTAAAAATCAGTTCAAATAATCCTTTTGTTCCTTTATATTTATGCTCACCAATAACAATGTCATCATCTTCAGTCAAATGTACTTTTGAATCTCCTATTTTTAATTCATTTCCATCAATTCTCGCTCCATATACATGTGACTTGTGTAGTTTCGGGTTCGCTTTTATTTCATGTAACATCTTCATGATATACTTTCTTCCAAGAGGTCCTTGTTGCAATATATCACTACTTAATTTTGTTAGATTTGGAATTGATTGTTCTGCTTCAGGTATATGTTGTTCTTGTTCTTCTTCTTTTTGAACATTTATTTCTGGTTCTTCTTGCCTTGTTTCTTCTTCTTTTTGAGAAACTTCACTATCACTTGTGTATGAATCATCATCTTCTTCCTTTTTCAAAGTCTTTACTTCAAAGTTAGAAACAGGTAGTAAAACATCTCCTTCATAATGAGGTTTACCAATTGTTTCTGTTATCTGTTTTAAAGGTTCTGTAATAGGTTTAAATGTAGTCTCCAGAAATTCTTCTCTTTCATTCAAACCCATTCTTAATGCTCGATTTTTAAGTCTAATCGAGTCACTCAGTGATTTTATTTCTTTTAATAGTTTTTCTTGGTTCACCATGTTTACACTGTGAAGACCAATCTATTACTAAACGTATCATCAATTGTTCAATGGATTAATACAAATTTATCTAACCCTATACGATATCTTCCATTTTTTATAGCTTCTTCTTTCATAATAACAAGAAATCCATATTTTTCAGCCCATGCTTTGCCACACATTTCTTTAAATTTATCAAATGACATGTCTGCATTCACATGATCATTATATATGTGCTTTAAATTTGTTTCATCTTGCTTGAAGATAATAAGTAGATTTGCATTATCTCTTATTAGTTGTTTTGGAATTTTACTGTAAGTTTGACCAATATAAATGCTATCAATATTGTAATGTCTTCCCATGGCAAAATAACTTCTAATAGTGTCATGATTTTCACAAGATACATCATCAAATATAAATATAGAAAATGGTTTAGCCTCGTTTGGCTCCATTATAGTTTCACTAGCATTAAACTTGTAGAAATTAACTTCAGGCACACTTGCGAGTACCTTATCCAATAATTGGTATTTGGGTTGTTGCAAAGATTTGGAAAAGATATAAATGTTGTTGAAACGTAATCCCTTAGGATTTGTTATTAAATTAAAAACCACATTTGTCTTTCCACAATTTGATGGTCCAGTTATTAAACATCTTATTGTGTTTGGCAGTAATTCACCATGTTTTCCATGATTTAACTTGTCGTTGTCAACTGTTAATTCATCAATATTATTAATAAAAAATCGATCCTTTTGTTGCACAATCTCCATCTTGTGTAAAGGTTAAACATGTAATGACTTCATAAATTGCTACACTAAGTCTTTTGTAGGGATCCAAGAGTCTTCACTTTTATCAAATCCTAACCAACGTACTTTCACCTTATCCTTTTTTCTTTGTACAATTTTTTCAACAAGATATACATCGCCAACTGATGATTTTAGCAATTCATGTCCGTAGAATCCACCTTCAAGTAATTCACCCTTGTTGTCCTTTAAAATGTAGGTTTCAGGTATTGTTGGTTGCACTTTATAGATTGTAAATACTTCATTAGTCCAGTTTGGCAGATACCTTTTGCTAAATACTCCTTTGTACTTACTCATACGAACTTTATCATCAACTTTAAATGTTTTGGGCTGCATTTTTTCACGTTTAGGAATAGTATTATTTTTAATACGTTTTAATACCATTTTAGCATTGGCACTATTTACTTCGTTAGGCTTCATACCAATGGTTCGATGATACTTATTGTTATATTCTTTTATAAGTTGTGGTAATATATCATACCAAATATATGATCCTCGTTTAGAAAATGTTTTATACATTGCTCCTTTTAACGTTCTGTTAAATCTTTCTATTATTGAAGCTTTAACTTCAGAATTTGTAGAATAATGATTTATTTTATACTTCTTCATTAAAGCTGCAAAGTCTTTGTTAAAATATTCTTTTCCATCATCAGTTTGTAGATGTTTGATGTTGAAATTATTTCTTTGTATAGCCATTTCCATAGCTTTTGTAACACTTTTACCAGTCTTATCCTTTAGCGGTAAAGCATCAGCCACTTTAGTAAAACAGTCTATAATCGCTAAAATGTATTTGAATCCTTTATTTAATTTACTATGTGGTATCATTTCAATAAGATCGGCTTGGAAAAGATCGTTCATTCCTTTTATAATTGTATTTCTTCTAGGAAATTTTCTTCTTGCCGGCTTATGAAGTTCATTTACAATCTTGTTCCTTAAATCTTCCATCTTCAGTTGTGTCTTCCACACCGCTTGTAAAAGTACTGATCTCTAAAATGGTTTATCCTCTTTTATATGGTTAGATTATAGGTCAAGGCCATATTACATTGGTGTAAAAAAGAGGGAACATGACATTGAGCTTGTCATGTCCCCTCTTCTTTACGGAAAGGAAAAAGGAAGAAGGTAAAGGACGAAGAATAGGTTTACTGGTCGATAGGGTATAAGGAGTAATGTCCAAATGGTAGAGTTTTTATATTATCTTCCAGGATGTACCTCTTATCATCCTTACAACTCAAAGCCCATTTGGTTTGCTTTACACTGAAGAGACAATGGTTGAAGCTTCTTATGGTGTTAAATGTTGCTGTTGTCTCAACATTTTCAAATAAGCATCTCTTGTATTCTTCAAACTGTACATTCTTCTTCAGGTATGAGGTTTTTATACCTTTGGCCTTCTTCACGATTTCATGTTCTCTTTTTTTATTTTTGTACAATTTAAATGAATACAATTTAGACATTAAAGCAACAACCTCTTCCATTGGCACGCCATTTGTTTCGTCTTTGAACTTTCCCAATACCTTTTTATTTCTACCGTTGTCGTAGTTGGGATGGTCTTGTGGATAATCAGAAAAGTCAAAGTCGTTATTGTAGATAAAACAGCGTAGGTCTTCATACATATCTTCAGTTCTTATCCAATAAATAAAAGCGTCCGTATCCATGTATACAATGCCGATGTTTTCTCTTCCATAAAATTTAACCATCTTGTTGTAATGAAAGTCATACATGTGGGTCTTTGAAATATCTAGAATAGACATCCCCACATATAAAGGACGATCCATTGTAATTGAAATTTTGTTCGTGGAAACAGCTACAAGATTTTCGTTGATTATTATGGATGATCCGAAGTTAGGTTTTTGTACCAGCTTTTGTAGTTTTACCGGATCACTAACTAATTTCACATTCTTATGCTTTCTTTTGTTTTCCAGTGTCTTGCCAAATATCGCATTATTCATCAATTTAAAAAAGTCCTTTTGAAAATTAGATGTAGCTGAAGTTCTTCTTTTTGTGTTATTGTCAATGTATGACTTTAACCAACAGGATTGAGGAAATTGTAAAGCTCTATTAATTTTTGTTATTCTCAATCCTAACTCTAGGGCTTGTTGTATTACCCAATAATGAGCAACATATCTTGATTTGTTGGTTAAAGTCATCATTAATTTAGGCCATCTGCCGGTTGGTGATATTTCCGTCTTGGCCAGTAGAGGTAAATCATAATGGTGGTCATGCAAATGTTCAGGGTACTCAATGTCTACATCCAAAATATAACCAGTGTCTCCATGTTTTGCTATATTCATGATGTTTCCAATAGAATCAGGGTCTACCCATTTGAAGTTGCCATATGGGAGAGGATTCGACATGGCCCATCCATAAAGGTTATTTGCATCAAAATAACCTAAATATGTACTTGGTTTTGATGCATCAAAATTGGGCAAATATTTGTTATTTGCTTTTACATGTCGTGTTACGCTTTGAGTTAGTCCCCCTCGAACACCTGATTCCAACATCAGCACCATGTCTATATCTGTAAGAAGTTGGAGTTTACATTTTGTTTCCTTTAACATTGCTTGCCAAGCTAGTCCAGGTGATGTACAAGAATGCAGAGGGTCTAATCCATATGCCTTAAAACATGTATTTCTAAACTCTTCCATTATATCACAAAGTAAAGTTACATCTAGTTTTACATAAAAGTCCGAATATTCTCCAAGTGTTTTAAATCCTAATTCATTCCATACTCTACACGCATGTTCATAATCTTCATGGGATATATCTGTGTCGTATAGTTTACTTTTGAATTCTTCTTTTGGGGGAAGGGATGTTTCATTAAATTTTTCTAAGCTATCTATATAATCATATGGGAAAACACCTTTGCGAAGAACCAAATTAACCTTATCATTACTTACAATCTTCTTGGTTTCTATTAAATCTTCTGTTCTTAGGTTTTCAGAAAGCTTCATTAAACTAGATGGCATAAAACGGTAAGAGTCTAAAAACCGAAGTTTTATATTTCCAACTTTTTTAGTAAAACTTATAAACTTTTCCGTCGTTTCTGCTATGACATCAATTTCTCCATTATCTCTTCCTAATTCTGGAATGATAAAATGCGCATCATAACCACTAAGGTTATGTAATATTACAGGTATATTTGTAGGGATCTTGTAGTTGATATTACAGCTATTACATGCGGCACCTCTATAATACAATGTCAAATGGTCATGATCGCGAACCTTGTGATTTTCCACAGTAAATTCATTTTTACATAAATAGCAATAAGTCGCATTTTCATGTTGAATCTCTTCTTCTTCATCCAAAGGTATCATCGGTATAATATCACTATACAATCTTTCAACACTTTCCGCTATTATATACAACTGATCAAGGAATATTTTAGAAGCATTAACACCACGATAGACAATAGGTTTTGAAGTTAAATTAAATCTATTTAGGTGTTCTTCAGAAAGAGTAGATTTAACCATTAAACAAAAACTGTTTGGATCATGTATCTGATACTTAACACTTTTCCTTGCTACATCACCATCATTATCTTCAATAGGCACTAGTGTTGATTCAAAATCAGCATAGACAACAATGGGAATACGATATTGATGGGAGATTTTCTCAAATTTTAACTCCGCCTTATTTACACATGGTAAGATAATTTTTGCTTCGTAGTTTTTATCACACAATCGTTTATGCTCTTCTAACCATTGTCTTCCTAGTCTTGTTTCTCGTTCAAAATTAAAACATCTCTTGCAAATTACTTTTTTACTTCTATGCTTAGATAGTTGGTTGCTTACAAGAGTTTCAAATTTTTTAATCCATACATAGTGGGAAACATCACCTGTTGTAAGTAGTAATAAGTCTGTATGATCTTGGAGTTCATTCTTTACCACACGCAATGGATATACTTTATTTGAACTGTCCAAACCAAAAACATTAACAGATGTTCCAGGGTTTTGTTTTTCAAACTTTGGGATATCTTTCAAAGCCACTGGGTAAGTCAATCCTTGGAAATTATATCTATATTTGTGTGTTTCATATTCTTCACTGGGTCTAACCGCATGGTTAGGTGGTACAAATTTTGCCGTCATTGCATATCTAAAACATTCCATATCTTCATTTTGAACATTTATACATGATTTGGTGTCTGAAATTTTCTTTGGGAGCGGAATATAACTGCTACCCCTTAATCCGTAGCCATGTTTATGAACTCTGATATCCATACCCTCAATACTAACCAACCTCCAACCAGATCCTCTTCCTTCATGTTCTTGAATTTTTGTTAATATTTCTTCCAAACAATCTTCAACTATTGAATTAATATCTGAACTTGCCATGATGGTCTGGTTTTTTGTTATGAATCCTCTTGGTGACATTTCTCCTTCTACATTAGTAAACATAGCATTTAATAAAATGCCAAATTTAATAAAGTTTAGTCTTCTTAATTCTTCTGTGAGTGTTCTTCTTGCAATTGTACTCGCTTCTTTAAGAAACTGCTCCAATTCCAATTTTTCATTTTGTATTTTGTGGTGCATTACTACTCTACCTTCTAAGGCAAATACTTTTAAACTCGGTATAGTATTAGATGGTCCTGCTAAAGGTTCTTCTTGTTGTTCTTCTTGTTGTTCTTCTTCTTGTTTTTCCTGTCGTTCTTCTTGTTGTTCTTCTTCATACAGTTTTAAATCTTCATATTCGGTTTCTGTTACGTTTTCATTATTATTATGGAATAACTCTTTGTGTATTTCTAGTAGAATATTATCATGAAAAGTTTCTAAGCAAATTTCACATTGATGCATCTTGTTGATGTTTACTCTTTGAAATTTAGCAGCGAAATGAAATGCTTCTCTCTCATGCTCCCTTTATATAATGCTTCCCCCACCACATTTGTAAGGTTTTTTTAGTAAGATGTAAAAAATTAGTAGTTTAAGACTAAAGCTGAAAAATAATGATACAAGCCTATATTTTCTTCCAATTGCAAATACTCCACATACACCTCCACCCATACCCATAACAGATCGCTGTTTCTTCAATATACAGCAAAGGTGTGTCTACCATTAACTAAAATTGGGGATCCTATGTTTACTAATCTTTCATTTTCTATCCATGTCATAACTTCAATTAAAAATCTTCCTATAATATCCATTGGAGAATTTGGATCCACTAATATTCCTGTTACAACATTTTCACTTAACAAAGGCACTTCAATTTCTTCATTAAAATGGTGGAGGGAGAGGAGGAGGGGGAGGGGAGGGGGAGGGGAGGGGGAGGGGGAGGGGGAGGGGGAGGGGGAGGGGGAGGGGGGAGGTGGGGGGGAGGGGGGAGGGGGGGGTTAATTAACCTAATTGAGGTCAAGGTCACCAAAAAATTATAATTTACCAAAGTGATGGGGACGGCCGTATCCATCCCCACCACTCTGTTTGCCTAACACTTCCCAAATCCCAACCCGCCATAGTTACGTCTTACAAGGGATCCCAATTTTTGGCCCGCACGCACGTGGCGATCCAGTTTGGTGGGCTGTGATACGGGCGGCCGGCCTCGGGCCTGGGCACTGGACCTGACCATTCCAATTTTATAATGGGGACTCTGGAACAGCTAATGCAAGACGCAACTCTAACCTCCCACCCTTAATCTAGACCCACCCAAATATGATTATTTCCTAACAAAAATTAAACATTTTAAAGCAATAAAAAATATGCGCTACCTACGGCACAACGCGCATGTCCCACCCATATTTAATGAAGTTCAACAAAACTTCAATAATTTAAAGTTAAATTTAATCTACCCACCTAACAGCTAGCTGTGAAAGGTTATTAGTACATACACATATATACAATAATTGTACCAACACTCAACATTAAAAACGCATAAAACACATTTTCCAAACATCAACAATACCATTACACACCTTAATGCTAACATCGCAATGCGCAGATTAAAACTAACACAACTTAAAACTAAAAATAACATTTTGCACACCCACACACACACAACAAGTATTAATATTAAAAACCCTAACAGCAAGAGTAACTCAAATATATATCGGCCGCTTATACATTTGAGTTCCCCTCTGAGTTCGGAACAACCATCGCGTCCGACGAATTGTTCCGAACTAACTCAGCGATAGTCGCCAAAAAGGTTCTCGGCTCACAAAGTGGTGGGGAGCCATAGGGGTTTAAGGGGGATAGAACGTCCAACGTCAGTGGAAATTTCCAATAATCTATTCGTCACATGTAGGTCGCCGCTAATGCAGGTGGAGCGTTGTACCTTGCAATTAATGTTAGGCAACACCTGGTTTAATCCGCCGTTGAGCTTCACTGCGGTTTTCCCCATCGCGTAACACCATAATTGTTGCCTGTTATTATCTGAGTAATGGCAGAAAATTATCTGTCCTCTTTTGCCGCTTAACTATAGTTATTAAACTATTGGCAACATCAAACCTAAATTGGTGTTACACAAGCATAACCGCTATCAACTTAATTTATCTTGATAAGTGAAAGTCACTTGGGGGGGGGGTCAGCACTTTTACTCGGGGGGGGGGGGGTTTCAAGTTCAACATAATTACCATCTACTCTATAAAAGCCGCAACACGGTCGCGCGTCCGCCATTCACTCCCCAGGTACCACACCTGCTACAACTAATCTGTAAGTCTCTACCACCTAGTAATGTTACATATGCTTTGTTTTAACTTACACCTGTTAAGCTTGCTATTTTTTATGTAATTTATTTTTTCAACTATTTCTTAACATTTAAAAATACACTTTTATTTTATATATAATATATCAAATAATCTCGCTTTACTATTTTTATATTAGTTTATACTTATTATACAAGTTTTATGTAATTTATTTTTTCAACTATTTCTTAACATTTAAAAATACACTTTTATTTTATATATAATATATCAGATAATCTCGCGTTACTATTTTTATTTTAGTTTATACTTATTATACAAGTTAACCCCTACAGACTAATTAACTAACTTCTGCTGCTAGACTAAACTACTTGGACTATAAACAGTTAACACCCATATATTAATATATAATTATTACACTGCAAGTTTTACCTGTACAAATGCTAGATATAACTGCAATTAATTGTCTACGACACAGTTCTTAAACCCTTATAAAATAATTAACTAACTTCTACCACTAGCGGTAACTTTTAAAAATTTTACAAAAATGTATTAACTATTTCTTTCCCCCTGCTAGAACCTTTCGCGACGCTGCCGCCCCGACAAAGAATTGAAATCTCCGAAGTTCTTCCTTTTTATCTTATTCTCTTAGGGGAGGGGGTTAGGGGGGTTCACACAACCCTATATAAGCGGCATCGGTACCTCGCGCGTGCGCCATTATAATGGCGATAGGGCGACAGTAAACATCTATCCATAAGTCTCTAACACTATCAAACATTTTTTAACTTACTCTAACACATGTTTGCGCTTATTGTGCTAATTAGTCTCTATATATTCAGACACACTCGCGGGCACCGGTCATATACTCGCTAAATTTTGGAGAGTACACATCTCCCCTTTAAATATTATTATGGCTTCGCACACTTTACATTTAAAACTTTTACGCACGAAACACATTTTACAAAAACAATCTAGCTCCACAATTTCAAAACCACGTACTACATTGGGTAAGCTTAAGAAATACTTCAGTTTTCACCCGTTGTACTTTGCAAGACCTAACCTTTGCAATACTTATTCTACTGATCCTATTTTACACGCTGTCTTAACTGAAATGCTCAAATATCACAATTTCAATCTTGTTACACCTATTGACAATCCTATCCAATTATTCTTCTTCACTATATTACCAGGTTTATATCATCATTCTTCCTCAGACACATGTCTCATTCTGCTCTATCAACTCACACTGTAAGCACCTAGAACCTCTCCTTTTTTTGCAACTGTGGACACGCAGCAGGATTCACCCATACAATCTTCTTATATAACTTCCACTGCTAATATTACTGCACTTCCAACAGATGATTCTTCCATACTTACAACAACCACTTACTCCCACCCCATACAGAGTAATAAAATAACTAACTACTAAGGCTACAAATAATGACAAAGCAATTCTCCAATCACTAATAAGTTTTTATTAAATAAATACATTTTAAAAAAACCCCTCTGGATGACCTTGACCCACTTCCAAAACCCACCCATCACTGTCAAAAAACCCCAGCCCCTACAACAGTTACAACTGCTGACCTTGACCTGGACCAGGAGTGCCCAAACCCCACTACTCTTGAAGTTTTTATCATATTTTACATGAACATGTTCAATGATAAAATATGTTATATCCAGGGTCATTTTGAGAAATCTATTGCTTAGGGAGTGCGTTAAAAAGTAAAACTAAAATTACACGTTTATAAATTTTCTATGGACCGTCTATAAACTACTATGTCACATGCAAGCGATGTGCAATTATTATGCATTAGGATAGTCAACTGTGGAACTGCTTGATCCTCATTTCCAATCACGAATCTGTGAGGTAGATTCATAGATATAAATTTGTTGTAAATTTAATAATAGACATTCTGTCTTGATTTTCCTTTTTACAATATTAGTATTCACCTCAAACATTTTATTGGGTTTATTTTGTTGTTCGGAACTTGTTTTTCTTTCTGAAATTTCGTAGGAATGAAATACAAATGGTTTATTAGTGAGCATAGTTCGTAGTCTTATCTGTAATGAAGGATATAATAGAATCCAGGGGAAGTATTTTGCAATAAATCCCAAAGTATTTAAAAAAATATCTCGAATAAATTTTATTACCAATTCAGTTTAAAAAAAAAAAAAAAAAAAAAAAAAAAAACTTAAAAACACTGTTTTACATGTATAAACCACATTTGTATAAACTACACCGAGGATACATTTGTTTTTGTTTTTAATACTGATTATTTAGGGCTTGTTGAAACTTATACGACCTTTAATCATTATTATTTAAAACCCTTTTTCACTTCATTTGAAATATTTTCATAAACACTCTAACTCTGCGGGACATCGCAGTTTTATCGTAGAGACGTTATGCCAAAACCTCCAAGTTTTCACCACCGTGTCCCTCACCGTAACAAATATGTTACGAAGACTAATGTTTTGTGGCACGTCTTGTCATTGTGAAATAGGGCGGCGATTCGTCTGACTAAACCTATCCGCCTGGCGTGTCAGTCTTGCGTTAGTTTTATTTGGAACCCTCAGAAAAATAAATGTTGCAACTACATACATGTTCTAAGACACCGCCGCACTCTCTCGTGCGCACTTTAACGGGAATATAACTGAAGGGCGAGTTGATAATCTTATGATTAGTGTAGCTTTGTTACTGACAAAGACCAGCTGAACCATTTATCAGGATTATTAACTAACAGCACAATGATCGAAGGTGGCTTGGTTGAGGTTAGAACCTTTCATTCTTTTGTAAGAAATGTCGTTATGTTGTTAGAAATCAAGATTAAATATTTTGATAAAACGACTTAGGGAAAATTTTAGTATGGGCTACGTAATTACGTTGAGCAAGATTTGAATTACAAGCACTCACCATTTGACTGCTGAATTATTTCCGTCACTCTAGCTTACCTGAAACCAACAAACAGTTATTAGCGCATTAAAAATATTGTTAAACATCTTAGTGTTTTGATATGATTGTAAAGGGTTGTAGCCTTTTACAATAATACATTTGTAACCACATGAATGGGGTATGTGGATAACATGTAGTGTCCTACTTCCTTTACTCATTGCTGTCTAAAACGTGCTTTTAGATAATCGAAAGTTGCGTATTCGATCTGTAAGTAGCTAACAAACATTTTGTCACGTTTTATGGCTAAGCAAACTTTACATTTTTAAAACTTCCACAACTTTGGAATTGAAAAAAATCACAATATAATACAGTAGCCTATATTGCAAAACTTGAAACATATTTCTGGCTTTTTATGAACATTAGTCAAGCCTGTTAATTAGATACAGTATGTCACCCTTTAATGAAGGATACGTTACATTATAACTCTTTACAATTCACACGATTAGGAAATAATTATGTTTTTTCATTGATTACCTACGCCTGAGACAAGTGTAAAGAGTATCATAAAAAACGCTTAATTGGAAGAGGCCCTAACTGTCACAAAAACTATAAATAAAAGTTTTTTTATCATTTACTTTGCCTGAAGCGGTTTTTTAATAACAATAAAAAATTCTGTAATGAAGCAATTTTGGTAGTAGTAAAAGTGTTAAGTAGTTTTATCACACACTTTTAGAACTGATCTCTTTTTATTGTGTACTTACAACACCCACAACATCCAAGATATAAATACCAATCCAATATAACGAAAGTTTAGAGCTATCGTAATTATTTACGACGGAATAAAGAATGGCACAAATGGTTTGTGCTTATAAAACCTATGTGTTATTATTAAGATAGTTAAAGAGACAATAACTTACATGCTACTGTGACACGAAATAATCATATTGGTTTATAAAGTTAATTTACCAAATTCATTAGTTATTTAGTTCGTAAACAAGCATTCGATTTGTTTATTAAAAATAATATCAATGAACTTAATTTAGTAGTTAAGTAACCAGTGGTCTAATTTCTAATCACTCAACCCCAGAACTATTCTGGGTTATGAAATTCTATAGGTTGCGGCTCTCCCGTGTTCAGCGTCATCGGACAGTATTTGAGCCTGTTGATCGACCTGGTGGTTGCCGGAGTCATCCCTTTCTAGCTCTTGGCAGGGGAGAGGAAGGCGATTTACCGGAGACGGTGAGGTGGAATACAACCTCACCCACTTCCTGACAGGTCACGACCATTTCAAGTCGTACCTGAACCGGATGCACAAGACCGGTTCAGCGGATTGCATCTACTGCCCGGGCGTTCCTGACGACGCGGACCACACCTTCTTCCGCTGTCTGCGTTGATAAAAGGCCCCACCTTTAGGCTATAAGAAAACTCTGTGTTTTTTGCGGTGGTTCCAAAAGGTTATGGAGGATGAGGGCAACTAGGATTGTTTATTACAGTTAGTCCGGGGCATCCTCCAGAAAAGAAACCCGATATGGCCTTTCGAAGTGACCCAGATCCCTTGACCAAGCAGCTCGTTAAGGAGTGAGCCCCATGGGCGTAAGTCTAATTTAGGTCTAGCCCACCTAATGACGTAATGTGATGAACAATTCTAGACTAGAATGTCAAAGAGTAGAGGAAGTCTTTTAGTGAGTATCCCCGCTTTTTAGGCGAGTCCCACACTACAGTTGGCCACCTCTGTGTTTTTCCTGCCTATAACTTGAGAAGAAAAAAAAAATAATTAAGTGCCCCCTATTATTTTATAAAAAGCTACAGATAACAAGATCTTCTAGAGAAGTCTTAGTGACCAAAAGAGGACATTTTTGATATGTCAAAGTGCATAGCCCTCTCCCCTAAAATTTGGGTTTCGGGGGGGTAAGTTATAATTTATAAATAGTAAACCTCCACTTTTTATGTATGTTTATTATTTTATTTTATTTATGCATAACTAAAAGACCGTTTGATTCTTTGACATTTTCTCTAAGCCTACTAATCAGGGAGGTAAGGGCATTGTCGGTTTGTTTTAGTACAATAAGTAAAATAAAACATTTAAAAATAATTAAGAATAAAGGTATGCTAAAATTACGTTTTAAAACATTTATTTCATGCTCATACATGATTTACATAAATTTCATTTATTTGTTCACCACATTGGAAAATGAGTCTAATGATGGGTAAATGATAATTTTCATGAGAAAAATGTTCCAAAAATGTCATTTTAAAACATTTGTTTTCTTAAGTATTGGTTTTTTAGAGAATGGTTTCGGAAATACATTCAATGGAAGTTTTTCGAATTTTTCTATGGGACTGAAAATTAATATCATCTGCCCCTAGCTCCCCAACCATTATGTTAAGGAAAAAGTGAGAGAATGAAATTGCTTCAAGCTATGCTCATTAAGTTTCATATCATATTTTTAAATAAATACATGGGTTGATTAGTAAAAAGAGAAGCAACCATTTCCTATAAGAACGTCAATACATAAAGCAAACCAACCTTAAACGGAAGGACGTATAAAATTAGCAGACGATAAATATTGAAATTTAAATAATACTTAGAAATCTTTAAAATGCAATATAACTTCTGACATAATTAATTTGGCTTTCGAGTGTTTTTGAACGGAAAATTGATAGTAGTAAATACGATATAACTCATACACAACTCGTACACAAGAAGCTTTTTACTTGGAGTAACATCACACGGAAACATTTTTCACTTCCTTCTTCCTTAAAGGCAAGACTGTCTAACCCTTGTCATATTTTGTTTGCGGTTTACGTCTCGCAAATGGAAAAAGTCAGTTACTCCCGTCACGTTCGAAGTGAAATAAAATATATATTGGGCCAATAGGGCAAAGCCTCTTGGAAGGTGAGAGTAAAAATAAATATAAAACTAACGTAAAATCTGGGTTTAATTAAAAATATTTTGCAATATTAAAACTAAACGTTTACATTAAAACTTTACGAAAATTTATTCAAGTAAAAAATATTGGAAAGTTTGTAATATAAAACTTTGAAATTTTTCATTATTTTCACTGGTAATGGTCAGGTTTTATAAGAATAATTAAGTGCAATAAACGACAAATTATTAAGTATAGAATATACTCTAGAGTCTAAACTTAATAACATCATACTTCACACTAAACCTTATCTTTAGCATTCAAACATTTTTATCATAGTTAATATCAATATTATGGTATTTTATACTAATTGAATCTATTATGAATCTATTGAATCTATATGGGCTTTCCACCGAAAAGATTTTCATGAATGCCAGTATACAGGGTGCTCCAAAAACTGAAGGTTACGGGTTAGAACCTTTAACTTTTCTTATGTAAACATGCAGATTATTTTACATAACTTTAAACGTATCAGTCAAAGGAGTATTTTAGTGAAAACAGAATGAATTTACATTTTTCCGTTTAAAAATAGCTGTGATTTTTGTAAAAAAAATCTTAATTTACGGGTACCATGTAATTCTTTAATTATTTGTCATAAATGACTCCTGATTCGAAAAACTTATTCGAAATGAGCTAAGCTTTACAATGATATGTCACAAAACCCTATTTATTAAAAAATAAAATTTCCAAAATTTAATAATTTTGAACATTTTTTTAATAAACAAAACTCAAAAATCCTAAATGCAAACACATGGCATTTTGTATGTCATCTTAAAGCTATCGATGAACTGAGCAACTTTGTAATTTACACTAGTGCCGTATATCTTGTGGTTTTGTAGTAATAACGTAAAAATACATTTTTCCCATATAACTTGCATGTTAATTTAATATTATGGAAACAGTCAAGGACGGACTTCCATAGACCTACTATTAAACCCTCAACAATTAATATGCAAATAATATGGGAAAATTGCCTTTTTACATTATTACTACAAAACTAAAATAGATACAGCAATAGTTTAACAAGTTCCTCATTTTAACGAGAGCTTTACGATGATATACAAAATGACAACTGTTTGCATTAGGGATGTTTAAGTTTTACTCACGTAAAAATTTTCAAAAGCATTAAATTTTGGAATTTTTTTTTAATAAATGTGGTCTTGTGACATATTATTGTAAAGCTTAGCTCATTTCAAATAACTTGTTCAAATCAGGAGTCATTTATGACAAATAATAAAAGAATTACATGTTATTCTGTACAGTATGATTTTTTTATAACAAATGGCCTCTATTTTGAAACGGAAAAAAGATAAATTCATTATGTTTTCACTAAAAGCTCCTTTGACTAATTCCTTTAAAGTTATGAACAAAATCTGCATGTTTACTTAAGAGAATTTAAGATTCGAACCCGTGACCTTCAGTTGTGGAACACGATGTATACTGGCATTGATAAAAATATTTTTGTTGGAAAGCCCATATACGATTTAGGAAAAAAACTTCATTTCTTGATTTTAACTCAAACCGCTCACTTGCTATAAATAGTGCACGGGTCGTCTGAATCACCCTGTATAATGAATAGAGTTCAAATTTGGGAGTGAAATTAGTACAGGATCCAGAACCCAACAAACCCCATGTTTACACCACTTATATGTTTGTTATTCAACTTTACTTATCAAGCGTACTTATTCAGGTAATGAATGTATGTCTAAAATTATTATAATTCATAAAAAATATTCCTTCGGTTTCTATAAAATTTTAGAAAACTTGGTTTTATATTTTAGTTCGAGCCAAATTGTTTGAATCATTCTAATAAGCAATCTTCGGAATTAAACAGTACAAATCTACATTGAGTTACCAAATAGTTTTATAAATAAAAATTCACACCAAGAAAAATACTTCATAGTGATATTTAAAAAGAAACAAAAAATGTTGACCATATTTTTAAATTCTGATGCGAAATCCCACATCCGAGTGCCCACACCTGAAAGGGAAACAGGACATTGAATAAGTTTATCAGGTCAAGAGACATATCATCCATTTCCTGTGACATTTACAAGATAAAATGTTTCTTCCATGTCTTGAGCATAGTGACTTTCGTATTCCTTCCTTTTCTTTAGTATTTTGAGAAATTATGTTATCTTTTTCAATAAAATAATTTTATAAATTAAATGTAGAATTTTTATACAATTTAAACACCAAAAATTATTATTATAAAAATAGAATTTAAAAATATTGAGACCTGGCTGTTAATACTCAGCCGTTATTCAATTGGTTAAATTTATAATACTCACTTTTATTTTAAAATAAGCTTAACCTACAATATTTTTAAGTACTCGGAGTACTCCAAGAAATCCAAATGATGTCATGAAAACTATCATCATCAGACGAACCTTTGGACAGTTCGTCTGAGGCTTCTACTGGGACGATTTACATGGGAGTTGTACAAAAACAAACGTTTCGGTCCTTAATTAGAATATTTTATTTGTATTTCGAAACTATTTTCGTTCTGTTAAAATATGAAAAATAAATTGTTATGGAGATTTAACATGGTGAAAAACTAAACTTTTTCAATTCTATGGATAGTTTATTGAGGCTTTCACTGGACTGATTTACATGCAGTTTGTAACAAATAAAAGCTAAACTTTTCGATATTAACAAGAATTATTTACTTGAATGTTATCTTACTTCCTTATATTACAAAAATCTAAATTTTCAAACCCTTGCAATGAATTTACTTTACATCCTTTTAATCAGCTGATTGTAAACACAATAGGTATTCGTATAAATACAGTAGAAGAGCAACCCCTTAGTAAGAATTTGGTTTATGGCAATAGTCTAAAAACGTACATACTTATAATGTATCATTCTTTTAGTGGAAAGAAAAAACAATATACAGTGTTATACCATTTAAACTACTCAATTTTATGGTTAGTGGATTAAAAAATATAAACTATTTATTGTTAAAGTATTTAAAATTAAATAAACACGTAAACTAGCTGAATGATTGGAAGGAATAGCAATTTTAAAAAGTACATTTCAAACATGTTTCCCACTATTCGAATAGAGCTCTACTCATCAGGACTGGAACCACTGGAGCTGTATCGGTCGAGTATCGACAGGCAACGAATCGGTGTTCTTTATTTCCCATGATCAATAAGAAATAATAATGAGTCATTATTAACAAACATAAAGTGAACTAAAAATAAGAATGTTCATGGAGCTTTTTCGTTTTTCCCTGCCTCTAAAAATGATTTGAGTGAGTTAAACGTTCTTCCAAATGAGCCATAATGAAGTGATCTCTTCAAAGTTTCACCTGTCAGAGTCCTTGTGCTCTTAGGCAGGGCGTTGCACAACTTCCGTCCAATGTAGGATGGCTTTTTCTAGAAAAAAGCTGTACCGTGGAGTGGAAGATGTTATGTGTCTGCTTGCCTTGTTCTGTAAAATTGTGGATTTCTTCAGCTCTTGGTAACTTCTCAGCGTCCGTGATTGTTCATGTCTGAATGTACTACAATCATTGAAGGCCTTATGGTAACTGACTCAGAAGTTCAGGTCAGCTAAGGTTCTAATGACCCCCTTTTGTAGACTTGAATGAGATTTTCTTCGCAACTGCCTCCACACACAGTGAGGTCATATCTAATATGCGCTTCCACGAGTGCGATATACGCTGTTTTGCTGTTGAAAGGCTCCCTATCCAGTTCATACGTCTGACCATATATTCTCCAAACCTGAGTTTTTTCCGCAAATTTAATATGTTAAATCGATCACACACACAAATTTTTTTGTGGGAACATGATTCAATTTATAATATACCCTTTGAAATCATAATTAGAGAGTTCTTAGATATTTGAAAACGTACCAATATGGATACAGAGTTTTTCATTCTTCCATGTAGAAAAAATTTACATTTAAAATAATAATTTTAGGGCGAGTTCGTTTGATTGGCTGGCTCACCCTCCGGTTATAGCTCATCCTAAGCTGGTAATAACCTGTGCTTTTTCCGTTATTTTTGCAAAAACTCTTACCTTCATATGTTCAAGAGTGTATGCGTGGTGGAATATCATGTTTAAATACATGTACACTTATCCATTTATAATAAATAGTAGGATTTCGTATCTGAAATATTCCGCATAGGACTAATACTAATAACAAATATTTTTTTATCTGAAATTATTGGTAAAAAAATTAAACTAGAAAACTTTTCACTTAAAAAGTGTAGTCCATTTTGCAGTAGTTGGATGGCTGCAGAAAGTCTTTATCGGTGCAGAGGAAACTTAAAAGGACTTCGTAGCTTATCTGCCAGATGTTCCTGATAAACTTAAAACATTTCAACTTCCCGATAACTTGGTGTTTTCCTTGGTTTTATTTCTTAATTTATTTACATTCCAATATCTTAGTAACTATTTTCTACAAAACACTTTAGAGAAATCTCGAATATTTACTAAATTAATTCATACTAGTTAATTAATGAAGCTAAATTGTAATTTCATATGATCCATGGTTAGTTTATTGTAATAAAGAAAATTGTATTATATTAGTGTATTAATAGTTATTAAAAAAAAACTAAAATGACAAAATTTCGATAAAAACTACCTGTATCAAGATGTAGGAGTGATTAATTGCATTATGTAATTTTATTAACCATAGCCTTATTCTAGTCAAAACTCTACCAGGTGTGTATGTTAGTTCTTATGATTAAGATTTCGTAACCAAAATTATTGTTAAGAAACCCTGGTTTATGCTACCCAAACAAATTGACCACTCCACTTCTTTACACAATCTTAAGCGGCCATTTTCCCCAAAGCTTTTAGTTTTGTCTTGCTCCTTAGCCTACAACAGTTATTGATCTCTAAAGAGTTTAAATTTTTCTTGACTATTGTAATCTACTTTTGATTTTGCATTCAACAGTATAATAATGTACGTGAGCGTAAAGAGATATAGGGTACACTTCACCTAGTTTTGAAAAAAAATAAAAAAAATTGGCTTTAGGGTTTTTTACTCATTTAAAATTTAACCATGCAATTGTTTTAAAAACCTATTCCCGTAGTAAAAACGGATATGTATTGTTAGAGGTAACAAATTAAATTCAATGTTATTTTGCAAACCCTTTTTAAGGCTAGCCAAATTTGTTACTTAACAATGTTTTCTTTGAATTGATACTGTAGAATAGACATTTTGTATAAGATTTAATAAAAACCAGAAATATTTTGAATAGATTTATTTATATAAAAACCATTTTTAGGATTAAATAAACAATCAATTGGGCGAAACGTTATGAAAACCCTGCAAACCTTTGTAGAAAATAATATCCCTAAAATAATAATTTTCTTAAACAAGCAAACATTTTTAGGGAAAACAAATTTTAAAAAAAATATAATAATATACAGAAACATTGGCGCTAATATAAAAAAATGACATTGTAATTTTAATTTAAGGAATATATAATCAGTATACCGTTAACACATTAATTATTAATATTATATTATAATTTTTTTTGCAGGGCTAAACATACAAATAAAAGATCATTAAATTGTTGGTCTAAATTACATTAATTCTTAAACATATTTAAATACTTAAGAAACATATATGTCTATTGATACGTGGATTAATAAATCTAGAATATAGTTTTCATACCTTTGTGGTTCGTGACATATTATTATCCACTCCTGAACCTTGACTTTACTCTTAAAGGTAAAAACTAATCAACTTCCTAATAAATCTTCTTCATAGGAAAAGAGACATTTTCTTTAAATTTCTAAATATAACATACACGTTTCCTTTTATATGAACTTTTTCACTAGGAAATACTTAAATGAAATATGTATCAATCTAATACCTAATATCCAAAAATAAAATATATTTCGTTTTTTATCATGTAGCCTAATTTTTATTTCAGTGTATTCTAAAAACTTTCCTATTCAAAAGTGTCTATTAATAATTTACCAAATGAAAGCATTCTTTGTCATCACTAAAAATCCATTAACGTGAATTTAAAAATAGCTTGAATTAATGTAAAACTATACTTATGAATTTAAATAAATTATTATATTATTAGGATATTATTGTTATTTGCCTAATAATGTTAACAACTTAACGAACAGCTCGTCCTTAGGTATTCACATAGGAGGGAATTCTTTAGTTATGGACTTGAATGCATTAGCTAATGACTCAACTATTAACTAAATATTTTTATTTAAAAGGTTTACAGGAAATAGTTTATGGTAGTAATATTTCTCGTAGTAAACGTTTACTAAACAAATTATAAGATAACATATGTTTTATATTGTGTGAAATGTCGATAAATAAAGAAATATATTCGCCTTCTATGTATATTAACTCATGACTCACAATCAAAAATTGTATATTCATATTTCTCATAGTTAGCTCCATATTTATCGCTCTATTTTTAAACACATGTAAATTCCTTTAGCTCTCTACAATTTTGCTTGGTTTTTATTTGAGTACCATACACTTATAAACAAGTACGTAAAAAATCTTGAAATCGTTTCAAACTAGGAATTATTAATACAAAAATACTTCACATTCTTCAAAAATTCAAAGCAATTTATATCTATTTCGATTCCAAAACGAAATGGTCTAAACCGGACTAGGCAAGACAAATTAGACTCTCGACTGACATTTCTCCAAGATGCAAGAAATGAAGGATGAGTGTAGAATGATTGCGATGCCTTGTGTAGCTTTGCTACTGCCTTAAGATCAGCTGGTTCTTTAGACACGATCAATTATTATAACCCAAATGGCCACTCCATCAAGTTTTGTAAAAATTAAAAAAAAAAATAAAAACTTGTCTCAGAATCAAGCAGGCAACCTTCAGAATCAAAGGCGAGTACTTTAACCACTCGTCAACCCAGCTATTCACACCCCCATAGAGAAACAGGCTTCTGCAGGCATCACCGGGACTGCACTGAATTGTTTATTATCTTTTCAACCGGAAACAAAGTACAATCCTAGTCCAAAACAAGCTGGTTTCCAAGAAGAACATCTTTCTAAAGTCATGGATGTGGCCAGGGGTGTGCTGCAATGCTCGATCCTAGACCCATCCTCTTACTCATCCATGTAATTGACATCGTTGACTATGTCGATAGCAATAATTTAATAACCTTTTAATACCATACATTCTGATAACATCAGACAAGCAGTTTAAAAATTTACAAACCTCCACATGTATAAGTATTAATAGTAAATCAAGTAGAGCCAAATTTATCCACTTAAGTACTAGGCAGATTCAACATAGGAAAGCATTATCAGGCCAAGATGTCTTACTCCGCGAAGGCGGAATCGAGTAGGTGTTTAGCACATGACGTCTTGGGGATACTCTTGCCAACAATTTAGGCTAGTCTTTTCATGCCGAGGAAATCTTTTCCAAATTTTCTAAAAACCAATTTGTAATAAGAAGACTTGTGTATTTACTAGACTTTTTTTAATGGCATATCATAGACTTTTTGAGAGTCGCATAAGATATTCAATTATCCTTTGAGTATCATCTAGTAAGAAGAATCTAGACATTTTTAAGTTACAAATAAAGCAGTTATATTAACCCACCATAAAACATTACATCATAACATCACCATATGTCTACATATTTGAGACAGTTTTATATATTAAAAGTCAGAACATATTTCAAGCACCTGTGCACACCTACGATTTAGAAACAACTTTACCATCTCCTATTGACTAACTCTTACAGAAAACAAACCTGAATAGATGATCCAGAATAATTTTCATGGTATATTTTGTTTTAAAGTCTTTTTTAAGATTTGTGCATTTTTTGTGTTTCATTTTTTGTTGACTGTCTTTCCTATTTTCAGTTGGATACGGACCAAGTTCGCTCAGTGAGTGTTACTAATTTTGTTATGTTTTATGGTTGTAAAGTATTTATTTTATATTTTATAATTGACGTATTATTCTGCCACTTGAAGACGGGATCAGATTCCAGATCCCGAAACATCGTGACTTTTCTACTAATTAGTAATAAGTAAATGTCTTCTATAATTTACTAAATAATAGCATGTGAATAAAAAAAATCTATTTGAAATATTCTTAATGGACAAATGTTTTTACTTTCCAACCTAGTTTTAGTATTAGAAGCTTTAGAAGTCTTAAGCTTAGATGGAAAAGATGTGACTCCCAACATGCTCATACAATAGTCTTCGTGGATCAAGAGGAGGTCTAGGTAAAGGTACTGCTACAATTTTTAAAATAAATAATTAAAGGAATTCATACACACTACAGCTTCAATAGTTATCACGCGATTATATATATATATATATATATATATATATATATATATATATATATATATCGAAATACTACTTAATAATTTAGTGTTGTTTGCTATTGAATTGGTTCTGTAACTTGTTAAGCGACGAGACAAGTTTATATTTTAGTTTCTCCAGGAAGATTCCCGTGTTACTAAATTGGATGAGCCTGAGAAGGATCAAAGTCCCCCGGGGGCTACTGGACCTCCAACATCGCAGCTTACACGTGTGGGAAAATCAAAATGTAAACAACATATAGTGTTAGCTTTTCCACATTATGGCTATATTAAAATTATATTTTATGAATTTTTAAAATATATTTTAAATAAATGAAGGTAGACTTACATGTACCTAGTGCAAAAACGTCAACTAGAACATTTAATAATGTTATTAACTGTCATGCACCGAAAGAACATTATTCGTGTTCTTGGTTGATGGTTTTTTTTACTAATAGTGTTATATTCTGTAGTCTATGATTATTTGATGATAAGATTTAAGATTTTAATATATTTAAGAGTTTATCAATTGTTAATAGATACAGAGGGTAATTTAAAAATATTATGTAAAATTCATCGTCTTTAACTTTTATGAAAATCATTACATTTTATATAGGGTTATTACAGATGATGTTAATTATTTCAAGCGTACATAAAATATAGTTTTATTTGTTGTACAAAGAAATAAAATGGTTAAAATATAAGAAAAACTAAAAAAAATCGTTTGAGATACTCACAACTAAAAATTTTTTTATATGGGAACCCATTGTCATACAATATCATATACTTAAGCTCTTGCTACACTTATCGATGGTGTCTTGATCGATTGTTTCTATGAGCCAACAATCATATTATTGTTTATTGATTATTGTTTCTTGTAATCGGTTGCTGGATCTCAGTCAAGCTGTCTGATAATCTGATAGCGCGACAAATCCATCGCCCAGGCAGCGCATTGATTAGTTCAGTCCCAATATCCAAGTGGTAATATGGAGTTCCACGATCTAATTGCAGAATCGTATTATAATGATCAAGGAACCATTCTGTAAACATGTCCAAAAATTATTCCATTTATTTGAGTTAACGTGACAATCCAAAAAGTGTCCCTCTCTTCAAATTCATCTATTGCACAACACTTAGGCCTAGAACTATGACTTAAAAAATAGATTATACGCACCCAAACCAAGGGAAAAAATTTTATGAGTTTTCCTTTCTAACTTTAATATCCAAAATGATTTTAAGATAAATTAACTCGGTAATATTTATAATCAAAATCAGGAACATCAGTTGTAATAACCCTGTATTAAACTACTACGACACCCACAAAAATTATCAAACATTATACCTCAAGAATTATGGTGTAAAAATGCAAGAATACAAAACTCAAAAGTGATATAAAATATTGTGTGGCTTTTAGTAGAGGAATATCAGCTATTAATTGAATTTTCTTCTCGCCTCAGAAGCATAAAAGTTTTTGTGTTCCATGCAGGTGGAGTACTGAGCACGACTTTCGTAACGAAAGATCTCAGGGGCGGCCAAAAATGTTTTTATGTACGCCGAGAAATGAACCCGACTGAATGTGAACCCAGAACTTTTAACCACTTAGATAAGCCGATGCTTACTTTGATGATTAAAGTCTAGCGTTACGAAAAGATATATTTTTTGACTATGTAAGTAGACCTATTCATTGTACAATAATAATTAATATTCAACACTAGCCTATAGCAATTGCCAAGTATCTTACAGCTTAGGGTTAATCGTTTATAAAAAATATATAAATATTGCAGTTATTGATTATTTTTATACTACTTAATAGTTGGCTTTCAGTCGTTAGTATATTTATAATGAACTATTATAAATATATTACACAGGTGTGTTTTACGTAGTAGGAATATCTGTATTCCGATCACCCAACAAATTACGTATATTTATGACTTGACGAGATTACAAAACATACCTTGGTCTGAGGAAAATTGACTGAATTTAAAACTACATTAAACATTCACGGTTTATTTCTTTATATACGTGTTAAAAAAATGTTTAATTTTTTATCAAATCACATATCTTACAATGAGGGTAAAATCCAGTCTACACTTCCACCTACTCACATCAGTTCAAATGTACACATTTAAGGAATAAAGGAAAAGGCTAAGCGGGCACATGAAGTTCATACTCTGCTTAGAAACACGTTTTGCATTTAATTCAAACATAAATGGTCGACTTCGAATAAATTTCAAGTTGTGACATTCGAGAACCACAATGATGTAAGTTTGGGATAGGGTCGGACTACCTGACCTTTGTCCTCTGTAAGGAATATTAGAGAGGTCCTTTTGTTTATAAAACGTTAACGTTCAGGTTTGTTAAGTAAGTTTACTGTAATTTATGCGTACATAAATTTCTTGAGTCATTTTTTAATCATTCATTATCATTTATCGTAAGATTGTTTTGATGCTTAAAGATAATTTTTGTATTTTAACTCAAAAAATAATTTATTATTTAACATGTACATGCTAAACTAATGATTGAGTTAGAGTGTTTAGTTTTAAATTTAGATATAAAATTGGTTGATTGGAAAATTGGTTATTATCAGTTACTACATACAATTGTTTTCTTTAACATTTTTAAATAGTCAACAGCAAATTTTAGCGAATTATTTAGAACCTAAGTTTAAAACAGGTTTTTTTTCTTAATCAGATACTTTCAAATTGTACTTGATAATAACTATTCAAAGTCAACACAATGCTAATCAAATTTCACATTCAATGAGTTAGAAGTGGTGAAATATCACTTTGTTTCTTGATAGGAGTAGAAGAAAGTTTCATTCAACTTTTAGCGACGACATTCTCAGACTAATTATTTAAAAACTTTGTAAGGTTTGTGTAAGGCATGAGATTCAATTCTGTAGGAAATAAACCTTTCTCAACAGATAGGTTATATCATAATTTTGAGTGATTTATAAATTTTATTTTATTTATTTTATTTTATTTTATTTATTATTTTATTTTATTATTATATTGAGTGGTTTACATATTTTGAATTTTTTTTATATGTTTCAATAATGTTAAACTAATAATATTACTGAAACGCTATGTCATTGTTGTTATTTTCGTTGAATTTAGAAATGGTTTAGTAAACTAATCCAAAGAGGTTAAGATAACAATTTACTTACACTCCCAACCTGATTCATTTACATATTTTATGTACAACATATTAAATAGACCTAAACTAATTTTCTTAGATATATCTTATGTTAATAAAGGATCATATTAAAGACAGTGAAACCTTTATTGAGTTATAAAAAGGGAAAACCTTACGAATATTAAACCGATTATCGTACCTATTGATATTTTAATGACACTTTTTTCTGATTATCATTTAATTGCTTTGATTTATGATTTGTTTTTGTGAGGTGAGTTGTGTAAAAACTTAACAATATGAGTCTAATAGGATTGTATTATTTTTCCTATTGAGTACTTGATATGATGAGTTATATGTACCGTGCAGTATATTTTTTTATAAAATCTCATGAGAGTAATTTAATTGTATAGCCACAAGGACTGAAATTGAGGTCTTGTTACTTACGAGTGAGGAATTTTTTCATTAATATCTAATTACATAGTCTAAAGTTAATACTTTCCAAAAATCCTTCGGACCCAACATCGTAAAGAAATAACATGTTTCAGTGGTAAGTGTTTAATACAAAGTGGTAAGATATCAAACAGATTATTTTGTAATTTGTATTTAAAGTAAAAGTTTAACCAAAGAAGTTAAAAAGTTTGAAAAACTGTTAACAGAAGGAGTTAACAGTTCTGTTAACAGACGGAGGAAGGCAGCGAATAAGGCAGCTAGAGCCTCTCTCTACCGCTCAAAATGAATTGCCAATATTGTGTACTCGTTGGAGAGCCAACTCCATTACCTAAACAGCTATTCCTATTAAAATCAAGTTTAAATTAATTGTTCTGCATGATAGGTATTGGCTTTGTTGAAATTGTAGTGATGTTTCTTCTTTTTTTGCAGGGATTACTTTTGGAAACATTTATATTTTGCTATAAACAAAATGTCTTAGTTATAATCTTTTTTTATATAAAATATTAATGTTAATGTAAATATTAATGTTTTATATAAATATGCATACAAAACACTCAGTGCAGAATATATACCAAATAAGGATTTATGATGGTTTCCTTAATAATTCTGTACAAAAGCATTTAAAGTTTAGTTGGCTGTCTTTATCTAAAATGAAATCAATTTAAGTATTAAAATTATTTTATATTTACTGATGATTTGTGGGAGTTAAAAATATTCTTCATAAGTATTAAAGGGCAAACGTATAAAAACATTTATTAAATTCTCATTAGATATTATTTTGTGGTATGAGTAACCTTGTTATCACATAAATGATTAACATAAATATGCCAAAACTTTTAATTCAATTTTCATACAGCGTTAATTATAATTAGTTATAAATTTAGCTTCAATATTAGGAATACAAGTAAAGTATAATGAAGTTTTATTAAATGTCCTGATCTTGAATATGATCACTCCATAGCTGAACTTGACCATAACATGACGTGCAAAAATTTTCAAACCACAGTAAATTCATCTACAAAATAACACCATATTTTTTTTAAATTCACTGAAGAACTCGTAAATTAGATATAAACCATGATAAATTACAAAAAGAAGTAAAAGAGAAACCAGTCTCAGATTTTTTCCTTCTCTTTTGATTTTACACAGTGAGAGACATAATCTAAAAATTTAAATGAAAAAATCTAGAACCTTAACATTTATAAATTACACACGAGTCTCTTTTGCTTGTAGCGTCATTAGTATAAACTAATGCATAGTAGAAACATAAACATATGTTTCAACACATGTTTTAAAATGCAAGTAATTAAATTTGTTTGTTAAATACATTGCAAATATTGTTTTAAAATAACTAGAAATAACTGGTGGAAATTCTACGAAAATGTTAGTTTTTATTCGCCCACTTAGTTTAAGGAATAGCATTTAAAACAGCTGTCTAATGGTTCAATCAATTACCCTTTCTTCAAAAGATTAACATCAAAACCTCGAAAGGCTGTAGTGCGTAGCCCTGTGGGCCGAAGTGAATAATAATGGGATTCTACTCATCTACATACCATCTACCATTTCTAACGGTAAGCAGGGATTTCTCCTACGATGCACACAAGTTGAGAAAAAGAGGTATTTATTGCTAATAATATATGAATAAAAACAGATATCTAGTTTTACAATTTTCAAACACAGTAGGTTATAAAATACTTTCAACGTGGATTGAGATTTGCTTTGGCAATTACAAATAACAAAATTTGTCAATAAGATACTAAAATGTTTTACAACCAAATTATGAAAAATCCCTTGTTTATTGTTTTGTATGTGCGAGTGATGACTCCAATTGAAATCTTCAGGGTAAGTACACGGGACTATGTTGGTCAATGTATGCAAGTCGAAACAAGTCTACTTTATGCTTAAATAAGGTTCTAATGGTGCAAGACTAGAAGCAGAGGCTCCTCAGTGATGTGTCCCATGAAATATTCATAAGCTCTTATAGAGTGTTCTGTTGGCGAATCGAACTGAGTAGCTGTTCATCTCTCTTCATTCATATACACATTCGGCAAGATTCTTTATAAAGCTACAGGGAGAATTTATTTTTTTCTAATTCCACTTATTTAGGTATTGAATTAATCTTGCTGTACTACCGTCGCCGTCGATTGGGCTTAATCAAATTTTGTACAGATATTAAAAAAATCAATTGCATTTGTGTTATTTTTACAATGAAAGTAAATTTTCGTGTAATATAAAGAAATCACTCAAAAACGTTTCAAATTAGTATTTAAAATATCAGTTTATTTGGCGTAATGTCGTGGAATATTATTTGTCATGATAAACCGTGGTCCTGCAGTGCAACGCGGCAGACATAGAGGACGAAAACAGTTTATAAATATTTTATAAACCCCATTGAGAGACTCCCTCGTCTCGGTCGTGGCCATTAAAACACAATTTTAAATTTAGCCTGATGCAACAACAAAAATAGTAACAAGTCAAGTTTACATCGAGCTAAAATGTTAATAACTTATCTATCATATGCTTTTAAAATTAACAATAACTAATTTCGATTAGCTGTTTAACAATGGGGTTTTACATAGAATGTCTTTCTACTTTTAAATTTGTAATTCAACCGATAACTGAGACATAAGGCAATAAAAGACGAGTTATAGGGATATATATGTACCATTTCCTTGTATCCTCTTTATAGCGATATCGCGATATTTATAGGGTATATGACAAAGTCTAGTGTATCAAAAATGGCTAAGGCCGTGATATGGGTATGTACCTCAGGAACTATGAACATAAATAACATTAAAGTGCCGCATTTAAGGAGCTTGCTCAAACAATATATAGAACTTTTTATCAGCGAGATAGGCATGATGTCGGAAATATACATACATGTTTTAGGTAAAACAGTCCAAACCTTATACTGTATATTGTCCGGGGCCGTTAGAATTTTAACCTGACAAAAATGATAACAAATCAAAACCACTTGGTACGCGTTTGGCATGGTCCCCACGCCAAATTGGTCTGATTATTTTGTGAAAATTCATAACTTTTCCTACCATAGCACTTTTCGCCTTCTTGGAAAATTTCATTTGAAGGGTTTTAGTTGAAAATGAATTGTGTGGTAACGTAAGGTATAATGATCTAAAACAAGATTTATTGCACCTGCCAAAAGATTTCCTTCAAGGAAATGTGGTATTCGATAATATCTGACACGCCAGAGCCAATACTTGGGCATAAAGTTAAAATTTGACAAAATTGCCTAGTTGCATTTTAGGTTTTTCTTATTTTTTGCTCAGTTAGGATTGAAGATATGAAGTAGTATTGTCACAAAAGTTGTTGCCCATTAAATGTTCCATCTTTTCATGTATAATATCAGCACATTACTCTTAAAACAAATGCTCAAAATAGATCTTAATTTTAACTTTTATGTAGTTTTTCAAAAAGCAACATTTAAGTAAATCAATTTTGTTATTTTAATCAATAAATCATTACTAGTTGTTTCCTTTTTGTCAACTAAAATTTAGAAATTCATTTTTTAATATTTAAATGTTTTAGCAAGGTTATTACAATTTATTAACATTGTGATAGCTAATCTATTACCACTAAAAAACAGTTTGGTAGCAATGTGTACTCAATAGCATGAGCCCATAATTCAATTTTATCTAAAAATTTGTCCCAAACTATATATAAATATCACACAATACCTCTTATTAACTACCATGTCTCTACATTAATGAAACAATAGTAACTATATTCTATCCCTAGACTTATCAAGCAACCTCTCTTTCTGCAGTTGAATTTTTCCTAAACTTGGATTCTACTATTAGTACGTCATAGATTTAAAAGAGAATATGAACCTTATCAAAACCTCTATCTATAACTCATCTACAGAGAAAGAGATCGGTAAGGTTTGAGTATTTTGTTCCAGAAATATATTAAGGTATTAAAACATAACGCTAATCTACTCAGAAAGGAGAACACTTGGAGAAACCTGGAATATTTGGTCAGGTACCGTAATTTAGTTCGGCCTTCAGTCGAGAGCACAATATTGGAAACGTAAAGTGCGAGTCTCTAGCTGACACCTCGGGGCCCCGCTCACCAGTTTGCATATAAACTACCTTTTCAAATAATTTTTTTTTTAATATTGTTTTTTATAGACACATTATAATTGTAATTTACTTAATTTTTATTTGTTTTTTATTTTATTTTGTAAAGTGTATAAAAACATTTTGTACTATGTTAATCTAAACCAAAACAATATGTTCAAACCTAGCCGTATTGACTGTCTAAATCATGTATTTAAATAAAATGTTTTGCATCGTATGTTTTTTATTTTTTTTATTTCTCATGTTGTTTTTCCACATTAAAAACTATCCATCTATATATTAATACGCAAGCATGTTTCATTTCCTCCTTTTTTCTCAGCTCGTGTGCATCATAGGATAAATCCGCAGATACCGTAAAAGGTATAGTGTTGTAGATGAGCAGAATAACATTCTAATTCACATCGGACTTCAGGGATACGCCCCACAGGCTTTTAAAGTTCCAATGTTAATCTTATGGAAAAAGGAGAATTGAATGAATCATAAGACAGCTGTTGTAAAAACAACTGCTAGAAAATTAGGAAGAACAGATGTTTTAGTTCTATAAAATGTTTTTAAGCTCCTTAGTCCAGATCAACTGAAATTTTGATCGAATTTCGATCAGGAGGCGATTTCTAGTATATATAATTCCGTAAGCGAATCGGTCCCCACGAAATATCTTGAGTTAGAAGAAAGATAGGGTAACGTATGATGGCTCATTTTAGAGCTTGAGTGCCAAGGACGCAAGGAAAAATGCCAGAATCATCACAAGTTACCTGTGCTCTGCCCCATTGGCCCTTAAAGTCCCAATGTTAATCTTACGGGAAAAGGTTTTCTCCAGAGTTAAACACATGTTCTTAGAAATAATTTCAATTTAAAAAAGAATCATGTGATTACTACTGGGTGGATATATTGAGTAAAGATAACGATATAGTACTAAAGTTTAAACACATGGAACATACTATACTAGGAATACGCTCCGATGTCCGTCCCGTACGAGAATTTTTACTCACTTCTTAAGTTATTAGGTGACGCTTTTTATGATTCTTTTTTTCTGAGGGAGAGGTGAGAAAAATACATTACGCACACAGGTGGCAAGCCTGTAGTGTGGGGCTCCCCTAAAAAACGGGTTTACTCACTAAAAAACCTCCTCTACTCTTTAGGATTCTAACCAAGGCCTAGAATTGTTTATCACATTACGTCAGGCTAGGCCTAAATTTGGCTAACGCCGGTGGGGCTCACTCCTTATCCAGCTACTCGATCAAGGGATCTGGGCCACTTCGCGGTCCAGATCGGGTTTTTTTTCCAGGAGGATGCCCCGGACGAACTGTGATAAACAATCCCAGTTGTCCTCATCCTCCAAGATCTTTTGGCAGACCGAGTCCACCGTAAATGCACCAAAGATTTGTTTGGCTTTCAGGCGGGACCCTTCCCAACGGGGGCAGCGGAAGAATGTGTGTTCCGCATCGTCAGGAACGCCCGGGCAATAAATGCAGTCCGGTGAACCGGTCTTGCCCATCCGGTTCAGGTACGACCGAAAATAGCCGTGAATTGTCAAGAATTGGCCGCCGTTCCACCCTGGTTGGACGTGCTTGATAATTCGCGCAGTCCATCGTCCTCGGGTGTCGTGCTCCCAGCTGTGTTGCCACTGCTGGAAGGTTCGGGAGCGCTCTTCTGTTCTTGCCGTGTCCTTGCCAATCTCGCCTTGTCTCTGATAAATTGCCTTCCTCTCTAATGCCAAGAGCTTGACAGGGATAACTCCGGCGACAGCCACGACGGCAGGCTCGGACACTGACCGGTAGGTGGAACACACCCTGAGCGCCGCTCGACGTTGAACTCGGGCGAGTCGCAACCTGTACTACTCTTTATCGAGAGCGTCTGCCCACACCTCTGCTCCATAAAAAGGACGAACTGAACTGCGAACATCAACAGACGTCTTCTGCTGGATCGTGGAACCCCGACATTGGCCATCAGCCTACTAAGGTAAGTAGGTAAGGCGGCCTTTTCCGCCGTACGGAAGATCTGATCCCTCCAGCTTAACTTGGTGTCCACCATAATCCCGAAGTACTTAGCAGCACGAGTTGATTGGACCACCTCCCTTCCCACCCGGAACGGAACGACGGTGTCTATCCTCTTCTTCGTAAGGATCACAATCTCCTTCTTACGGAGAGTAAGCGAGAGACCGTGATCGGACACCCATGTGTTGACCACACGCATGACTCGGTTCAACTTTAGTTGGGCCAGCTCAACGTTGCGTGCGACAATTAGAGCTGCAACATCATCGGCGTACCCAACCAAAGTGGTTTCCTCAGGCATCTCCGACCTCAGGAGGCTGTCATAGGCAACGTTCCAGAGATCCTGGCCGAGTATTGAATCGGCACCAGAAGTGACTTCCATCGTCCACGTTCTGTCCCTTGTGTCGTAAATAAGGCTTTGAGAGCGGAGATAATCCTCGACGAGTCGCAACAGATATGCAGGAACACGAAAGGTGTTGCGAAGCGCATCCAACATATCGACCCACCTTGTCGAGTTAAAGGCATTCTCGACATAAGCGTAACAAGAAGCAATACTCAGCGAGGGAAATGGTTGTGGCTCTCGGCTCTCTTCACAGCTCTCCATGGACTTCGGTGATAGCGTCAATCGTTGACCGTCCCTTTCTGAAGCCATACTGACGGGGGGCATGAGTCCCCCGGCAGCTTCCACGGCAGAGGTCAGGCGGGAACGGATCAGCTTCTCGCACAGCTTCCCAGCCGTGTCCAACGTGTAGAAAGGCCTGTGGGACGACGACAGCTCGGGATCACCTTTGCCCTTGCTGATCAGTACAAGCCTTGCGGTTTTCCATAGGGAGCCGGAAACACCCCTTCTACCAAACAGGCGTTGTACATTCTCAACAACAAGTCAGCATTAATTGAAAATACTTTCTTTAAAGCCTCGCTGGGAATCCCTCCCGGGTCAGGAGCCTTGTTGCTCTTTAGGGAGAGAACGGAGGTTTCCATCTCCTCGAATGTGAAGAGTGGAACATCATCTAACCGTCCAAAGTCAACCGGCGTACATCCTAGGCCTAGCCTACAAATAAATACATACAAAGAATGATTTTAGCTAAGACCTCAAAACAAGCAAGTAACTTTATAATAATTATGCTTACAATATTAAAGGTAAATAGATTGAAGAGCGAAAAAAACAATACAATTTAAAATCAATGATTGCAAAATTAATAAAAATCAAGTAATGTAAGTATTGTAGAATTATGCTTACTTAACACTTAATGCATATTTTGTTACCTGAGACATAGGCTACAATGGCACAATACATTCTAATTAGTTGTTCAATTTAAATCTTTCTCCCAAATATATATTAGTTGTGTCCCATAAATTAGTTAATCTCATAATTCCGTACGACAGCAATTCATTCCACATCAACATGCCTATCTTTTGGTATAATTTATAACTTCAACAAGTAAACATCAGTGTTGATCTATTTAATTTAACAAATAGGTCTGTCAAAATATCAATTAAATTTTATTTAAAAACGTAACATAACGGCGAGCAGATATAAACAATAAAAAGTTATGTTGTTTTCAGCATACACAGCGACAACTCAGCTGCGATGGGTCACATAAACTGATCATAGCAACTATATTAGTCAAATCATGTAGCCTAAACAACTAAAGTTCTGTCAAAAATTTCGGAAAATAAGCTTTTTTAATACTTGAAAATAATTGCTCAATTATAGTTTATTACCTAGTTTAAAATACTTAAAATCTAACCTGAGAATTTAATTGAAATCAAATTAGTAATAAAAAAGCCTTTTGGGGGTCTAAAATTAGCCTAAGTGAAATTTAAACTCGATCGTATAGAATTTTATACTCTATGTTCCATAGAGTAAAAATTCAATTAAAATTAACTGCAGTAATAAATATTTACAAATTTATTTTGTATTAAATTTTTTTGTTTTATACTTTTGTTTGTAGTTAAGTTTAACTTCTTTATAAGTGTAAATATTACAATCGAATTGGTTTGACAATCGATTTTTGTACTATATACGATGAACACTAAATGGTTCCTGCGCTTGGCCACGCACCGAAGCGACGCACCCTCTACATTCGATTCCCATCTAATTAAAGCCCGTATTTAGTACACATTTTAAGTGGGATCTTTATGTGGTTGATGACGTTCGGTTATTGTTGACATCTTCCCTCTATTGACTATGGGTAGTGTTTAAAGATATTTCGTTTAAATAATAAGTTTTTTTTTTTTTTTTTAATGAATCATTAATTAATCTTTTACTAGGGGCCGCCTGCTGGTCGAAATTCGACCAAAAAATCAGTTGATCTTGAGCAAATTAATTTTAAAATGTTTTATAAATGAAGCATCTGTTCTTCCTTATTTGCTAGCATTAAAGTTTTTTTATTACATCAGCTGTCTTATGACTCAATCAATTATCATTCTCCCATAAAATTAACATTGCAACTTTGAAAGCCTTTAGGGCGTAGCTCCTTGGGCCGATGTGAATTAAAACGCGATTCTGTTCATCTGCAGCACAATACCTTTCTAACGGTATGCGCGGATTTCTCCTACGATGCCCACAAGCTGAGAAAAAAAGGAGGAAAAGAAACATGCTTGCCTATTAATATATAGATTGTATATACATTATGTAAGCGAATTGGTTCTCACGAAATATCCCGAGGTAAGAAAACCCTAGGATGGCGTCAGACAATTCATTTTATAGCCTAGAAGCCTAGGGCTGTGGAAAAAATAAAAAAAACTAATAATGTTACCTGGAATTAGCTCTACTTCTCTAATTAGGTCTTTAAAGTAGCAATCCTTTTCTTAGAGGAATGGTTTATTAAACTTTACAAATGAAGCAGCTGATTAGACATTACATATTCGATTATTTATTTACGTGTAATTTTAGTGTTCTATTTTGGGTTAAAGTTGCGTTAAGTACAAAGTTTAGACATATGAATTTTTATTTAATTTAGTTTATTTTATTTTTTATTAGAATTATACGTTATATAACGTCTACATGTATCGTGTTAGAGGAAGACCCCGAGATAGTGGAACATGTTTTCCGAATGTTTCACAGGAAAGAGAAAGGCAAAGAGCAGTTTACAATGGAGATGAAGAGGCTTATATCGGTCGTGACCAAAATTAATTTTAGACGCCCTTTACTAAATGAAAATGATGTAATTCAAAATAGTGTCGGTACCCTTGACCAAAACTGTCGTCATTGCAATGCACTTCATTATCCTGGCGAATCTGTTAATGGTTAGGACTGTTGAGTGTTAATGGGCACTCATGTTGCCACAATGGACTTATTTGGCTACCACAGCCTAGAACAAACCCACGGCTACAACATTTAATGCTAAACAACCGACATTTTATTGACAATGTAAGAAAATATAATAGTGCCATGGCGTTCGCATCATTTTCCGCGTGCACAAAAGAAATACCTGGCAATGGCCCTTATACTTTTAAAGTACAAGGGCAGATTTACAGGTATATTTCAGACCTTCATCCTTAAAATGAACAGCCGCCTTCATACGGTCAGTTATACATAATACTCATCAGTTGCAAATGACATCAGATTGGGAAGATTGGAAAACCAGACTTTGAGTGAAGACACACTGATACTTTTGAACGATATTCTATCTGAAAATCTTACAGCCAAGCATACATGCGTGCAGGTCAGATGTTGTTTGAAGAACAAAATCAACATTCTCCTCGACAGTTAGACTTGCGTTTTATCGATAGAATCTCCATGGACAAACGCCAATGCAACAGACCCACTGCCGATGAAATAGCCGGAGTGTTCATCTCCAGAGATGGAGAACCACCAGAACACCGGTATGTGGTTGTTCACGGACGAGTGGGTGGTCCGAAATTGTTGTCCGTCCTCAGTCCCCACTGTGATCCAATGCTATATCCCTTAATCTTTCCTTATGGTGAGCCAGGATGGGACAAAGAAATGACGCATAATGGGGCTAGAAGGCAACCAATAAGACAAAGAATAACTCAATTGCAATTTGTGAGTTGCATAATTGCAATTAGGGCTGGCGATTCCCACCTACATACAAGCAAAAAGCTATTCAAACAGTATCTGGTTGACCAATATACTAGAGTAGAGGCTGCCAGACTCAATTATATAAGAGGACATCAACCAGAACTAAAAAGGCCTACAAGACTTTGTTTAATCGTATTCTAGAAGAAAATCTCCAGGCTGGAAAAATTGTTATTCTGCCATCGTCTTTCAAAAGAAGTCCAAGAAATATGGTACAGTGCGAAAATAATATGGGAAACCAGACCTTTTCATCACAATTACTTGCAATCCTAAATGGCCGGAGATAACTAATTCTTTGAGTCCAAATGAAACGGCTTCTGACAGACCAGATATTGTGTCTAGAGTATTCAAGCTAAAACTAAACGAAATAAAAAATGACATTTTGAATCATGATGTGTTAGGAAAGGTTGTGGTGCACGTATACGTTATTGAATTTCAGAAAAGAGGATTGCCTCACTGCCACACGCTTTTAGTGCTTGAAGAGGGTGCTAAGTTCCATGAACCAGACGATATTGACGATTTAGTTTGTTCAGAAATACTCAATGCCGAAGAGTTTCCAAGACTCAATGAAATTGTACTGAGGACAATCATCCATGGTCCATGTGGAACTCGAAACATAAATTCACCATATATGGTACAGTAGATGTGAAATGTTCTACAGGGTATCCAAAGGACTTTTGTGATGAAACTATCCTCAATAATGACGGTTATAGAAAATATCGAAGAAGAGATATGGGATCAACACTAAAAGGAGTGCATCAAGTGGATAACCGTGATGTTGTACCATACAACAAGTACCTGCTACTGAAATATGACGCACACATAAACGTAGAAGTATGTTCCAGCGTTCGAAGTATTAAGTATTTATTTAAATATGTTTACAAAGGTTATGATGTAGCCAACATGGCATTTGTGAAAAATGTCACAACAAATGAAACTAATTATGATGAGACATTAAGTTACGCAAATATAAGATATGTAAGTGCACATGAATGTGTTTGGAGATTGCATCAAATTGAAATGAAAGCCTGGAAGAACAATCACATACTATTCTTTGCTTGGCTGTACATGAAGAGGGATCGCATAACGTGTATTTCAAGCCTGGAGAAGAGGCAGGCTCTTGAAAACGCAAATAACAAACACACAACTTTGACTGCATGGTTTGAGTTAAACAATCAAGATCAAGAAGCACACCAGTATTCGTACACTGTAATTCCTAACCTCTACACATTCAAATGTAACAAATGTACAAAGAGACAAAGAGGTGGAAACAAAATTATAGGACGAATGTATGCTGTTGCTCCAAATTATGTTCAACGCTTTTACATTAGAATGTTACTTCTCCACGTCAAAGGGGCCACATCTTTCAGAGACTTACGCTACTACAATGGAACCTATTATGGAACGTATAAAGAAGCTCTCATTGCCCGTGGGCTCCTAGAAGACGACCAAGAGTGGATGAATTGTCTTGATGAAATGACAACGGTTAATATGCCTCACCAACTTAGAGAACTTTTTGCTTACATATGTTGTTTTTGTGAACCTACATCACCAATAGACCTATGTTTACGGTTTAAAGAACATATGGTTGAAGATTTCACATTTGACGACAACATCGGTCTAGAAGATGCTGAAAATATGGCTCTGTTAAAAGTTGAATTCTTTGAAACAAAATGGTCTGGACTGCATAAAGTTAGGCTTGCCAATTCCTATACATGTAGTTTGCAACGACAATTTGGAATTTAACAGTGTTGAAAGTTCAAATATAGGAAAACAAATGTATGAAAAATTGAATGCAGAACAAAAGCTAATTGTTGATAGCATTTTATAAAACATTACGGCAAACGATACCAACAATGATAACCTTTTTTTCCTAGAATCTCCAGGAGGTTGTGGGAAAACGTTTGTTTATTCCTGCTTAATAGACATTGTACGAGGAATGGGACTTAGTCCGTTAGCTGCAGCATGGACTGGGATTGCAGCATTGCTTTTGGATGGTGGACCTACGATTCACAGATTATTTGGACTTCCTGTTCCAATAACCGAAACATCTATTTCATCCATAAAGCATAATGAAGACAGAGCGAATAAATTAAGAAAGTTATAAATAACACATCGTAGTTATTGATGAAGCGTCAATGATTCCTGTACATGCACTTGACTGCATAAATCGTTTATTGCGGGATTTGACAGGAGTACAAAGAATAATGGGCGGAAAAATTACGGTATAGTTTTTGGTGGAGATTTCAGGTAGGTTTTGCCCGTAATCCCACATGCAGGGAAGGTTCAAATAATTGAGTCATGCAATTAAAATTACTTTTGAAAGAAACGGGTATTTATATTAGTATTAAAATTTAAAGGGTAAATTTCGTATAATGTGTGGATTTAGATGTATTACTTTTAAAATTAAGTTTATAAATAGTCCCAACCGGTGAAAATCTTTTTTAGTTGAAAAAGAAGAGTTTTTAAACTCTAATTTTTAACATTGGTTTTGATAATGAAATAACAACTAGAAAAATATAAATTAACGCTGTTTGTAGATTTTTGTTAACTATGGAATTTATATTTGGATTTTAATCTAAACTACATTGCCTATTTAAAATTTTTAATAAAAGTGAATTAAGCAAGCGTATAGCCTTACCAAAGAGCAAGTCTCGGTAAACCCGCTACTACAAAACATAAAACAGCAATCGCTGCTACGAGCCCCTAGTTACCATATAATAGCATTAAGTACTATTACAAACCCACAATAAAAGTCTCCTTTTCAAAACAAATGATTTTTCTGTAATTTTTGGATTTTCAATACTCATCGAAAACATATTGTTACAGGTATTTGTTGCTACTCCATCGTCCTTCGAACGAATTTCAAACATTTTTTTAAATCTCAAAACTGTATACCATCTTACTTACCAAATCATATATACCTTACCAAATCACCTTACACAATGTTTTGTTAAAGAGTTAGCAGTATCAAAGTAAAAAAGAATTATTTATGATTCATTACTTCCCTCTGTTTAGCATTAAGTGGCATTTAATGAAAGTAGATCAGGTTCAAGATAAATAACTAAGCTTTTTATTGGAGATAAGTAAAGGTCAATATTGACGCAACTAACAGTCTGTGAGTAATCACCACCTTGGTGAGCTGTTATTCATTTCGTTACTTTAACCGCAGTATTTGCTTCGATGCCTGTAGTTACGAAAAACATGTTAGTTTTTATAAAATCTGAAACAGTGTTGAACGTTCAATACATTTATAATGTTACGATTCTCTACGATGCAAGTTAGATGACAGATATGTAGTCCTTAATTTTCTATTTTAAATCAAGCTAAAAAGGATTAGATTAAAATTGAGGAAATATTCTTCCAATGATAAGTTAATGTTGGGATAGAAATGACGACTATGTTAAATGAATGCTTTATTTTTCAAGCCTAAATTTAGCATTTTAATTTATTTACCTTGACGATTATTCGTTTACATTATATTAGGAATTTTATAGGTCAATGAGATTTGATATGAAATGTTGTTGGGATAGCATGATTGATTGGTTTTTATTGTAAATTATATGTTTAGATAAAATTGGTCAGTAAAATAACAATTTGATAGTAACATTGCTCAACTATGGTCAAAAGGGTGTCATGTAAAATGAATACACATATAATAAAAGCTACGTAACCGAGTGAATTTGATACAATACAACATGCATTTTAAGACCTTTGTGATAACACGAGTAACTGTCCTGTATAAACGTAGATTAACAAAGAGATAAAACATCGATTCTTCAATAACGATAAACCGATGCGCTGTTACCGTTGATCCGGACTGGTTTAGGGTTTCAAAACGTGTTTTCGACTCTTCATCGCTGCATATATTCTATTGTATGTCCATTGCGAGTTAAGGTTTATAATTTCAATCAACAAAATTAATGTTTTCACATGCCTTTTCATTTTTGGTATGGAATAATTCAAAGTTGTTTAATATGTGGTAGGTATTAGGAATGTTATTGGTGTAAATATTCGACTAGAATAAAAATACATGATTTCATTATGAATGGGTTCGCTTACTAATAAACACATATTATGTTCTCTAAATATTGAGGTTATTAAGATACACTTATAAAAAGCTTTATGAGTTTTTATTAATGTAGTCAGTATCTGTGTACATTGTGTGTATCTCGATGTTTTGTGGCAAGATAAAACTTGCCTTAAGTCCATGGCGAATCAGGTGGTCTCAAGATCAGGAAAACTGTTGGGACCTGATGGAAACACTCCATCTATTTCTGTAATGTACGAAGATATTTTTCCAGAGAGATTTCCAAAACATCACGCCGACTTTTAAAAATCAAGCAAAGTACAGGAAAATAAGTTAGGACAACAGTTAGATTTTAATGAGAACAAAACCAATATCTTATCACAAGAGAAAATCCGCAGGTGTGTTGAAGTAACGTTAGCGATGAAATAGGAAACAACGCCTATTTTCCATGCTATATCTAAGCCCATGCAAACTAATAGGATCACGGTTAACGTCTTTGATTAAGTTTTAGAAATCATGAGGTATATTTTTGAGATGGCTAGAAAACTTGTGTTGTTGGGGACGCTTCCCCTATTCCCTTTTGCTTCCTTTAACAGGAATGATGCCACCGATTCCATAAAGAAATTCTATAGAAACTATAGATTACTTTGCTTATGAATGTATATTCGTCAATAGATCATGGAATTAATATAAGATCGTAATACATTTTACGATGGAGCTTAAAGCATGGGGTTACATGTAATAAGAGGCTTCTAAAAATATTCTATTAGGCTAGTATCAAACTTTGTTATTAAATATACATATTCTGAATGTAAGCATTGTCAGTAGTTTCTAAAACGTAGTTGTGATAAAAATGTATTATTTGTTCTGAAAACCATGTACGTGAATAAAAACTTCATCAATGAAACAAACAGGTGGTGCTAAACTAACAAAATTTTTGGCAGCTGAACTATTTCGCAAGTGATCTCTCAGCTATGCCGGCTGCCAGACCATATCCAAACGGCCCTTTCCAGGGCCACTTTAGAAGTAAAGGCTCAGTTTTAAATATTTGTCATTTTAACGTAGAGGGTCTGAGCAAATCCAAAAGCAGCAAAGTGCTGCTAGAAAATAATGCCGATGTCCTCGCAATACGAGAAACACATATAGAAGACTTAGAGAACAGTGCGAGGGGCAACATCACAGGATATAGGCTTGTGGACAGGGTCTATGGTGTGGCGACTTACGTTAGGCAAGACATAGACGACGTATCAGTCTCCCACAAACGTTGTGTGAACAGCATATTTACTGTTGCTGTTAAGGTATCTGAGACTACCATTGTAAATGTCCACAAACCACCAAACATCTAGTGGTCAGATAAAGTTCTCCCAAAATTTGAACATCCTGTGGTATATGTAGACAGGTGACTTTAACAGTCATAACACCCAGTGGGGATACTCGTCCAATGATGACAACGTCTTTCTGGGCTGAAAATAACAAAGTTTTCCTGGTATTTAATGCCAAGATCCCACACACTTTCCATTCAGCTCGATAGCGTCGTGGGTACTCTCCAGACTTGTGCTTTTGTTCTTGTGACCGATCAACAACACCCACAACAACTTACAGGAAGGTTCTATGTGCCTTTTCTCATTCTCAGCATAGGCCTGTACTAATATCAGTGGGAATCCAAATTCCTCTTGTAAGATCTTTTCCTCCGCCTAAGTGGAACTTTAAAAAAGCTGAATAAGAGGCCTTCTCCACCAGGCTTGAAAAAAATTAGGTTCATCCCTCCTAAAATAAAAAAAAAACTACGATCGGTTCACAGAACTTGTTCTGTCTTCCGCTAAAGCGTCTGTCCCAAGGGGTTTTAGGAAAGAGTATATACCAGGATGGAGTCAAGAGTGCGAAGACCTTTACAGTGAGTTCACTGTTACTGCTGACAGAGATGTAGTGGACCAACTGCTTGACTCTCTCGACCACACGCGGATAGAGAAATGGGTGAAAACTATTGAGAACATAAACTTCACCCAGAGTAGTCGCAAAGCCTGGTTTCTGCCCAGAAAGCTCTCCACTGGTAAGAAAAATGATAATACGCTGTCTCGCAACCTCGTACGTGTGAAATTGCAAAACGCCTCTACTGTTCGTCTAAACCCATGCGTATGTCTGCAGACAGGAAGGTGAACTTTAAGCTCAATGAAATAAAGCAAAATTGGTAAGCACCAGTGGAAGTCTCTAGACCTTTCACTATGGATGAGCTGGATGCGGCGATTGATGCGATGCCAATTGGCAAAGCAGCATGCTTGGATGAAATCTTCCCGGAGTTTATAAAACACTCGGATAAAAAGGCTAGACAGTTCCTTCTTCAGTTTTTGACACAATAATGAAAACCGGCGACTTTCCTGGTATATTTAGAAAATCCAAAATAAAAGCTGTCTTGAAGCCCGGTAAAGATCCAAAACTGCCTGAAAATTACCGACCCATAGTCTTTCTTAGTGTCTGTTATAAGCTGCTCAAGAGGTTGATGTACAACAGAATCCTCCCTGTTCTCGATTTCAGCATCCCCGTCGAAAAAGCTGGGTTTAGACCTGGACGCAACTGTTGTGACCAGTTTCTAGCTCTTACTTCTTTCATTGAGGATGGGCCTCAGCTAAGACTGAAAACCTCCGTTGCTTTCTTAGATCTCACTGCAGCTTATCACACTGTCTGGAGAAAAGGCCTTCTTATTAAATTTTACAACGTGATTCCTTGCCCTTTCCTGTTATGTCTCCTCAACTCAATTCTCTCCAACAGGATGATTAAAGTATATTTGGAACGCAAGGAAAGTACTTTTAGGCAAATAAAGGATGGACTTCTACAGGGGTCAGTGCTCGCCCCACTGCTGTTTAATGTGTATACAGCCGACATTCCTGACACTAGCTCCTCAAAGTTCGTTTACGCAGACGATATAGCTCTGGCTTATCAGCACCAGGAATCCCAAAAAAGCTGAGGAAAAACTAACAAATTACCGCACGACCCTCGGTGAATAATTTAAAGCCTGGAAGCTAAATCCAAACCCAACAAAAACCGAGGTTTCTTGTTTTCACTTGAACAATAGAATGGCCCACCAAAAGCTTAAAATTGTATTTGGCGGTATTGAGCTAAAGCATAATGAACACCCACAGTACCTGGGGGTCTCTTTAGATCGGTCCCTGACATTCAAAAGCCACCTACAAAAGACAGCAACCAAGGTGACCTTGCTGGCTCCACATGGGAAGCTAACGCACAAGTTCTGCGAACCACTGCTTTGTGCCTAGTTTACTCAACTGCTGAGTACTGTGTTCCCGTGAGGTTGAAAGTGTGCATGTCAGAGATATCGACGTCCAGCTAAACAGGACTATGAGAACCATTAGTGGTACACCCATGGCAACTCCCGTCCCATGGCTCCCGGTCCTGTGTAATATCGCTCCACCTGAAACCAGACGAAGGGATGCACTCATTAGGGAATATACTAAGATCTTATCTGCTCCACATCTGCCCATCCATGATTACCTACTCCAGTTTACGATTGAGGTCCCGAAAACCCCCACTGTGGACAGCATCCCAGTTGACGGACTCAAACTTTTCCATCAAACCGACTGGACTTCCTCCTGGGAATCTTTCCAAGGTCGGAATTGTTTTCTGATTGCTGACCCAAAATTAGCAGTAGGTGGTATGGATCATTCTTTGGAATCAATGGACTTACTCAATCGATTCCGCACTGTAGTGGGAAGATGTAATTATTGGAAATATAAATGGGAATGGCAGAAGATCAGTCATGCCAGCTGTGGTGCGGAGTTCCATACTATGACTCACACTTTCACCGAATGCCGTTTGAGTGCTTTCCCGGAAGGGCTAATGGGCCTGCATTGTGCAAGTGAAGCTGGGCTGCAATGGCTTAGTTTATTTTAGTATATATATATATATATATATATATATATATATATATATATATATATATATATATATAACTCAATGAAACAGTAAATACCTTGAAAAGAATGAAAGGAATAAAAGATATCTTTCAACGGATATGTTGTATTCAAGTTACTGTGCGTTACTCAGTGAATTGCATTATAGAAGCTGTGCGTGCTTTGTTGGACAACTTTGAAGCAATTCTGTCAGCTTTAGAGGAAACTTTGACAACCTCAAGATCAGCGCTAAAACTTTATTAAAAAGTTATATTATTTCGTGTTTTATTTACATTACATTTATTGACTTACATTTCGTAACCGAGTTTTCATACAATAGAACTGACTACTGGTAGGATTTTTTAAACTATTACCTTATTTTCAAACACTTTTACGTCTATCTGAGTAATTACTGTCTAACGAAATTCCTCTTTTAAATTCTCACACTATTTAGAGCAAAAGAATTATTCTGGAATTAGCTGACACATCTGAGTTCTCGAATCTGTATCATATTAAAGGTTTATGGAAAATTATTAGAAGTCAAACTAAACCCCCCAATCTATAATTATTTAATACGTTAAGGGGTTTTTGTGTAGAGAACTCCTCCTACAATTCTCAACAGATTTTCAAGTTTTTGTAGTCGTTGGATAGGGATTGGTCTGTAGTTCTTTCCGCCAAAAATTGATGAGAATCGGACTTAAAATAAGGGCGCTATCCACGAATTAAATTTGAAATTTTCCCATTTGGATAACATTGGTTTGGAGATTGGTTTGAGCATTATAAACATCAGTTAACGTCAAGTTGTAGTATTTGGCGATCACTATTCTTCACTATATTGGAATGATCAGATTGATTTAGAACTACATGTAACTTTCGTATTGTATCAAAATAAATTGCTCGATGTCGAGCAACACGTGCACTAGTAATTACTTATTATTAAAGATTTCAAGAGTATTGTAGTATTAAAATGTTTCCAGGAATCAGAAATCAGAAATCAGAAATTTATTTCAACCAAGACAAGTTTAACAAACTTATATAGTTGACGTCAATCTTAACAATTTGCACATTATTACAATTAATACATTTTACAGTTTACACATTATTACAATTTACACATTTTACAGTTTAAACATTTTCCAATTTACATTTTAACAAAGGCCCAAGTAAATTTAAAATTAATCTTCTTCAATAACAATTACAGCAAAACTAAGATGACAAAACATTTTTACAATTCTTATTATTACAGTTACAAGAAACAAATATCAATAGACGTCTCATTTAAGAATTCATCCAGGCTGTATAAAGGGTGATTTATTAGCTACTCATAAAGCCTCCTTTTGAATATACTTAAATTCACGTTATGAGCATTCATGGGAAGTTTATATAACATTTTTAAGCCCATGTAAAAGTGGGACTTTTGCGACTTGGCAAGTCGAACATATGGCGAATCAATGACACCCCTGTACCTAGTATTGTGACTGTGAGAGTGGTGTCTTAATGGAATTTTATCTAATTGTATTTTAACATTAACTAGGCACAAATAAGTATATGAGGAAAAACAGTAGGAATGCGTTCATTTATAAACAAAAGTCTGCAGTGAGCTCTAAAGCCAGAAAAAGTTATTATTCTGATAGCCTTCTTCTGAAGTATAAGTATACTATTGGTATTGATGGCACTGCCCCAGAGTAATAATCCATAAGATAATAGGCTATGAAAAAATGCAAAGTAGGCCATTCTTAAAAAATCTTTAGGGATGCATTTCTTTAGCTGACGTAGCAAATAGATTACTCTTGATAACCTACTACAAAAACTCTCAATATGAGGGCTCCAAGACAATTTAGAGTCAACTGTTATATCTAATAGTTTGACATGATCACTGACACCAGGTAAGTCTAACAATTCAGTGGTTCTACTTAATGAAAAAAGAATTGATTGAGTTTTCATATTATTCAATAACAGACCATTTATATCAAACCAGTTACTACATTCAGATAGGCTATTACTAATTAATTCAAGGAGAACATTACTACTAAAACTACTACAGAAAAATGTAGAGTCATCAGCGAACAAAATAGATTTACAGGGTTGTGAAACGTTCACTGGCAGATCATTAATTGCGACCAAAAAAGAAACGGGCCAAGGACCGACCCCTGTGGCACTCCAATCTTCAAGCTTGAGACTGCTGAAAGTGTGTTATTTAAAAAAAAAAACTTGTTGAGTGCGATCACTCAGGTAGTGCCGAAAAAAATCAAGCTCCACACTTTGGATGCCATGATGTTCTAGCTTCATAAGGAGAATGGCGTGCGGAACGCAGTCGAATGTCTTGGACAAATCGCACAACGTAGCGACTGTGCTTTCATGGCTGTCAAAACCATTAAGAACTGCTGTCACCAAGCACTCGACCGCATCCACTGTCGACAGACCCCTCCTAAAACCAAACTGGGCTTTGTAAAACAACAAATTGGACTAAAAAAAATCATTGATTTGGTGCATCATTGCCTTTTCAACAATTTTTGAAAAGATCGGCACCACAGAGATCGGTCTATAGCTTGCAGGACTAGAATTATCACCCCTCTTAAAAATTGCCACAACTCTTGACTTTTTAAGATCACTGGGAAAAACCCCACATTTAAAACACTCGTTAATACATAGCATGAGAGGGTATGCAACAACAAAACAAACCTTTTTTATAAAATCACTGCTAATATCATAGATATCTTTACACTTACTTGGCTTTAAATTTCTTATAATAGATGACACCACATCACAAGACACGGGCTTCAGTTTGAAGGTAGGAGCATCAATAGGAAGGTTCTGGACAAGATGTGCAGCATGTTCAACCGATGAGCTAGTTGCCCCCCGGACCTCATCGATAGAAGACGCAAAATAGCTGCTGAAGATCTCAGGTGTAAGAGTTGAATCGCTTCCATGATGACTGTTGACCTTTTGTCTCGAACAATTTATTATCTCCCAAGCCTTTTTACACTGGTTCGGAGCAGCTGCGATAGAGTCAGCGTTCGCCTTCAACTTGGCTTGACGAATGGATTTTTTGTAATCAGCCTTTGCCTTGACATAGTTTTTTTTGTAACTTCAACAAATAGATTATATCTCTGGGCCCATAGATAGATATCGTGGCATTTTTCAACTTCTCTCTTTTTTTAACAGTTCATCACCATACCAGGCATTTGTGTGGGATTTAACTCATTTAACAGAGGGAAGTTTGGATTTAAAAGGAAAACATTCGTCCATTTTATTTCTAAAAATCCCTAAAAAAACTTCAAAGATATTACTTTTACCATAAAATTCTTTATCCCAATTTATGAAACTAAGTGACTCTGCAAACTTATCAATATTAAATTGGCTGAAATTTCTGAAAAGCGTAACATTGTGCTCAGATAAGTAACCAGAGCTCCTACTTAATTCAGAGTTAGGCCTACTAGTATTAATATTTGGCAACTTCAATGTCGTCAACAGAGCATTTTTATCAGACAGTGGTGGAGTAAGTACCTCGGTAACCAAATCGGTTGTCATAGGCAGGTTTGTTAAAACATTGTCAAGACATGCACTACCTCTTGTTGGTTTTTGTTCAAGCAATGGCAGTTCACCGAACGGAGAACATCTAGGAATTGTAAAGACAAATTTTGTTTTAAGGTTATGTCAATGTTAAAATCACCACAAGCAATGATAGGCAGGTTATACTTTAGAAGATAAACAATAAGTCTGTCGAATTTTTCCAAGAATAAAACATGGTTCCCATCAGGCACACAGTATAGTGACACGATAATTACCTCAATGTTAGATAAGATAACTTTTGCACATACAACCTCAAAGTCACTTTCATGGCAAAATTGGGTAACGTTGATTACCTGGTAACTAAGATCTTGCCGTACATAAATAGCTACCCCACCTCTTAACCTATTACTGCGACAGTATGTGGTAATACAGCAAAAACCACTAATGACACCTAAGTCCATAGTTGCATCAGTGTACCAGTGTTCACATACACAAAATATTACGCAATTGTGCAGTAAAAGCAAAATTTCAATTTCGAGTAATTTGTCTGAGAGAGATTGGGCATTAGCAGAAAGTATCGTGAAGTCAAAGTTAGTTGAGGTTATATTTACATCACAAGGTTCACTACTTTTGCCCATGCCAGACAAGTCAAGTCCTAGGCCTACGTCCCTGATGTCACAACATGACGTGTTGAGTTTAAATCAGACTTACGCCAGGATTGTTGTGATCTACGTGGTGCAACGAACGCTTTGACCAGCACTCCGTCATCCCAAAACTCGGGGTCTAAAGCTTTCTCAAACAGTTCTTCTTTAAGTCCAATTTTAAAGGATTTGTAGGTATCATACCTTGGGCGTATTTCTTCACACACAACATTGTTGATATTACAGCTGGCCAAGAAAGATTCTATGTCAGCCTTTGTAGCTTCAGAATCAAGGCGGGATACAAATATCCACCTTTTCTTCTCTGCAAGTTTCAATTTTATGTTGCCTCCAGTTTTCTTGCCGATTATGTGCTTGGGCTTAGACCTAATATCCATGTAACCAGTATGAACAAAATTCGAAGATTTCCTAGGCCTAGGTCCAAATTGTTTATTTATCCTATAGATCACAGTCTTGAAACCATCGTCAAAGTTTGCTTCAGAAACGTTTCCAGAGGTTGATTTATCTGCTTCAAATGATATATTAGAATCCGAGTCCACTGATTGAGATTTAACAATCTTATTGTTTACAAGAGCACTGGCGTAGGTTAGATCATAGTTATTACACTGAGACTGAGATGCAGACGACAGTGGCTGGGATGGAGTAATAAGCGAAGTACATTGAGTATTCTTCACGCTCAAACTTTCAGTGCACTGCTTCAAAGATTTATCATGCTGTTTTTCCGAAGGCTGCATTGAGTGACTCACTAACTCCTTTGGTTTATCACGAACTTCGGCTCTTATTTTAGTCACTTCTTCATTTAGTTGTTGATATTGAGCAAAGGGTATATCCAATCGATTACACATAGCCATATTATTGTTGCTATGTGATTCAAGCTCAGTCAAAACCACATTAGTAGGGGGACTTGGGGCTGCATACGCCTGCTGTGGGATATGTGGGATAATTTATGCAAGCCCCCCCCCCCCCCCGAGGCCACCCAAGTTGCTGACCCCCCCCCCCCCAAATAGTAGAGGTGTTTGGTGCTTTTTTTTTTTTTTATTATTTATTTATTTATTTATTTTTTTTTTATTTTTTTATTTTTTTTTTATTTTTTTTTTTTCATTTATTTTATATATTTCGTGTATTCTCATCTACATAATTCCATTCCCGCCTTAACGCTACCCACGTCATCAACGTTAGTTACATAACCGTCCGCCTGTCCTTGAAACACGCGCGCTTTTACAAAATATCGATCACCTCATACACTGCAAGTAAGCGATTCACTCAGTCTCACACAGTCACTCGTGCGGTACAGACATGAGCGCATCCGGATTAATTGACGAGTACTTGAACGCATTCATGGCCGACATCAACGCTGCGAACGACAACGCTACAGTTGAACAGATCCCAGTTCCACCAACACCACCGAGACCTAAGAAGAGGATAAGACCTACGACTAAGCCTAAAGTGGAAGAAACAGCAAAACCAGGATGGGTTCCAAAACCATCAGACGACTGTCCCATCGTGTCGTGGCTTGAAAATGGACAATTTTACGCGGTGCAGAATCCATCAAACAGCGGACCAGTACTATTTAAAATGGAAATGTATGACGGTTCGGATATGGTGTACAGATGTGGCTTATTTATAGACAAGAACAGTGAATTATATGAGAGTGTCAACCAGGTAGTGGACAAATCGGAGAATATGTGGATTGATAAAGCTACGGGAGTACCGAAGATTAGCGGCTTGACACAAACAGTAACACGATACAGTAAGACAGTAGAGAAACCGAAAAAGCCAGTGGTAAAACCGAAAAAGCAAGCTGCGCGTAGAAGACCCACCAAGAAAACATTGTAGGAACAACGTCTAGACACTGTGCAATGCGACCTCGCCGAACACCTGCGCTCATAAAAATCCATGATGGCCGCCACCCTTCTCGACCACCTGCACAAACAAAAGAAGCGGTATGATCCTTCTCAGAATTCATCAACCAGCTGCACAAACAAAAGAAGCGGAACGACCCTTCTCAGATTTCATCGACCACCTGCATCCGGCCACCTGCACAAACAAAAGATTGGACACCTGCGAGACGACCCTTCTCAGATTTCATCAACCACCTGCGCAAACAAAAGAAGATTTATGATGTCTAGACACTGTGGAATGTGCCGAACACCTGCGGGACGACCCTTCTCACGTTTCATCGACCACCTGCACTGAACACCTGCGCACATAAAAAATTCCAAGATGGCGTCGTGGGCAACAAAAACCGAACGAACGGACTGACCGAGCATCATTCTTCGCCTGGAGACCACTTCGACTAGTCGCATCATCCCCATACTCTCTCATCATTACCATGTCGAGCATCAGCAGCAGCATGACTTCAGAGTCCGCACCTGGTGTAACGATGGACCTGCGGACATCATTGAACACCTGCAAGTCCAGCTCTCCGGCCTACACCCGCCTGTCTGATCTGCGAGAGGAGTGTAGCTATGCGATCAGCGGGATGGAGCGTGTGACCACTCCATTCGGCGAGACAGTCGTCGTCATTCTCGAGGGACAAGTCGGCGATGATTTCTTCCTACGAGTCTACCTGCCCAGGCGTTTCAACCAAGTCCTGAGCGATCACGACATCGAGCGGTACAACAGCGGCTTCGGAGATCGCCTACGTCTGATGAAGCGCAGCCCACTTCCAGGCAGTAAATTTACACCGTTGGAATTTTTGTAAAGCAAGAAAAGAAGACTCAAGATTTAATTAACCTTTATAAATTTTGATAGCTTTCGTAAGCAATAAAAATCCATGTACATTACAGCATAAACTAATGTCTTTTATTTTAAGATGAAACCCCAAACCTTTATTTTAAGCAAATTGTGTGTGATATTTAGTTTTAGTGTCAGTAGCGATCATGAGCTTGAAGTGGCAACATCCATTCTCAGCCATTGTGGCGGGTCCTTCAGGTAGTGGTAAATCACATTTTGTGTCCAAGTTTATTGAACACATAGATGAAATGTGTGATGTAAAATTTGCCAAAATTAACTGGCATTATGGTAGTGGTGGAGGAGGAGGTGATGTAAGTAATTCCAAAATAAGCCACATTGAGGGTTTACCAGACTTGAGTGATTATGATGGTAAGGAACCAATACTGGTTATAATTGACGATATGATGCGTGAGGCAGACGATAGAGTGGTGGATCTATTCACGAAGGGTTGCCATCACCGCAACATCAGTGTATTTTTCATTACTCAAAATCTTTTTCATCAGGGTCGTGGGCAGAGAGACATCTCACTAAATGCTCACTACATTATATTTTTTAAAAATCCCAGAGACAGAGTACAAATCAGATATTTAGCCAGGCAGATATATCCAGACAGCCCAAAGTTCATAGAGGAAGCTTACAGTGATGCCACGAAACAGGCACACGGTTATCTGCTTTTGGACTTGAAACAGTCGACATCTGAGGACATGCGAGTACGCACTTGCATATTCCCCGAGGATCGTGTAAACTACGTGTACTTGCCAAAGAAAAAATAGCCAGTCAGTCAGTTGCAATCATGTCGTGCTTGAAGAAGGACGCACCGCTGCTCAGAGCGCTGATACACGCAACACCCAAGGAACGCAAGGCACTGCTAAAGGTTTGTGACAAGAGTCGCATTCGCTCAGTCTGCGAGTGCGCCTACAACGTGCTACGTGGGAACGTGCCTCTGTCGAGTAAGACTAAAAGCCAGTTGAGCAAACATAAAGTGGCTCTGAGGCGCTTAGTAAGACAAGGACAGTGTTGGGGACAGAAACGAAAGTATCTAGTGCAGAAAGGCGGCGGAGTTTTTATTCCATTACTATTGAGCACAGTGTTACAGGCAGCAGTCAGTAGCGCATTGGGAAAGTGAGATGGATGTCCAGACGAGACCATTTTATTTGACTTTACTTAGCGGCACGGGTCCCTCAACACATTATTATCCGAAAAATACCACACATGATTTTACTGTACAACTACCGAATTACATTTGCTTGGACGGTGGCGATTGGGAAGTAGCGCTCGTAGAAACGCATTATCCATGTTCGTTCTCAACAGTAGACTCCGATGCTCTACTAAAAATATTTGGTTACAAAAAGGAAGAAGAAGACAAGAAGTCTGCGGGAAAAGAAGAAGACAAGAAGTCTGCGGGAAAAGAAGGCAAAAAGAAATTATTCATCGTCGACGTTAAACCAAATCCCGGAAACTACACTTCAGTCGAAGATTTGTTGAAACACATCAACGGGTTGAAAAGTGTAAAGAAAACTGGAAGTGTATTCAGTATTGACGAAGCAAAGCGTCTTAAAGTAACGTTCGGAACAAATACATTGGGAACTACCGAAGGAGTGGCTGGTTCCCAAAAAATCGGACTTCAGTTGGGAATAGTACGGGGAGACGAATTGTTAAATGTACCAGGTTTACAAACGAGTACTAGACCGATTAATTTAAATCTTGGTTTACCATCACATATGCTCGTGTACTGCGATCTGATTGAAGAACAAATATTAAGCGATGCCCGTACACAGTTATTGAGGATTATCAATATATCACACACGATAGATGATTATGGAACGTACAAGGCAGCATACATCAATGATCCGCACTACGTACCGGTGAGAAAGAAGACATTCGAAAGTGTGAGAATTTATGTGAAGGACATCTTAAAGCGAGATCTCTCATTCCGTCACGGAGCGTTGACCGTTAAACTACACTTCCGACCGACCGCTGCTGCACATCAATAATGGAGCACGCAAAGAAGATGGCTGTCGTCCCGCAAGAGCTTATTGAGCGTTTACAGGCTACATCATCGGAGAAGCCGTCAAGCAATTTGTCCACTACGGAAGGGCTGGATGTGGAGATGCAGAAAATAATGAATAACAAGAGTATAGACGATAGTGAAAAATGGAAACTGTACAATCAGGCGTTGCAACGTTTCTTACACTTTGCCTCTAATAATCGCCAGCCGATTAATATTCCAATTGTGGATACGGCATTTGGTGATGATGCCCAACACATGACACGGGGTGCAGCGGAAGGGCCAGTCGATGAGATTGTCGAAATGTTCTCAAAGACATACAGGAGTGATGCCCGCAATCTGTTGCGATTTATGAAAAAACCCGATAGTCGAATCAGTTGGGATATCAACTACTCGGTGTTTATCGATGGTCGAAAACTACCGAATGCGAATATAGTTGATATTTTGAATAACATAGTGAGAGTTCGAATAACCGAACGTATACCGCCAGGATGGATGGAAGTGATGACCGCTTTGAAAGAAATGAATGTGCCTCTAGAATTTATAAATAATACCAGAGCGTTACGGGAATTGAATGATACATTCAAATCATCATTGCGGATGACCAGTTCACCGAGTGCACCATCACCGCGCAGAACACCGATGCGAGAGCGGCTACGTTCGTGGGCGACAGTGAAACGAGGAGCTAAGGAGCGTCGCGGTGAGACATCATTACAGAGAACATTACGTGAGGTGGATAATTATCTAGCGAAAACACCGATTGAAGAAGCTGCGACTGGCGGCTATGCTGCGTCAACTCCCATCATAAGAGACGAATACCAGTGGGACAGGGAGCCGTTGGGCTTTCTAGACAGGTGGGAACCGTATCTGACCAAGTGAGCATGTACCGTCTCTACTACGACCCCGGCGAGCCCGGTGCGTTCGGCGGTGTCGCGCCGCTAGTGCGAGCTGCACGCAAGAGAGATATTTCAAAGTCGAAAGTAATCGAATGGTTACAATCACAGGACACTTATACATTACACAAGCCGGCCCGTAAACGCTTCCCACGTAATCAGTACTCTGTTTTCGGCCCGTACGAACTGTGGCAAGCAGACTTGAATGATATGCGAGGATTGAGTAAATACAACGATGGAGTCACTTACCTACTGACCGTGATAGACGTGTTCAGTAAACGTCTGTACGTGAAAGCGTTGAAGAGAAAGGAAGGTGCAGAAGTAGCGGTGGCATTCGAAGAAATATTCAAAGAAGCGACTAAAACTCCACGTTGCCTCCAGTCTGACAAAGGAACAGAGTTTACCGGCGCCAAGACCAGACAATTATTCAAAAAGTACGGAATAAAATATGTGACCACGCAGAATCCCGATGTTAAAGCAGCAGTAGTGGAACGCGTGAACCGCACGTTAAAGTCTCACATGTGGCGTTACCTGACTTACAAAAACACTTATCGATATATCGATGTACTGAACAAACTGGTGAAAGCATACAATGCCAGTGCACACAAGAGTCTCGGTGGTGGATTGCGTCCCATCGATGTGAAAAATGATCGGACGATAGCACAGGTGCTGCAACGCATGTACAGTAAAATTCCACGCCGTGTTAAGCCTAAACTCAAGATTGGTGACACAGTGCGCATAGCAAAGGAGAAGGGCACATTCGCCAAAGGCTACGAGACCAATTGGAGTAACGAAGTGTTTACTATTCGTAAAGTGAACACTCTGATGCCGCTGCCCATGTACACGCTGGCGGACCTCAAAGGTGAAGTTTTGACCGGCCAGTTTTACGAACACGAATTACAGAAAGTAATCTATCGGAGTGATCAACTATTCAAGATTGACAAAATACTGGACACTCGTGGCAGAGGCACCAGTAAGCGTTTTTACGTCAAGTGGCGAGGTTACGGAGACGAGTTTAACTCTTGGGTGAGAGCGCAAGACTTACAAAATGTCTAACTCGCAATTCTTCCTGACGCTACCCAGCAACAGTTCTATGGAATATTTCCCCAACAATAAGGTGTCAAACTACACTACGCATCTTTCGAAACAGATACGATTGGAAGGTGCATGGGAGATGGCTCTGGTGGAATCTCACTATCCATGTTCATTTCCATTAGTGGGCAAGAACGAGATTATAATAATCGAACAGGATACTATTCTTTCCGCCATAGGTATGGAAGAGCCAGACAAGTACACGTTTACTCTGGACATGGGTTACTACAAGAATATAACCGAACTGCTGAATATGATTAATGATGCAAAGGACCTCATCGATTACGTAGAGTTCACTTATGACAAAGATGCTGACAGAGTGGAAATAAAAATACTGAAAGAAGATGTGGTTGCGATACATTTAGACTATAAACTGGCTTTACAGTTGGGATTCGATCCGCAACAGAAGGACATTGTGAAAAACAATAAAGCGTCATGGCCACCGAATCTATCGATGGGGCTTCCAGCTAACATGTACGTGTACTGCGATCTGATTGAGCCACAGTTGATCGGAGACGCTTCTGCCCCGCTATTGAAAATCATCAACATTGACAGAGGTGACTACATGCACGGGGCGAATAAGACTGTACTCTATACCAGCCCGCATTACGTGCCGATCACAAAAGGTGCATTCGAGACTGTAGAAATCGACCTCAGGGATCACACGGGGCAAAACCTGTCATTCCTGTTCGGGACGTCGTACGTGAAGCTGCATTTCAGAAGAGCTCTGCATAATTAACTGTAATAATGGCTTCGAACGATCCGTACATGGCGTACTACTATCGCCAGCATTCGCAGACGGGCGGATCGATAGAAAAAGTGTTTCGCGGTGCCGCCTATCAGAGAGGACATGGAGTCGGCAGCTTCTTGGGCGGTATGTTTCGCACCGTATCTCCGATAATCAAGAGCGGAGTTGCAGCATTGGGCAGAGAAGCGTTAAAGTCCGGAATGGGTTTTCTAGGTGATGTCACTCTGCGTACGAAACATCCCAGAGATGCGGCAGAGGAGCGCATGAAAGAGTTTACCGGGTCGTTGAAACGCACGGCCGATGACAAGATTGAACGAGTTCTCCGTGGTGGTGGCAGTGTCAAGCGTCTGCGGCCTGCATCCAAAAAGCGCGGATCGCGTAAGAGTGGCGCGAAACGCGCAACGCGCAAGACTTCCGCGAAGCGCGCAATGCGTGGCGGCAAGAAACAATCGAGTAGCGGTCGCACACTGCGTGTCACACCTCAGTCTCTGGCTAAACTCCTTAGAGGAAGGACGTCATCATCGCCGTCCAAGAAGAGAAAAGCAGCAGTTAAAAATAAAAGGAAAGCAGCAAAGACAATAAGGGATATTTTTAATTAATCATGTCGTTCATACATCAAAGATCATGCGAATGCGTCAAGACGGAGCTGGACTTGTTTTCACTACCGCCCACACAGACGAGTATCGAAAATGGAAAATGGATTCAATACAAACCGATATCCACACTGACGGACGATTCACCGATAGAGTTTGTAGTGCCAGGCAATGGCGAAGAGTACACCGATCTCTCGCAAACAATGCTGGAAGTCACAGCATCGATAATCAAGGCGGACGGAGCGGCGATTGCTGCGGATGATGCAACTAAAGCTGGTCCGATAAATAACTGGCTACACTCGTTGTTCAGTCAAGTGGACATGTGCATGAATCAAAAATTGGTTACACCACAAAATAACACTTACGCCTATCGAGCGTACATCGAAACAGTATTGAACTACGGATTCGATGCCAGGAAATCGCATCTATCGTCCGTGCTGTGGAACGCCGATGATTCAGGCCATATGGAAAACACCGAAGACGATAATGATGGATTGGAAAAACGACGGAAGCTAACGAAAGGAGGACGAGAAATCGATTTGGTCGGTCATTTGCATTTGGACATGTGTAATCAGAATAAATATCTTTTGAACGGAGTCGAGCTACGCTTCAAGTTAAACAGGTCGAAAGATGCATTCTCCATAATGGTACACGAAGGTGACTACAAAGTGCATATCGTCGATGCGAACCTGTGGATTAGAAGATGCAAAGTCAGCCCGACCGTACTGTTGGCGCACAGCAAGATACTGCAGTCCGGCACCGCTAAGTATCCAATCACACGAGTGGATGTGAAATCTTTCACGCTCGCTTCCGGCATAAGGAGCAAAACTCTGGACAACGTATTTCTGGGACAAGTTCCGAAGCGCGTGATTGTCGGAATGGTAACCAATGCCGCATTCAACGGTGATGTCAAAAAGAATCCGTACAATTTCAAGAATTTCGATTTGAACTACTTCTCTCTGTACGTGGACGGTGAACAGGTGCCGGCCAAACCACTCCAACCCAAGTTCTCTCCTGCAGGTAGCGCAAAGTTCATTATGGCGTACAACACAATATTCAGCGGCACGGGGATCCATTTCTCAGACGCTGGAAACGTGATCAGCAGAGAAGATTTCGAAAACGGCTACTGCTTGCTAGTGTTTGATCTGACACCCGACCTGTCTGCCAGCGATACCGGCCACTGGAATCTCGTACGCAATGGCAGCGTGCGCATGGAGCTGGGATTCGGCACCGCGCTAACCGAGACTGTCAACTGTTTGGTGTACGCAGAGTTTGACAACGTAATTGAAATCGATCGACACCGCAACGTGATGGTCGACTTTGGTGGCTAGTCTCTCACCGGCACTCGTACGAGATGGATCGCTTACGCAGAGTACGTTGCAGGAATTTGGCCGCTCCCATCATTATTGATTTCCAGAGTTTCAAAGACAACATCAATGATTACATAATGAAGGAAGTCTGCGTTATGGAAGTGGACAGCGGGATACTACTGATGCATCACATCGCCAAACCGCCATTCAACAGGGACGAACTGACCATCGATAAACATCGAGAATCCCATTGGCTATCGAAACACTATCACGGATTAAAGTGGGATCAAGGGGACATCGGCTACTGCGACTTGGAACAAAAACTACGAAAGATAATCGCCAAACGACACACCGTCTATGTCAAAGGATCGGAAAAGAAGAGTTTTATATACAGACATTTAGTTATTGATCACTGCTCTACCAACGTTATCGACTTGGATGATATCGGATGCGGTTCACTGGCTACAATCAACAATCTACTATCGAAATCCACGCTGCGATGTCGCCATCACAGATCACCGAACCATCGATGCTCACTGTCCAATTGCATCGCATTGCACGGATGGTTGTTTTTGACTAACAATATTGATGATGAATTGGAATCTACTGATGAAACAAGTTCATATTTCTGCTCTTGCTTTCACACGTCTACGAGCACTACAACAAGTACTACCACCGCAGCTGTTGGCATCGACACCGTAGAATGAATACCAATCAGATTGAGAAATATCTATCGACTCTGCCAGTACACAATCATGGGGTCTACGCTGCCGACCGACTACCGCATCGCATCTCCCCGTCTACAGCAATCGTTGTGAATACCGATCCACACAATGAAGACGGTACGCACTGGGTTGCATTCTACCTGGACCGAAAGAGTGATGTCATTGAATTCTTCGACAGTTACGGACAACCTCCACATCTGTACTTCTACCAAGGATTCCTGAGACGTAACGCTCGTCGTTACCTGTACAACGAGTATCGCCTACAAGATGATGACAGCACAGTCTGCGGCCACTACTGCCTGACTTACCTGTACTACCGAACTCACCATGATATGAGGATGATGGACTTCGTGCAGCTCTTCGACGACACCTCCACTACTCACAATGATGCGATGATCAGAAGACTATTCACCAGATTGTATAAACACTTGTAGCAATTTTTGCTATTTTCTTTGTAAAAATCTTTTTATATTTTTCTTTTTATTGTAAAGTAAAAATCTTTTTCATTTGTCTTGTAATGTAATTTTTTTTCTTGTAATAAAAATGAGTACTCAACAAACACCAATCTTTTCATTTCCTTTTAGTATGTAAGTTAATCATTTTTAACAGGCTCAATATTTCAAAGTGCATTTAGAAAAATCAGATAGTTTAATCTTTGTGTAGACTCGACATTTATAATTTACTTTCAAAGACCAGAGAGTCTAGTAACTCAGTATTTCAAAAGAGTCTGATAGTTTACTCATTGCACATATTTGACATAACAGTTCAAAGTGAAAAGAGCCTATTAGGTTAACCTTTATGCAGACTCGGCATTACATTTTTACTTTCAAAGACCAGAGAGTCCAGTAACTTGATATTTCAAAAGAGTCAGATAGTTTAAGTATTTGTACACCTCTGTGCAGACTCGTCATTTATATTTTACTTTCAAAGTGAAAAGAGTTTGATATCTTAGTATTTTTAAAAAGCAAAGAGTCTGACAGTGAATGATCTTATTACTATGTGTAAAACTGGAAAATGAAAACAAGTATGTCAATACAAATGACTAGATTTATTGAAACAATCTTAAGTCTAACATCAAGTGTATTGAAAAAGGAGGAATATTGAATCATTGGATAGAAACTTTATACATTATTTAACAATAATAAAATTTATAGAATAGACATCAAAGATAAAACATTATAAAATGGTCAACAAAAATGAATTTGATTCATTAATAAAATTTACATACAAGCAACAACAAGAAAATGTACACCACAAAAATAAATAAAAGTTCATATCACAGTCCACACCAGTCCATAAACAGTCCATATCACAGTCCATAAACAGTCCATATCACAGTCCATCACACACTCCCGAGATCCGAACAGAGCCTACCCGATCACACTCATGCGACTTAAATTATACTGTCTAGTCGTCTACGTCCATCGGCGCTGGTAGAGCTGGAGGTAACGGTGGCGCCCTGGGGGGAATAGCATAGTGCCCCCACGGAAGCGTGTTTATTCCGTCCTCTGGCATTACGTAACGTTTATCATCATATGGTGCCAGGGACCGCTTCCTTACCACAACGGTGTAGATTATGTGGTGTTTGCTTTGGAACCTCTGATTGTCCGTACTTTTGATAGTCTTGTTGTATAAACAATCTAGGTAATCTTGTACGGACAGTTCCTTTGCAACTACGGCGCGGTTGACGCCCTTTGCCCGCTTTATCGGCGGAGGCGCACCACAGTCGTCGTCATCTCCGTTACCAACAGCACACGTAAAGCCTCCGGATACCATACAATATAATTTTGCCATCAAGCCGACGAATAACCTAATAACTCTCCCACCGACTTCGTCCTTGAATTTCCCCAAAACCCTAGCGTTGCGCCCGTCGTAGCACATGTGGTTCTGGGGATAGTTGCTGGTGTTGAAGTCGTCCAGGTGCGTCATCATGTCGCGGTAGACGTCTAGGGTACGGATGGCGTAGACGATACCATCTGTGTCCATGTAGGCCATCTTTATATTCTCGATGCCGTACCTTTCTACCATATCGTAGTGAAAACCGTACATCCACCGTTTACTGTGGTCCAGAATGCACATTCCCGCATAGACTGGCTTGTTGAGTACAACTCGTACTTTCGCCATATTTAGTAGTGCCAAGTTCTCGTCGTACCAAATACGGTCATTGAAATTCGCCTTGGCCACGTACTTCGTGTATGTCTTGCGGGATGTGGCGATCTTCATGTTTTGGTGTTTTCTCACATTCTGGAGACTCATACCGTAGACAGCATTGACCATCAATTTGAACATTTCTACTTCAAATTTGTTGGTGGCCTGCCGTCTCAGTTCGGTATTCAGCATCACGTACGGTTTTAACCACGGCGACTGTTTAAAACGCATAATCCGGTGAACGCGGCGAACACGCAGTCCATTCTCGATCGCTTGTTGTAAGTAACGATAGTGGATCACGTATTCATCCTTGTCCGTGAGAGTAGCCATTAGTTTGCTGGATTGTCCTGTTCCGCTATTAATGATGTCTTCTGATGAGTAGGGCAGCTGGTAAGCCGGCGACTTTCGTACTTCCGGACAGAACGGGAGATCGCGGTGTTTGTCGTGGAGTGCCTGGTCTCTTGGGTACTCCAGATCAACCTCCAAAACGTATCCATACTCACCGTCTGCCGGTATGTCCATGATGTTCAAGTCGTCGATTTCCTGCTGCGACAGCCACTCAAAATCTTTGTAGGGGAGTGGTTCTGACATGGCCCATCCGTAGAGGTTATTTGCGTCATAATACATTAAAAATGTATCATCGTCGTATTCTACGACACCTCCACTTGTCGATGCGCCCTGGCCGTCTCGGTTACCGCCATCTTCCGCTCTTGTGTATTTGTTGTTGGCGACAACGTGCCTGGTGACGCATTGGGTCAGTCCACCTCGGATGCCCTTCTCGAAGAACAAGTACATGTCGACATCTCGCAAGGTATCGAGCACCACTCCAGTCTTGAGAAGCATTACGTCCCACGCGTATGAAGGTAGCGTCAGATAATGTGCAGGATCCAAGTTGTAGTGCGTCATACACATGTCTCTGAATCCCTCGAACACGTCGGCGAGCAGTAGAACGTCTGTCATCAAATAAATCTCTGCGTACTGCCCGAGGGATATGCAGTTGAACTTATTCCATACGCGTTGGGCGTGTGCGTAGTCCTCGTCGGTTACATTTTCTCCGAAGACATCTTTAGGTGGCAGGTGATCGTCATTTAGTGCTTCCATAGACGTGACGTACTCGTAGGGGAAGATTCCCTTCCTTCGAAGCAAATCAAAGTCTTCTTGGTCTTGGTACCGGGCGCGTGTGATGTGCATTTTGTTGGCCGGCAGAAGCGACGCCAATGTACCTAAAGCCTTCGACATAAGGCGGTACGAATCGACGAACTGTAATTTAATACTATTCCGCCGGCCAGCGCCCGGATATTTGAAGCGCTTCGAGAAAGTGATGTACTTTTCTTCGGTGTTGGCGAGTACCTCAACGTCTCCCTTGTCCACGCCTAACTCACGCACGATGAAGTGAGCGTCGTAGTTGGAAAGGTTGTGGAAATACATATTGACGGTCTCCTGTTCCCTGTAGCGGAGGTTGCACGAACGATGAGCAGCTCCTCTGTAATTGTACGGAGGCGAGTGTTGGTGATCCCTAACTTTCATTTTATCTTCACCATCGTTAGGGCCGAATTCCCGCTTACAGATGTGACAGACAGTGGCACGTCGGAATTGGAGTTCTTCCTGCTCTGTCAACTGCGGTGGGTCCCCGGGCATGCGCTGGCCGTAAAGGATGTCGCCAATCTTCCGTACGTCATCCCGTACAGCGTTGATAAAATGTTGCGCAGCATCCTCGCCTCTGTACATTCGCAGCTTGGAGAAGGTGTTGGAATCCTGGTCATCGTCATCGCAGTCTCCCTCGTCGGCTGTTCTTAGGTCGTCGCGAATGTAATATGCATAAGCGTACGGTCTGTGGACATTCCTAACATTGTTGGGCAAACCACCCACGCGCTGCTGGCCGGTCGTTCGGTTAGTTGCTGGGTCCCAAGCAGGCGGTTGAACAGTTGGCGCGGGATGAATGGGCCTTTCAGCCTCAAAGGGTACGAGCATACTCTCGAAGTCGGCATATATCGTAAACCGACTCCTCTTTGTACGCTCGGGCCGATTGAACATGATGTGCTCTTCTTCCGCAACATCGGTTCTCAATGGCGCGTTTTTGGAGCAGTAACGCTTGTGTTCTTCTAACCGCTGCTCTCCTGTGAGACCCAGTTTGTTTGGTCGGCTATCAAAATGTGCAAAGCATCTCTTGCACATGAATAGTCTTCGATGACCTAGTGTTATTTGCCTAACAACTAGTCTCTCAAAGTCTGAGATGTAAGTGTAGTGGGTGGTTCGTTCATCAGTTAGGAATAGCAGATCGAAGTGGTTCGGTAGCTCTTGATCCACGACGCGAAGGGGGAAAACATAGTGCTCTTCTTTGTTTTGGTGGTGTTTCTGCTTCTTTTTGTCCAAACCGTACACATTTATGCTTACGCCGGGGTTGTTGCGCTCAAACGTGCGGATTTTATCTAATCTTACTGGAAATTCCAGTCCATCGAAATTTAGGTTTGACCGTGCTCTGACTTCTGCCGTGAAATGGTTAGCAGTAAGCCTGTCACGTCGAGCATTTTCAATAAATTTAGAAAGCATTGCGTATTCAAAACAACGCTCATCCGCAACGTTGAACACATTTACCACGGCTTTTTTCATGGCGATATCGCGAGGAAGGGGGATGAAGGAGCTACCTCTGATAGGGCTGTAAACATTGACTCTCACTTCCATATCTAAAACCCTAACAAAACTCCACCCCGAACCCTTCATCTCGCATGTCTCTTTCTCCAACAAGATTTTATTAATAAACGCTTGACAAATTTCATCAATGTCACTCGTATGGAGAATTTCGACATTCTTTGTCTTGAAGGCACGCCTACAAGTATCGCCATGGATATTTACAAATTCGCATTCGACCCAGATGTTGGCTTTGATGGCATGAGTGTGATTTAGTATTTGTCGCATGAGTGTGGTTACCTGAGTCCTGAGCGACAGAAGGAACTCCTGCAGGGTAATTGACTCGTCCGCGGGCTCTGCTAGGCTGTAGGTCTTGAGTCGCCCACGGAACGCCGTCTCAATCTCCACGAAACCCGCAGGAGCTAAGCCGCCAGGGATCTCAGGCGCCTCGTCGTCTTCACTTGATGTTGCCACTGATGCTGGCGACGAGGGGGCAGGCGAAGGTGGTTGGACTCCGCTGGGCTGCTGTTCCGCACGGCGGGCTTTGCAGTGTTTGCGGGCATGGATCAGCATATTCGACTTCCTCGTGAAGCTTTTGCCACACCCGTCACACGCATGGCCTGAAAAAATACAAAATATTGTAGTCTCGTGTGTAATTATAATGCTCAACCTGAAAAGATTCAGTTTTCAAACCAATATGAAAGTTTAAGTTCAACGTTTAATATAGATATTTCACATTGGAATTCAATATAGATATTTCACATTGGAATTCAATGAAAGATATAATTGACAAAAGTTAATAATACTTTTCTGAATGTCTGCATTGTGAATGTCTGCATTGTGACTGAGTTTCAATTAATATTAAGATTGTATGGTTTTTACAATAGAGCCCTTTGACGCTGTAATCCATTTAGTGTAGACGAAATGTCTGAATGAATATTTTATTTGAGGTGAGTTTGTAAATTAATATTTCAAAGTAATGGATAATCACATACCTGTTGTGGGGGCTCCAGCGGGCTCTGGGGCTTGAAGTGGACTCGGTCTTTGCTCGACGTCAGGAGCGGAAGAGGGTCCGGCCCTAGGCTCAAAGTCAGGAGCATTAGAGGGACCGGGTCTGGGCTCGACGTCAGGAGCAGAAGAGGGGCCGGGTCGTGGTTCCGCAGGGGCAGGAGTAGGGACGAAGTCTATAACAAAAGCACAGACATGATTAGAAACTTTTATATTAGATGTATAAACACAGTGAAAGGTGTAAATCTTTTCAAACACAAAGTACATCAAAACGCAAATGTTATAGAAATGAAAATGTTGATTTACGTTAGATATGTGAGTGTGCAACAAAGTGTTTAACTAAATTGAGATTAAAAGTGAGTCTAGTTACAGTGGGGCGGATGCTAAATTGGATTTATTTCTCATCATTATGCATAGTACGAATAAGAGTAGAAATTGTGAAGTATATAGACATCTGACTGTTTAGTGGACATATATAAAGTTTAAGATACTAACCTGGTCTAAATGCTGGGTTCATTGCCGGTTGAGGTCGATGAAAACTGTTGATGTGACGGTGCAGAGCATCCTCCCTCGAGAAATCCTTGTTGCACTCCGGACACGTAAAGTCGATTCCGCCGTGGGCGGAGCGAACATGTCGGGTGACATGGCACTTGTTTTTGAAGGCTTTGCCGCAGTGGACGCAGGAAAAACGACGGTTAACGTTGTTCATGATGATCTGTAAATAAAGAGCATTGACTATTAGATCTCTGACACTATTCTAAGAGTAATATGAATCGGGGGGGGGGGAGGGGGGGGGTCACATGAAATCCGACTATATCACCATACTACTAGTACAAATTAAAATATAAATAAGTTTGAACGTTTAAGTCCTAAATAAACTCTTCAAAACTGCTCTAATTGTGAATACGCATTTTGTTGAATATAAAGTCTCTAAATACGTTACTAGCCTAATCAAACGTTTTAATAACTCAATTTATTTATTATAATTTACATGCTATATGAATAAATGTGGTAGATGTTTAAACGATTTGCGCTACGAAAAGACAGTCCAGGATGGACCAAACCCATCTACTATTTTTTAAGTTTTATAAAATAAAAATAAAATAAATAAAAATTTAAAATAATAAATAAAATAAATGGAAATATAAGTATGATTGAGAATTTGAGTATGAACATTCTACTCAACGCTACGAGCCATAGTCTATATGGAACAAAACTAATCTACTATTTGTTAAAAGTTTTAGAAAATTAAAAAAGTCTCTAAATACGTTACTAGCCTAATGAAACGTTTTAATAACTCAATTTATTTATTATAATTTACATGCTATATGAATAAATGTGGTAGATGTTTAAACGATTTGCGCTACGAAAAGACAGCCCAGGATGGACCAAACCCATCTACTATTTTTTAAGTTTTATAAAATAAAAATAAAATAAATAAAAATTTAAAATAATAAACAAAATAAATGAAAATATAAGTATGATTGAGAATTTGAGTATGAACATTCTACTCAACGCTACGAGCCATAGTTTATATGGAATAAAACTAATCTACTATTTGTTAAAAGTTTTAGAAAATTAAAATATTTATTCACATATGTGTATGATGTAGTGAAAACTATTGCCATCATACTCCTTAAGTTTCTTGACCAAGTCAAAATTACAGAAACGTAATAAAAAGAAAAAAAAACTATATTTAATTATAACTAGTTATTGTAAATTAGAAATAATACTTACATTTGAAGTAAGAAGTATCCAAAGAAGACACTGGCGTAGACAGAGGCGCAAGCGGAACGAAGTGCAGGAACGTCCGGTCACTACGGCAGCTAGGCAACTACTGATGCCGGGGAGTGTAGAAAATGGCCGACGCTCGGTTTGGTTATATAACGACTGTGAGGTGACGGTCGGTGAAGGGACGCGCAGCTGCGTGGGGTGACGGGTAATATAAGACGCGCTATTGTGTAACGTCGCCGGGCGGACGCTCCCACGCAGGGGTGTGGTCGGCCTATTGTACCGGCTCCCCTATCTAAGGAATGTCGCACCTGGCCGAGGGTCGGTACCTTTACACCGTGGGTGGTCTAGAGTTTGTATTACCTGGCGGGAAAATAACGTCCTGCTCCCCCACTCCTACCTGCTGCGGCCACAGATTTTGGTCAGATAGCACTATGGAGTCCGAGAAGAAGGTTGTCGACAAAACCGATGAACAGCATTTGTGGAACTCCTCTATTACAGAGGAGGAGTTACATGCGACCGTCGAAGCTGTCGAGGAAAAGGAAAAGAACCTCAGGCGACTCTGGTTAGCTCAGATGGATATTTGCGGTTCTGTACCGCGAGATGATTTTGAACTTCAATGCCAGATGGCGATTACCCAACAACTTGAAGCCGCCGAGAATGAGCTAAAGAGTGGAGGTACTATCCAGACGGAGGTGAAGACTGAGAAACATGAAGAATATAACGAATATGATGATTAAACGTGCTGTTGAACCCAATCCTTTTAGTTTTAAGTTAATATTTTGTAAAAAAAAAAAAAAAAAAAAAAAAACTAATTCGGGGGGGGGGGTCAGCAATTTGGGTGGCCTCGGGGGGGGGGGGGGGGGTCAGTAACTTGGGTGGTCTCGGGGGGGGGGGGGCTTGCATAAATTATCCCACATATCCCACAGCAGGCGTATGCAGCCCCAAGTCCCCCTACTCACATTTAATATACTGGGCCAGTCACAATTCTCATCGATTTTTTCACTTTTTTAAACATTAAAGTTAACTTGGCCTCACATTTATTGCAAAACCATTTTACATGATCAGCAATGTCGTTGATGGTTGCGTATGTCATACTGTCCATTTTTATACACTCTGGATGAAACCACTGTTGGCAAAACCCATCACAACACATTGCCAGATCGTCAGGGACTGCCACATTACATACACCGCACAAGGACAAATCTTCAGAAGACTGTTCTACCAATGATTGCGAATTTTCATTATTCGTGACATGGGCTTTCATTATAGTCTTGCCTCCACTTCGCAGACGCATTTCGGTTTTCAATGTTGGTAGTATGAGAACGAAAAATTGTAGTTGGGAGATAAAAAAACAGACCGGATATTGTAGATCACATGTACACAAATGTTCTGTCAAGCACTATAACCTAAAAACAGGTTAGGTCAATATTTAAACGATGAATAGTCATTCACTTTACCTCAATAAAACGTGATCAATATTCAGCTAGCTAAATACCTCTTGAAACTCACTTTTCCAGCTATTTACGTATCGAATCAGGCTTCTCAACTAGTTAAATTTAAAAATACTTCACCACTGTGATGTTGCCAGAATCATAACAGGAAGTCCAGGCATTGATATGTCAATACAAAAACCTAATATTGTAACATAAATAATTTGTGTGGGTTTTGCAGGAAAGCATTTTTAAATGGGGATTTCTCTGGACTTACAAACAGTTAGGGGGTTTCACTACCCTTATGAATCGTTTTATAGGGAGGATCATTCTCCTGAACATACGACTTTGAAAAACTCTGTAGAAATATAATCAGAGCAGGTTTTTTTCATGTCTACGCCAGAGAAATTTTGTGAAGGAGATTTGTACTAGCACAGATGAATAGGTTATCTATGGTACTAGGTACACATAAACGCCATTTGGGAAAGCGGTCCAAACCCATCAAATTTTGCTGGCCACCCCGGGAATCAAACCCGTCACCTCTTGAACCGAAGTCCAAGACGCTAACCTTTAGGCTAGCCGGATGTCCAATGCTTGTCCAATGGACCAAAGAGGTTGTTTCCTCTTTGGACTTTTGGCTACAAGAAAATAAAGAAACCAAAATCACGATAGTAACCAAAAAGTAAATTCGATTCACGTTGATAGAGGCTACTTCATTTTGTATTTTTAATCCATTTCGCAGTTAAGATACGACGTGGAGGATGAACCAGGGAGAACATTTCTAGATGCAATTTGGTCGTCCTAAGTGCACATGAAACCACAAGACCCTATTTTGTCTAAGTAGGTAAAATCATCAAGAAAGATTTCCGTTTGAAAAACAGACCTTTAATATCTAAGTAATTTATAGTTAAGGGTTATAATATCTCATTAAAATTATCTCCTTGCTTGGTTTTCATAAAATTAATATGAAACAATTGCTAAATTTTAATATTTATGTATAAATTGGGATTATATTATGAATGCCTTTCAAGTTTATTAAATTAATTGGCTGATTTAAAAAAAACAAAAAAAAAACAAAAAAAAACAATCAATGCATTTTTATGAATTGCAATCACACCGTCTTCTCATTGTTAATACTATTACTGGGCCCTAGAATAGGTTTTTGTTATTTGTTACGTTTAATGCATGTCTGCGTTTCCATTCTTGTTTACATTAAGAAGTTTTTTTAAGATGGTTTAACAGCTTGGAATAAAAAATGAGTAAATATAATTTAACAACTAATTTAATGCCATTACGAATAATTTAAGGAAATTGACGATAGTGTCATTCAGTGGCGGTTCGCCCATAAGGACTCCCGGACGCCCCCCCCCCCAAAGAATTTATTAAAAAAACAAAATAAGTAAATTAACAAAAATATTATTATAAGAATATTTAACAGAATGACAATTGTATAGGTCATAAGTTGAAGATAGAAACAGATCGTACCGAAATAAATGAAAATCGACGACGATTGTGGCTCTAATTCTATCGCGAACGGCTTGGGCCGGAGCGACGGCCGCCGGACGCCGGCGATGGACGCCGGAGGCCGGCGACGGACGCCGGACGCCGGCCACGGCGTCCTAGCGCTCTTGTAAAATCAAATGGGGACGCGCATACGCGCACCTCACTCACACAGGCACACGCAACGGCTGCTTAATGCAACGCTTTGCCCAGCGCCCTAGGCTGCGCGCGCCACTGCTCCAGCCACTGCTACCAACCGAGCAGTGCCAAAAATGTGACTGTAAGTTCCCTCGCGTTTCAGTCGTCCGTCTGGGTTCTTTTGAGCGTAATGTTGTACGTGTTGGTGTATGTTGTATTGAAATAGTGAATTATATAGATTTGTGAGGAAATGTAAATGGATGATAGTGAAATGGGTGACGTTGGAGATGAGCAACATTTACACCAGGTAAATCGTATAGTAAGAAATAGAATGGGGAAAAATTGAATATTAGAATTATTTTGAAGAACCCGGGGATTCTAAGGCCCAATTTAGTTTTAATCAAATGCAAAATTGAACAAAGAGAAAAAATAGTTTTAATCAAAATTTTTTTAGAAATTTATACAATTAGGCCAATTGGCTCTGTGGCTGTAAAATTACAATCTCGTTTTTCTGTAACACTTGTTCGATTATAGAGATTCAGGATCTTGACTTAACTGTTATCTTTGCAGATTGTTAATACTCACGTATTAAGTAGCCTGAGGTGTCAAATATTGTTCTTCACACTGGACGCGTTTCGAACGAATTACCGTTCATCTTCAGCAGTCACTTTAATAAAATTAAAAGCCCATTTTTTATGGTTGTCAGTTTTCACACACGACACAAATACACTGTCTTTACACATAACACAAAACATACACGTACTGTCCATGGTAACTGCGGCGCGGCGGACTCGTGGGTCCATTCCCGTTTGATTTTGTAGGCCTACTGAAGTTTTGGGGTGATGTCAGAGTGACGTAATCTTATCAGCTGACCGGTGGTTGTTCGTTCCGGGCTTTTTATCTATGCTATTGAACAGCTGATACGTAATTTTGTCGGCATATTCTTCCTTCTTGTTAAGCATGCTATCCTTGCCATGAGCTAATACGCTTTTATAAATAAACAATTCCTCCCAAACCTGCGCTTTATTTTTCTGGCTGCATAGTTTTAACACCTCGAGGGATTTTTCAAAATTGATACTATGCCCAATATTTTCTTTCAGGTGTTGTGCGACTTTTGAGGAAGGGTTATTTTGGCTTACTGCATTGTGTTCTTTGAATCGCTCAGCAAAAGATCTATTAGTGTAGCCGACATACTTCTTGTTACATTTCTCACCACCATTACATTCAATTTTATAGACCCCCTTGCCTTGTCTTTTGCCTACTAATGGCCTAAACTTTTGGAACATTTTTCTGTTAATTTTGTATCCAGGACAAAAACCATTTCTTTTTAATACATTGCCAATTATTTCTGACTTGCTGCTTACATATGTAAATGGAACAAATTTTTGGAAATGGAACAAAACAAAACAGTGTGATTGACCAAAAAATTTGTTCCATTTACATATGTAAGCAGCAAGTCAGAAATAATTGACAATGTATTAAAAAGAAATGGTTTTTGTCCTGGATACAAAATTAACAGAAAAATGTTCCAAAAGTTTAGGCCATTAGTAGACAAAAGACAAGGCAAGGGGGTCTATAAAATTGAATGTAATGGTGGTGAGAAATGTAACAAGAAGTATGTCGGCTACACTAATAGATATTTTGCTGAGCGATTCAAAGAACACAATGCAGTAAGCCAAAATAACCCTTCCTCAAAAGTCGCACAACACCTGAAAGAAAATATTGGGCATAGTATCAATTTTGAAAAATCCCTCGAGGTGTTAAAACTATGCAGCCAGAAAAATAAAGCGCAGGTTTGGAAGGAATTGTTTATTTATAAAAGCGTATTAGCTCATGGCAAGGATAGCATGCTTAACAAGAAGGAAGAATATGCCGACAAAATTACGTATCAGCTGTTCAATAGCATAGATAAAAAGCCCGGAACGAACAACCACCGGTCAGCTGATAAGATTACGTCACTCTGACATCACCCCAAAACTTCAGTAGGCCTACAAAATCAAACGGGAATGGACCCACGAGTCCGCCGCGCCGCAGTTACCATGGACAGTACGTGTATGTTTTGTATTATGTGTAAAGACAGTGTATTTGTGTCGTGTGTGAAAACTGACAACCATAAAAAAATGGGCTTTTAATTTTATTAAAGTGACTGCTGAAGATGAACGGTAATTCGTTCGAAACGCGTCCAGTGTGAAGAACAATATTTGACACCTCAGGCTACTTAATACGTGAGTATTAACAATCTGCAAAGATAATATTATAGGTGTCAAGGCTGTTAATGTATTTAACTGTTGGTGGTATTTCAGAGATTAAACATTTGAACTAAAAAGCTAAGAAATATAAAACGAGTGACTAAACCAGCAATGCGTATATAGAAGTTGATTAAGTATTTGGAAGGATTGACATTAGATTTGCGACATTAAATAAAACTAAAGGCCTACAACATGTCTTGAGAAATGCAGATTTTTATTTATATTTATTTATTTATTTTTAGTCTGGATTTCGTTTAGCAAAATCATTGACTATATATTCATAGTCAATCGAAAACAATCCCAAAATGTGATGAGTCCTTTAAAGTCAATAAAACAATTGATTGTGTTAAGGCTTTCAGGTACGATAAAGAATTTAAATCTGAAGTACAAAAAATAAGAAACTCCCCTGAACTGGATTAGTCCATTGTGTGAACAATAGCGTAACTGAACCCAGACGTAATCATGGTTTGAAGACGGGAAATATATTGTCGCAAAGGAATATGACATCATAACTTCCGGGGTACGTAGCGGACCGCTTTCAATTCTTAGAACACACCTGTCCGCGGCAAAACTATTTCAGTCTGATTTGTTTCCTCAATTCAAAAACAATTGTCACAAAAAAGAAGTAGGCCCATGCATTTCAACGTGTTCATATCAATGAATAAAATTGACGGAAAACCAATGCTTGTTTTAGGTCTAATTGACCTAAAAATGTCATCTCTGTTGTACATAACTGATAACTGCAGGGTGATAACTTTTCGTCGGCAATTGTGATACAGGTATTAAGATTTTTAGGCTATATTGCAATTTAATTCACCTTTGTGATCGAATTATACCTGTTTGATGGAGTAAATATTATTTATGACACAAGAGATAACCGTTTTTCCTGAAGAAGAGACATTACTTATATTCACTTTCGTAAATATAAATAAAATAATGATAAGAGCCCCTCCACCGTCCCTAACCACCGGCCGCCACTGGTGTCATTACTCGTACAAATCTATATCATGAAAGAAACATGATTAAATTATTCATATAATTTCAGAGTTTGTGATTAATTTTATAACTATGCCAACGTAACTTAAATAAAGCAAAGGTAAACTAGGAAATATTAGTGAAGTGGACATGAAGTGGCCTGTCATAAATTCGTATTACTTTTGTTACAATCTGTGATAGTGATATGACCTCATATTAACTTCTCTCAGAGTATGTATCTATTACCATATTTAGCATCGTTACTGGCTCGTCGGAGATGAGATCTTTACTTGCCGTTAGTATACAAATAAATTATTTCCTACTCCATCTTTAAATTATTTAACAATCTTGTGTATATAAAAGAATTATTTTAGACAGATACGTATATTTTAATGCTGGTGCTAGAAACAGTGTTTTGAGGATTATCTTTGAAAAATAACCCTTTAGTTCTTGAGGTTTGCCGTTAAGTCTTTTTCCATGTCCATAATAATGGCTTTTCACAGCGATATTTCAGTAATAAATCGAATATTCCAACCGATTATTTCGACCAAGTTTAGAGAATCTAGAAAAATATATCTCCTAATAAACCTAGAACCCCTGGGGAACCCACCTTTCGTCCAGTTTCCACGAGGACCGACTGATGTCCGACCACGCGCTCATGCTGCGGGACCGCCTCCTCATCGCCGCCACGCTGGTGCAGTAGCGGCTCCCGCGGCGCGATGACGTATCCATGTCCGGCGGGAAGTTGACCCGCACTATCGGAGGCTTCTTCTCCTCTTCCTTCTCCTCCTCTTCGCCCCCGGGGTCCAAGGGGTCGGCGAGCAGGAACTCACTGCTAGCCCCATCAGGCACCATCTCGTACATGGGCCACCAGGGGTGGCGGTAGGTGACACGAGGGGTGCGTGGCGTCTGGGCTTCAGAGTCCGAGGGCCCGGTCTTGCGGGCTTCTTCGGTCTCCATAATGGCACATGGACGACTCAATGAAAAGTAGAGTGACCAACCAGGGAGTTGATGACACTAGGTTATTATAAGAAGACTGTAGAAAGATTTCCTTTGAATATACATTACTTTATATGAGAATCCGTGAGTGAGGTAAAATGTGAAAAATAAACCATGAGAGAGATGAGTGAATTCGAGATTTTACAAGATGTTCTAAGAATAACAAGAATCAAAAACTTGGATAACTTTAGCCAGTAAAGCATTTATAAGAGCTTCTAAAACCAACCCCAAAGTAATCCATTCCTCATACCCACTCAATACCACAAACAATTTAAAACACTTAAAACTTTCACATAACAGAGTTTTTCAAACTTCAAAAACAATTTCCGACTGTGACAACCTTCTTTTCGACAAGACAGTTGGGGGTTACCGGGTGGGACACTAGGAAGGTGCGTCTAGGGGGCGAGTGATCGCGAGTGTCGCACGCGTGCACGAGTCACGCGTCCTCGGCGACGCTGCACTGACTGGTCTGCCCAGCTACCGTCTCACACCCCCAGCATCGATCTGAAATCCGCCCCCCCCCCTCTCTGGCAGGCCACCACTCCCTGACCCACTTGTCTTATCAATGGAGCCTCACAAATACTTAATGACCGCGGGTGTACGCGAGGTGCACTTTCACCTACCCTTGGGAACATCCTTGTGTCGGCTTACATTTGAATGATAAGCTTACTGAGTGATTAGTCAATAGTTCACAATTTTTTTCAAACTCGTCCCCAAAAAAATATTTTTTCAAAAATAGTCCCAATTATAAAAAATAATTTTCTGATAAAATCTGCAATCAATTTTTTCAAAACCATTTTATAATGTCAATATGAGATAATGCGGAGATTGCAGTGGGCAGCTCTAATCCGTCACAATAATCTAGCAGACTACTTTAACTTTACCTAAAACTTTTTATGTTTATTACAGTGAAGAATTTTTTCTGAGCATGTATATTTGACTTTATTACCTAATTTTCACCATGAGGTTGGGGATTCTCTTTTACATGTTCGTCAATAAGTTATGGAAAATCGTGCATCACCCATGAAAACGCTAGACTTATGATAAGATTGTATCGTATGTAATTCAAAGACCACCTTACTTAAGTCGTAATCGGGTTTACCAAGGATTGAGACCAAAGTAAACTTTTGTGGATATTTATATGTTCGTTCATCGCATCAAACGGAATGTATTTATAGGAAATTTGTATCATACATATAAGTAGAGTTTTATTTTAACCACATGAATGACATTTTAACTACCAGAAAACGGAATTTGCATAATCATCTTCAAAATAGACCATGTCAAATTATTACTTGTCTCATCACCCAATCAAAAATTAGTCCAGGCTCTCATCAGGCTGAGCATGCAATAAAAGTCTAACGCAATTTGACTTTTGGTTATTGTTGAGGACATTTAGTAGATTAAAAAAATCGATGTTGCCACATTTCCAGAGTGGGCATAACACGGGGGACGCCCCCTAGAGGAAGTTGTAGAGTTGGCATATGTCATGTTGTATATCATTTTAAAAGTCTTTGGATGTAGATCAAAACGACACAAACCCGATCTTAAAAGGAAAAATATAACAAGAGTTATAGCGTTTTAAAATTTCGGTAAAATGGATTTATCCAAAGTGTGACTGCCTGATATTTTTTACTCATTTCAGGTCGGCTTTGCAGCATTGCTTTTTGTTAACGAGATCATGAAGCTTACGTCAAATATTTCATTAAAATTTCCATTGGTTGTCCCAAATTGGGCTGAAATTCATAATATTTCGGACAGCAATTGAAGACAGCAAATAAAGACTTGAAAGAAAATGCCTATCTTAATTTTACGGGTCTTGTTAGCTTTAAAAACAAGAGTTAAACAGAGTATAAATTTATTTTATTTTAATAATTTATTATCTACACCAGTTGAATTTTTTTATTGAAAAACATGTCGCCAACTCCAATTTCAAAATTCAATAACGCGTGTTATATTTGACCTTTTGAGATCAGGTTTGCGGCGTTTTGATCTATATTCAAAGAACTTTAAAATGGTATATAACATGGCAAAGGCCAACCGAGTTTCCTCTACGACTCTACGAGTTTCCTCTGAGGGGCGTCCCCTGTGTTATGCCCACTCTGGAAATGTGACAACATCAATTTTTTCATCTACTAAATGTTCCCTACAACAATCATAAGTCAAATTTCGTTAGACTTTCAGTGCATGCTCAATCTATTTAGAGCCTGGACTATATGCCCACTCTACTTGAAAAAATTTCCGGCGAACAGTTGTTTAGCCAACTTGTGGCTATTTATACTGGGATATATTTATTTTATCTACTTTGTTTACAACAAAGGTACATTTTAAGAAATTGAGACAAATACTTAGCTTTAGGTTATTTACTTACTAACCTAATTAAAATTCATAATATTTCTACTATGTGTTAAAACTTTTCATCGTTGTATTCCAAATAAAAAGTATAAATCTGTCTTTCATTGTAAATATTTTCTTGAGAAATTAATCCGGAATAACATTATTTATAATTCTACTTGAAAAGATTGTCACGTCAAATCCTGGTTTTATATAACGTTTTGTTCAGACAGTTCGGTCGTAAAAGAAGCATTGCTAACACGTGGCACTCCGCAGTGGGGGTTCCTCTCAACATTGCCTTGCTTTGCTCAGAGGGTGAACCTAGTTGTATTTCTAACCCTATAAAGAATGTTTGAAAATTGCTTTCCTTGCCATATTATTTTATAGATAAAAATACAATATAAATTTTTTTACCATAAAATTGTTTTCAAGAATATAAAAATAATGCTCCAATAAACTCTCATGAAAATAGTGTAATGATGTATAGTAATTACCATGCTAAGTTTGATTTTATTTCCTGCGTATCTACGCCAGTGGCATTTTTAATGACGGGGAACGGTCCAAACCCTAGTATTGTTACCATCCAACGTCGACCAGTTTAAAAAGCATCATTAATTAGTATCCCAATGACAAATGGTAACTCCGTCCGGAATCGAACTTTTTAAAAGCTTCTAACTTTTCTCAGGATCGAATCAGCATATTTTGGATTCAAAGGCTACACTATAACAACTCAGCTACCCAGCCAGTGTAGCCAAATATTTATTTTCGCAAAAAGTGTTTGATTGTGGCAGTATTTATCAGTTATCAATGGTTTAAAGGTTTCTTGAGTTAAAACTAACTGTTGAGTTAAAAATATGTATCTTGTGTTAATACTACAATTATAGAAACAATCTAAACAGAGGAGAGGAGGTGAAGTATGTTGAAATTAGGTAAGGTTTTATTAAAATGAAGTAAACGATTATTTTTAGCCTGAGCAGGATATAATTATTTAATTTATATTCACTTAAATTTCTTACATAGGTCAGACATTTTCGTAGTAATGACTATTTACAAAATGATTAATTAACCAATTTCTCGACAGGGATTGACAGGAAATACTCCAAAACATAAGGTTTTAATTCATTCTGTTTAGTTTTAATAACAAATCAGATGAGCTTTGCAGATTTCAAAGGACTCGGGATTCTCCAGTCTCGAGGCGGGGGCTGAGAACATCCCGGCGACGAGTCTTCTAATCAACCCAGGCGCGACATATAATGGGGGAGGCATCTCAACCACTGCAGATGTTTTAATCATATAATTTCAAAGTTTATTTACCTTTGACATTAAATTCAATTATTCCAACTTTCGCAATTGTGACAATTGATAAACTCAAAAAGGATATAAATTATAACATAATGTAAAAAAGATATTTAAGAAATACTTACTGTTTGGTAAGGAGTAAAAGTTTTGACACATTTAAAATTACTGTATTTACAATTATCAAACTTAGTCAGAAACATTTCCAATTTCCTATAAACATAAAAACTAATCAATAGGTTAGTGAAATCATTTTTGTTATTGGAAATAATATTTTAACAGGAACCATTAGTTGTAACTGTTGAAACCGTTTTTATATATAATCAAACTCTGGTTATATTAGATCATAATATATCTTATGAGTATCTGTGAGAGTAACAAAATAAAAAAAAATAGTATTAGTAAGTAAATAGTTTACTCACAAGAGACTAATAGGTAATCAGCTTTGGTTTGTGAAGTAAGAGCCAAGCTGTTGGTTTTAGTTTAAGTCATAAGTTTTTTTTTTTTTATTTATTTATTTTTTATTAATAAATATACTAATAGGTACAAAGAAATTATCTGAGCATTTGATCTTCACGGTACACTTTTTTTGTAAACTAAAATTGAAGCTGTAATGGTTATGAGTTTTGTTGTAATTGCACCAATATCCACCAATAATGTTTTTGCATTATTGCTATTTTTATCGACGACTAAAGTGTTATGAAATAATTACTCGTCTTTTCAATAAGCATAGACAAGCCTCACAAAGGCAAATAAAAGCAAGTTTGACCTAATCTTCCAATTTACGAATCACACATGGGCTGTCGCTACTTTCTTTTTAAACTTGAATCCTTCCTTATTGATAACCAAAAGCTATGAGAAAAAGTTACATATAAGTTTATCGTAACGTTTTACACTGTCATTATGTTTGAACATATTGATTGAGTACGAACTATCAGGGAGATTATTGTATATCTTATATCTTCAATACTGCTCGTACAAGGAGGATACTTAATGCGAACAAGTACGGTACCTATGTGTAGTTTTTCGTAATTTTAGGAAAAATCCACATTAACAGAGTGAATTCGACAATGTCATGGCAGCCTTACAGTTTTTACTGCTCTTACTCCATTTCCGGCGTCTTTCCAACAGACCTCTAGTTTTACTAATGGTTTGGTATTTTGGTACGAAAGTTTCAGTTTTACAGTTCAACATTAGAAGTAATTCTTAGTGATGATAAAAAAGGTGTATAAAAATGGCGTTAGAAATTAAAAATCAATAACATTTATTTCCTGTAGTTTGATACTGAAAAGTTTTAAACAGACAAAATTGACAATCCTATTATTTGATGTTTTTAATTATAAAAATTTTTATTTATAACACAAAAACAACTTCGATACAAAACATTTAAAACCATTTAAAGCTTTAGGATTAGTTTTATAATAACTATAATAGGCCTACATAACGAATTCATAAAAAAATATAGCTGAGTTCATAAAACACCTTTTCAAATTAAAATGATCTAGTGATATATGACTTTAAAGACAGTTATTACAATGTATGTAAAAAAAATGGTCCATGCTACGCTGGATTTTCTTTCGTGTGTATCTATGAGAGTGGCATTTTTTTAACTTGTTGATGGGGAATGGTCTAAGTCCCAGACTTATTAAAAATATATAAATGACTTATTGAAATACAGGAATTTCATCAATGTTTGCTATGTCAATAGAGAGGGAAACTCCATTGGAATTCTGTTATTGAAAACGTAGATGTCCCTCATTACTGAGGTATTTCCAATCTTAAAAATCTAAGATCTTATAAGATCTTAAGACTGAATGCTAAACTTTTCACCATTTTGTGGAGCCATCATAAACCTGGATTAATAAAAGAGTTTAAAATATTGCAGAAACAATGATATCAATAGTTTAAAATCGATTAGCGCTACTGCCATAAAATAGATAAGTAATTAATGTTCAAACTAAACTTTTAATTCTAATCATCAAACATTTCAGAACTACACCATTTATTAATTCTAATAATAAACACTTCAAGAATGTAACATATAGCTATAATACATTTCGCAATTAAAAATTAAATAATTAATACAATTTTAGGGTTCTTATATAAATATTTTTATTTTCAAGTACATAAAAGTTTCCATGCGACAGACTTTTCTTATTTCTTACTACTTTAAGTCTTTGTTACATAAAAGATCAAATACTAAAATTTTTATGAAGAGTTATTTGTGTAGCAGTGTTATATAAAATAAATAAATTATTTAGTAAATTCTGGTAGTTTTTTGTTCTGACCTGTATGTTATGGAAAAAATGTCTTTAGTTTTTGTTGTTGTTAGGCCTACTTTATTGTTACTGTAATTTTTATTTATGTTTAGTTTTAAGATATTAATTAGTACATTCTGGTATATGTATGAAATATTTACTTTTCTCAATAAATTGTTGTGCTAGTTTTTTCTATTGTTAGTATTTTGTTACTATGTGCTTTTAGTATCATGAAATTAAGAAATTAACTAGTAAACTCTTGCAACGTTTTATTGAATGTATGTATTAACAATTTATAGTTTGAGGCAGTTGCTTTATTGTTAGAATGTTATTACTGAGCGTTTAGAGAAACTTTAATCATGTTTCAACTACTTTTTTGTCTCTCATTCTGTTTTGCTCTAAGGAATTAGTGATAAGGCCATCATGAAGTACCTATAGGGCTATGGAATATTTACGAGCTGTATTGTGAAAATCATTTTTCCCTGAAGCATAAACGAGTAAAAAGAGTAAATATTGTTTATACTATACAAAGTGGATTTAAAGGTATCAAATCGTTTGAGATGTGTATTTAGGGGTTAACATTTCAAAATATATTCAATATATTCAGTATATTCAATACTCAAAGAACCTAGTTAATTCTCCTTGTGACAACAAAGGGTGTGGAGGGGAAGTGGATGGGGGTTGGGGTTACACTGGCGCCCTCTGGCCATGGCCGTCCACCGCCCTAAGAAGGGAGCCAGCACGAGCCTCTATCTAAAGATAAGGTTGACTCAATAGTTAATACTCCTAGACCTAACAACAAAGATTAACTAAGAAGTTGGTTAGGGCTAGTAAACTACGAGTAAATTCGTATTATGGTCGATTTGTAAACGGAAGTCAAGATTACTACATCCTTTGTTGGATCTAACTTAAAGTGGGAGGGTGTTTATTTGACCTACGGAATGTGAAAAAGCATGAATCCAGACAAAGAACGAGATTTCATCAGGTAATATATTAATGCCTTATGGTCCAAATTTGCCAATTATTTTGCCAGTCCGATAGTTGTGGGTGCAACTTTGCCACACTCTCTTCGAGATGGTTCTGAAAGACCAGTATGCTTCGCTTCACGATCTCTTTCATCAGCAGAAAAATCATATTTACAAGTGGATAAGGAAGATACAACGATATTCTGGGGGTCAATAAGTTTTTCCAATACTTTTTTTCAAAATGATTGGTCCTGAGAACAGATAATAAACCGCTTACATAAATTTGTAATCCCTCCTAACAACTGCCCAAATGACAGCACAGCGACTTCTAAGGTACGAAACATTCCTACAAGGTTTTAATTACGAGATTCAACATGTAAGTTCAAAAGATAATATCACATCGGATGCTCTCTCTAAAGGACTCCCATATCAGGGAAGCAAGATGAAAATTTCATGGCAGATATTCATAAGGCATGTATAAACCAACTTAAGCAAATGAGTGAAGTGTTGCCAGTGCAATTAGAAGAAATAAAAACAGAAACTAAAAATGACTCAGTTTTGCAAAAGGTGTATGATTGTTTATTGAAAGGGGCACCTCAATCACATGATGACTATAAAAGATGCAATGAAGGATTAGGTTTGGTATATGGATGTCTTCTAAGAGGAGAACGGGTAGTTATACCCTCACGACTTAAAAAAGTTCTTGATGACTTGCGTTCATCACATATTAGAATTGTTATAATGAAGGCCTTAACAAGAAGTTTAGTTTAGTGGCCTCAAACAGATCTTGAAAGAGAAGACTTAGTGAAGACTTGCATCCCATGCCAAAGAAGTCAAAAAGACCCTGCAAAAATCTAGCACCGATTGGAACCAGAGAAATCTCCCTGGACTAGACTACACATCGATTTCTTGGCCCAATAGCCAATCAATATGTTTTGGTAATTGTAGACTCTTTTTCAATGTGGTTATAGGTTTGCCCGATGTTAAAAGTCTCTTCTAAGAAAAACAATTGAGTTTCTTGAAGAAGTTTTTGCAAGATTTGGTCACTCCAATGCGATAGTTAGTGACAATGCTTCAGTTTTTAAATCTGAAGAGTTTAAACAATTCATGATGTTTAATGGGATCTCCCACCAAACGATCGCTCCGTACCATCCGTAAAGCAACGGCCAGGCAAAGCGATACGTACACGAAGTTAAAAGAAATCTTAGAAGGAAATGGAAGAAGGGGGTACGCTAAAGAACAAACTTCTATGGAAGAAGGGGGTACGCTAAAGAACGAACTTCTAAGATTCATAGCTTCACACCGTCGAACATCAACTACTGTTACGCCAAAAAGTCCTGAAAAACTTATGTCCTCATAAAAACTAAATGATTCTATTATGTTTGGAATAAAATACAATGGTGTTTCTTATTATTTTTCAGGGAAGAGTTGTAATGTTTTAAAAACTATTACTGTTTTTAGCACAAGTTTAATTTAAATAATTGATTTTATAACAGCTGATTTTTTGTTTATATTAATATTGAGTTTTAAATAAATGTTTTTAATTATGATATGATTTAAATATGTCTTTTTTATTTAATATTGAAATATATAACACTTAACTTAAATGTAAAGTGTATTTATTAATCACGATAAAATTGTAGTTCATCACTCTTGTTGAAAGTCTTATTTTTGGACTGAATCAGTTTCTGAGTTATTCTTCGCCTCACGGGTAAAAAAAAAAGTCGTACCGAAATAGATAACTTTAGGAACTAGTATTGAAATATACTATTCCACTGAGTTTTCTACATTGATTGAAAGTATACTTATTTTATTTGGATTTTAAGTTATCCCAACATTTTTGGAAATAAAAAAACACGTTATCCATATGTTGCCTACGCATAGAGAACTCTTGAAATTGAAAATATAATCTAGTTTATTAATACATTTTATGTTTTTAAAAGCCCCTTCAAAAATTCATATTTATATATGTACAATTTATAAAACAATAGGTGTTAAGACCCTTCAAATATAATTTCACCGCGGAAACCTAAGAGGTCGAAGTAACCTTCCCATCAACGCTACAACAAAGGATATGGGTGGTTGGCGTGCCGTAGACTATTGTGGGATCTCCAGACAACGAAAAATCACCACTGGCTCAGATTAGCCCTTTCTAAATAAAACAACTATCTTCTAAGCTAAGCTATCTTGAAAACTAAATTTCGTAACTTACTTTATCAAGATTCGTAAATCGCTTGGTTTTAATTACCAAAACATCTTGAAGAAATATCTACAGTAGACAATAGTACAATATGACCATGTTTTAAAAACTAGGCATGAATCCTCCATAAAATTGTGAAAGTACTTCTTTTTACTTTAACGCCAGAGGCCACTTAGGTTTTTTTGTGCTATATTCAGTTAGATGCTCTCTTAGGACCAAAGACAACTCGTTTTTCTGGCCTGTATTGAAATCGAACCCGTCACCTCTAAAACTATAGTCCAAAAAGCTAACTATTAGGAAAGAAAGACGCACACACTTAGTCAGTGTGGCTCGAAGTAAGGTAATCATCATTTCATTATAATTAGTATTTACTGGTCCGACAAAACTGACTCTGTATTGAAAGAAAATGTTTTCCATTGCTACTTAAATGAACCTTTGTTCATTTAAGGCCTACGTAAGTTAATAAAATGTAATGTGTCAAAAAAATTCAGCACTGGCTATGCATAGGCGTATTCTAACATAAAAATAAATACAAAAAAATTAATCAAATCTCTTCGGTTTCGGCTTCGTTAGAGCCCATAAGGAATTTTCTTTTTACAGTAAGTCTCAATAATTTTTATTTCTGTAACAAATTGTTGTACTATGCTCATATGTGGCATGGATCTTTGCAACATAAATACTCATTTGGAGGAAAAATAATTTTTTTTCCAAAGCCGATATAAAAAAGAATACTTAACACTATACATTTTTTTAGGTGTAGATTACGAATATGTATATCCAGTTACGGCTGTATGTGTCAGAGAGCGAAACATGCAAGAGTTCTTTTGAGTTGCACCATTGACTATGTAGGCTACACTATGTTTGATATTGATCAACTTATATTGATCAACTTTTGCAGCCAAATGTTTTTTTTTTTCTAAAACAGAACAGTTAATCACATATTCATTTTTTGCATACTTTAAGAAATTTACTTTATGTTTGTAAAATACCACTCACTCATGTATTAGAGAATCTTGATAGCTATTGGGTATAGAGAGTAGGAATTTTGTATGGACGTTAAAATTTGCTCAAAGATGCTCACTAAGAATCGGTTTTGCAAAATTTCACCAGGGATCCGCCTCACAGGACTTCAAAATTTCTATCTAATATTATTCTTATGGTATTTTAATACACATCAAGGAAACAACAATTATGGATAACTATTGGACCTACGATGTTGGAATTTGGCATGCGCGTTCTTCTTTGCTGACAGGAGCTCACTAAGAACCGGTTTTGCAAAACTAAATCAGGTCTCCGCCACTCAGGACTTCAAGGTTGCTGTCTAATGTTATTCTTATGGCCATTTTTTATTTTTTTATTTTTTATTAATATCGGAAAAAATATCTGAGAAAACATATGATCATAGGGAATTATTTGGAACATTTGAAATGGGAGATCCACTTCGCCCATCGGTGCTCCTTAAGAAACGCTCTTGGAAATCACCTTCAGGGCTCCACCCCGCAGGACTACTAAACTCTAACGCCAGTGGAGTTGAAATTTGGCATGGCCGTTCATAGATATTCATTAAGAAACGGTTTGGCAAATATAGTTTTTGAAGTCCTGTTGGGCTATGTCCTACTGGACTTTGAAATTACTCCAGGGCATAAGGCCTGAAATTTGACGTTGACGTTCTCAAGTAATCAAATTAGTGAATAGATTACTTATTTTTTTATAAATAACTGGAAATAGTTATTTGTGCATCTAGAAGGAGCCCTAAGGCGACAAATTCCCTGAGGGAGAAAACGTACTTTAGTTTCTAGATGCGCACAACATTTTTCCTCCTCCTACACGAATAACAAGATAACTAGGAATATAACAATACCAATTTTACATTTATATGATCCTTTGCTCCGACAAGCTGGATTAGTCACATTAACCTAAAACACACACACACACACACACACACGCACACACTCACAAGGTAGCATATATCAATAATAGAACACATCAGAAAGAACTAAACACAATTTAGGCCTATTCAAATTAGCACTTAAAAAAAACACAAATCACTCTGTACACATGAAGAAGAGGTTTTACAAAATACATGTTTTCTAGTCCTTTAGGGCTCTGGACGTCAGAATTACTTTATCACATATGGGGTTGAAATTTGACGTCGACTTTTCTCTTCACTCACATGTACTCACTAAGAAATTGTTTTACACATATAGTTTTCTTATGTCCTTTAGGCCTCCTCCCACAGTAGTTAGAAATTACTATAGAGCCTACGGGGTTGAAATTTGTTGCAGACGTTCGTCTCTATTCATGACGGTTTTACAAATATAGTTTTTTTATGTCCTTTGGGGCTCCGACCTACTGGACGTTGGAATTACTCTATTGCATACGTTGGTTAAATTTGACATGGACGTTCTCTCGTAGATATTCACTAAGAAACGGTTTTGCAAATATAATTCTTGAAGTCCTGTAGGGCTTCACCCCACTGGACTTCAAAATTACTCTAGGGAATACGGGGTTGTAATTTGACGTCGAAATTCCTCTTTAATAATTAATTTTCAAATTTATTTACCTTATAGACATGCAACAGGTAGGTACTGTTAGTTATAACTTAAATGATAATAAAAAGGTTTTCATATAATAATATGATCCCCATAGATTCCATATTTTGAGGTTTCTTCTTTTTTATGTAGGTTCTATTGTTTTATACTTTTTCTCATAAACATCTTAAATGGAATATAACGGTTCTTCCTCAATTGAATTGTTTAATACTTTTAAATCTTTTGATGTTTGTATTTAAAAATAAAAAATAAAAAAACATAAAATTGTACAACAAATTGGTAGCCGACGGTTTAGATCCAAGAGCAACACATTTCGCCTTTTCATTGCCATACTTGAAATAAATATTATTATTTTCTATCCTTTAGCTTTTTCCCACCTATGTTTATAAAAAGAATAATTCTAATTCAAGTTTTCATTAGATATACTTACTAGCTTTTTCCCGCGGCTTCGCTCGTGTTACTCACAGTCAGGTTTAGCTCGTTTTCTAAGCTGACATGTTCATGCTCATCCACCGTCAGGTTTAGCTCGTTCGCTACGCTCATTCGCCGTCACGCTCACCAGCCGTCATGATTAGCTCGTTTCCTACACTCACTCTCGCCCTGTATAAGAAATCGCTGGCATGCCTAAAATTTTAATTTGTCATTGAATTTGTTTCTTAGCAACAATATATAAGGCAACTAACTGTTGCCCGTCACGGCTTCGCCCGTGATTGAATTTGTTTGATGGGTAGTAAAATCTTTTTAAAGAGCAACGAAATCTACTTTCTTAAGAATGACATTGAAACAATGAAGTGTTGGGAGTGGAGATCTGAAGGAGTTTCACAAAACCTATTTGTGAGAAATGATTTTTTTAAGGCCCTGAGAACCTATGAGCGAATAGGAATAACCATGTCAAATTTCCACCCTGTAGGAAATACAGTCATTGCGGAGCCTTAAAGAACATTATAAACTATATAAGTGAGTCAGTCAGTTACACAAAGGGCTGTATAGTTTATTAGATTTGCAAAACTGTTTCTTAGTGAACACTTATTAGCAAAAGGAAAGTATAAGTTAAATTTAAACCCTTAGGATCTATGGTGGTTTTGAGGATTTGTAGGGAGGAACCCTAAAGGAAATTAGCAAAATGATTTCACAGTGAGCACCTATGAGCAAAGAGGAACGTCCATGTCCAATTTCAACCCCGAGGACCCAAAAGTAATTTTGAGGTCCTGTGGGGCAGAGCCCTAAAGAACTTTGAAAACTATATTTGCAAAACCGTTTCTTAGTGAGCACCCACGATCAAAGAGAAACGTCCATGTCAAATATCAACCCCGGAGGCCCTAAAGTAATTTTCAAGTCCTGTGGGGCGGAGCCCTAAAGAACTTCGAAAACTATATTTGCATAATCGTTTCTCAGGGAGGAAACCTAAGAGGAAAAAGAAATGTCCATGTCAAAATGTAACCCCGGAGGCCCTAAAGTAATTCTGAAGTCCAGTGGGGCGGAGCCCTGAAGTGTTCCAAAAACTATATTTGCAAAACCGTTTTTTTATTGAGCGCCCATGAGCAAAGAGAAACGTCTATGTCAAATATCAACCCCGGAGGTCCTCAAGTAATTTTCACGTCCTGTGGGAAGGAGCTCTAAAGAACTTCGAAAACGATATTTGCAAAACCGTTTCTTAGTGAGCCCATGAGCAAAGAGAAAATTCTATGTCAAATATCGACCCTGGAGGCCCTAAAGTAATGTTCAAGTCCTGTGGGGTGGAGCCTTAATGTGTAAAAACTATATTTGCAAAGAAGTTTCTTAATAATTATCTATGAGCAAAGAAAATCGTCCATGTCAAATTTTGAACACGTAGGCTATTCAGTAATTGTGAGCTTCTGTGGGGTGGAGCACTGAAGGGGATGTTCAAAGTACTTTTTTTATTGAGCACCTAAGAGATAAGAGATCACTCCAAATTTGAACCCCGCAGGTTTCTTAATTTGATTTAAATTGGGCCATACGGGTAACGTTATAATGAAATTTCCAAGGCCTGTGGGGCAGAGCCCTGAGGGAATTTTCGCAAAATCTTTTCTTTGTGAGCACCTAAGATTCAAGACAAAAATGTGTTTAAAGTTCCAAGTAAATTCATTTGATGGTTCCTGAGATTTCGTGATGAGTCCGTCAGTAATCACTCCCCGTCAGGTTTAGCTCGTTCGCTAAGCTCACCCGCCGCAATTCTATAACATCCTCTAGTCTAGATTTTGATTACCAATCTTCCCTTAAATAATTTAAATGAGATCAGCTACTTACAAAATTAATATTCCTTAGTGTGCAATAACATGGTAACATTGAAGACGTGTGGGGCGGAGCCCTGAAGGAATTTTGCAAAATCGTTTCTTAGTGAGCACCTAAGAGGCGAGACGAACCTATGTTCAAAGTTTCAAGTAAATCCGTTTAGTAGGTCCTGAGATTTCGTGATGAGTCAGTCAGTGGGATTTCGCTTATATATATATATATATCGCTTTATGACGAATGTTGGTTTAGAGCAGCTAAACTGTTTTTAATTGCACCATTTAACACTGATAACAATTTTCATATCATTTACTAAAGCCCTTGTCGTGTGAAAAGAGATCAAAGATTGGTATTTTAGCACAACTTGGCTACTTTGACGTACCATGGAGCAAAGCCCTAGGGTCGCTGAGGCAATTTAGACCATCAGGTAAAGTTGTTGTCCCGTGAAAAGAGGACAAAATAGGGCCCATGAGCGTTACAGACAGAGAGAGAAAGAGAGAGACAATTTGACAATTTGACAATTTCTTTATTTTACCAGCCCTGAATTAGGCCATAGGCCCACTCTTCCTTCAGGACTGGCCCCAAATTATTACAATCAATTATACAATATCAAGTTGTGGTCTTGCTTTACAATCATTTTATACACATCGTCATATTGTCTTTGTAGTTATTATTCCAATCTTAAAGTAATAAAAAATATATATATATATAACAAACAAACAAAAAAAATCAACAATCAAAATTATTTTCTAAAAATTTAAAGTCTATATAAAAACACTCAGTGGTTAAGGTGAAACTGTATATCAAACATATTTTATCGTAGAGTACAAATTTATTTTTGCTGATTGCTCCGAGTTTCCTTTATTCTTTACATTTCCTATTTAAAATCTCTCATTATACTAACGAAATGATAAAAAGAAATATTAATACTGAAAATAATTACAAATATGTAAAAATCAATAATCAATGGTAGAGATATCTTATAACTACAACACAACACAAAATACTGTAGTGACTTTTATGGGTCATATCTTTGTAACAATAAACGTTTTACTCTTTTTACAAACAGAGTAAAACGAGAGAGAGAGAGAGAGAGAGAGAGAGAGAGAGAGAGAGAGAGAGAGAGAGAGAGAGAGAGAGAGAGAGAGAGAGAGAGAGAGAGAGAGAGAGAGAGAGAGAGAGAGAGAGAGAGAGAGAGAGAGAGAGAGAGAGAGAGAGAGAGAGAGAGAGAGAGAGTGATTAGACGCACTATTGAAAGGGTTTTTGAGAAGGAAATGAGAAAGTTCGTAGTCTTAAATGAAAACCAGAGAGGATTTGCTAACTCACCTGGTTGCCAAGTTAACATTAAGATTTTGGAGAGAGTATTAGAAAAGACGAAACTGGATAAAACGGATGCCACATTAGTGTTTTTGGACGTAGAAAAGGCGTTTGATAGTGTTGGTCACAATCATTTAAGTAAAACAATTGAAGCCTCTTCCATCCCAAGCAAACTAAAAACATTAATTATAAATCTAATGTCTAATAATGAAACACAAATACAAGTAGGATTAAAAAAGACTAGATATATAAATATTGAAAAAGGAGTTTTCCAAGAGAGAGAGAGAGAGAGAGAGAGAGAGAGAGAGACAGAGGGAAAGAAATTTTGATGGCACCGATTTTGGATTCTGTGGTACATAAAAATTAAAAATAACCAAAAGTTTCAAGATTCTAAGCAATGTACAGACAAAACTCTAATTTTATTAATATAGATAAATTGCTTGAATTATATCGGCCGAACCAAATTTACGTTGGGTCACATGGACACATTGGACGTTGGGTCGCATGAGATGAATTAATGAAATTCTAAATTAAGTTTGACAAAATCTAAACTTAATTTTATGGTAGTTGCAGTAGAACATACGCCTAAAATTAAACTTGAAAGTATAGGTAAAGGTTTAATAGTTCAATTTTTGATTGGGTAGAGACGACGGAAGGTGAACGTTGTTTATTGACAGGACGTTTGTCCCCCGGGGTGATGATACGCGGCTTAGTACTTGTCAATCAAGCGGTTACCCCGCTACGTTTATCTGTGAATTGCCATAAGCACCGAGGGAATACAGCGAATATTCGGACAGAATTTGGCTGTTCTGTATTAAAAAATATGTTATTGTTTTATAGTATTCTGGTTTGTTATAGTATTTTTAAATTTGTAAATATTATGGTGTAGGCCTACACATTTCCATTATAGAAGTACGTTCATTTTAGATTTCAAGAATTTGGTGTCTCACAAACCTAAACAATTACCATACAAACACAACAATAAAGGCGTAATTTCTAATGCCATTGCATTGATGACCTACAAAAAATGTATATTTACAATTGAAATTTATTGAAATAAATTAGGGACAATTTTATTTCAAACATTATAATATTAAAATTTTTTAAATATTAGAATTTCATTGTATCTAGAAAATTTATATAATTTTCAATATTGTCTTGTAATTGTGCCTAATAAATTATTGCATGAAAATATTAATTTGTTAAAACAATCTTGCACGAAAGATTAAAGAATCATAGACTTTTTCACATTTTAATCCTTGTATTGGATTTTGTCTGAGCATAAACATATATCTATATATATATAATACGTGATGCCCCTTTTTTGTTAACACTACTCCTCCCTTATTTCTGGACCAATTTTAACGTTTGAGGTGTCAAAAGAATGGTCTCAGTTCGTAGTTTTGCAATAAGGTTTTAGATTTTTGATATTTTAATTCTGAAGCTCTCGGGAAGCCAAAGTTCATTTTTTGTCCATAAGATTAACATGGGGAACAATTTATTTTGAATTGCTAAATAAAACAGCTGTTGATAGTTAAACAAACAAACACATATGTTAAAAGCTGAATAGAAGCAAGGAATCTAAAACAAATAAAGAGATTATTTAATTTATTTCAGATTCTTTGAATAGAAGCAAATTGAACTGGTCCTGAAATATCAACATAATTTCATACTTTAATACGAGGAGTGTCTAATCAGAGGTTTTAACCTTTTCCTCAAAATGTAGCTGGTATATTTTGCTTGAAAGTTTTATTCACGTGTTTCTGGCCACAAAAATAATTGTTGTAACTTAAACCTGGAAAAAAATTCATTTTGGTTTCCGAAAACAATTTTGGAAATTGAAATTTTTGACATGGGTCTTATTGGTTGTCCAACTGGTATTAAAACAATAATGAAAGGTAACAAATACTGAAATAGAACACTAAATTTTTGTGCATGGGTTTTCAAACTGCTGTAAACTATAAGGAAAAGGGATAGTTGGTTGTAAGTGTAATAACCTTTTTTTTACTATTATAGTATAAACATGTTTTATGCATAATGCTACACATATTAAAATAACCTGTATAAAAGACAACATTTAAAAGTTTTTTACCTCCAGTATAGAAAACAAGCTTATTACAAAAATGGTTTTTGTAAAGAAATATGTTCACCAAAATAAAAATGCCACTAAAAACAAAATGGACCACACCAACAAAGATTCTCTTAATTTATGTTATTTCTTCATTTAAATTTTGTAATGTCATGGAAAGTTAAGTTAAAGAGGATTTAGGCATAAATAGTCATGTGGACTCATTCACTATGTCATTGACTACCTCATACAGTAGTACTACAAAAACAGCCGCAGTGAATGCTGCATTAACTCATACAGGACCGGGGAGTAATGAAATGTTGATTTTTATTCTGTTGTCATTTACGTTTTATGTTTTATGAACTATGTGGATCCAACATCTGTGAATTTATTCTAAATTTTATAGGAGGGTTTAGACAAAGGCCCTAAGACATATCGGCAAAAGAACAACTACGTAATCTTAGCTATTTTAGACCTAAAAGAACGAGCACCACATCTCAACACTATCACATTGGGAAGTTGAAGAATTGGTAATGAAGATCGATATGATTTTCACTATAGTAACATTTTTTTCAAAATATACTACCATGGAGCAAAGTTTGATCACCAGGTATCCTAATAAATGCAGCGCATTGCGCTGCACAGGTCCCCTAGTCCTACTATATTAAACGAGAAAGTTTTGTAGTGGGGTTTGTGGTTGGAAATTATTTCGCGAAGTACAAGCGCTAGAGCGTTCCGGATGGAAAATAACTATTCTTGGGTACAAAATAATGGTAGTTTAATTCATCAAAACGCTCAAAACGCTCGAAATATTTAGTAAAATCGTTAATAAAAATCATTTTTCTCCATAAGAAAAGCATTGGAGCGATCACCTGATTATAAATTTTTTTCCGAAACGTAAGTCCCATGTTTTAACCATGTAGCCAGTTTGTGTATTAAAACCGAGAACATTTCTTAGTTGTGTTGGGGGTTGGGCATAATCTTCAAAAGCACGAGTGGAAACCCAGTATTGAGCCATAAATTCTAGGGTATAAAATAACAGGTAGTTTAATTCATCAAAACACGAAAAACCTTGGATTACATAGTAAGATAATGAATCAAATTTTTGCCCTTAACAAAAATATAGGTGCAAATCATATGATTATAATTTGCTTTAAAGTCATTTGAAACAATAACAATGTTTATAACAAAAAATCAAACTAAGGTTAGTTTGTTACATAAAAATTTAACCTCAAAAAACTCTTCAGGTTTATACAATGAGACTTTTGTTAAAACAGGTTTTATAACATTCTTAAAATTAGCTCTAGATACATTTTTTATGTTAACAGGCAAAGCATTATATTTTTTATGCCTTAATAGCAAAGGCTATTTTCAGTGGCTGAAAACATGCACCTTGACGTGGAAATATTACCTCTAAACCTTGTGGAGTAGCTGTGAACATTTAATATTTTGGTTAAATTTGGCAGATTGTCCTTGACAAAAACCATGACATAACAAACAATGATGGTAAGTATTTTAAGAGCAATCAAGAGTGGCTTGCAATGTGTTTGGTTATGAACGCCACACATTAATCTTACGGCCTTTTTCTGCAACATAAAAATTATGTCAATGTCAATGGCATAAGAACACTAAGCCCACACTGAGGTTCCATATGACATAAAACTATGGATGTATAATACAGAGAAAGACATCAGCAGAAACACTAGCACTTAGTGATCTTATCATAAATATCCGTCTCAATTTTAGAAGCCAAATATTCAATGTGTGTTTGCCACTTGGACTGCAAATGAAACCCCAAGAACTTAAGTGATTTGACATTGCTGGATCTACTGCCCAGACACAGTGTTACATCCTGAACCTTCTCAGCATTCATGCAGGGTTTCTTTGTGTACTGCACCACTCAGTAATAGGGGTTGACTTAGAAATAACAACATCATTGACATCATTTAGCGAGCTACATTGTGGACTTAGGACAAAACCGTCTGCAAAAAAATGACATCCTGATTATTAAAAAAATGTTAAAAAATGTAAGTAGCGTCCATGAAGGCCTATACACAAACGAATAAGCAGAGATATCCTTATGGGAAAGTAAGACTTAAACTCTAAGGCCTGATCCAATTCAACAAAGTCAGCATCAAAGATCTTCAAGATATTTTTAAGAGCTTCAAACCCAAAAACTCTGCAGGAATCGACCAAATATCCAACAAAATAATTAGTTATTGTCAAACAGTAATAATTTTGCCCATATTAAACATTATTAACTCCTCCATAGAACAAAATGAAATTCCTGAAGCAGCCCAAATAGAATTAATTAACCCTAAATGCAAAAAAGGAGAAAACTCCAAAGCATCAAATTACCGACCCGTATCAGTGCTGCCCATTTTATCCAAATACATTGAAAAAGCAATCCACAACCAATTAATTTTCTCACAAACCGGAAGCAAAAAGTGGAAATAGAACACCTCAACAACAACTATGGAGTCAAAGTAAGATCGTCACTCCAGAACACTACACAAGGAATTCCCCAAGGATCCATCCTCGCGGCCCACTGCTTTTTCTCATACACATAAAATTCCTTTCCTAACCACCTCACAGACCAGTCTCAAAGAAATCAATAAGGCCTCCATGTTTAAAAAACAACTAAAAAAGATCTATTGGAATGACCTTACTACAAACTAAGTGAGTTCATAGAAGAACACTCCCATAAAAAATAAAATGACCCACACATGACACACACACACAAACACATTCATGCAAGAATTGACGACTCTTCCTCTCTTCAAGGACTGCAGAGATGATTCAATGCTAAATAGTAAATGGTGTAAGAACGCCACATGTAATTTTTGTTTAAGAATTACTAGTCTACTTGTTGCTCGGAATCGAGCAATTTATTTTCATATACAAAAGTAACATACAAAAGTAATATTTACTATACAAAAGTAACATTTAGTTCTAAATTAACGACAACCGACCAATCCAATATTGTTAATATCAGTAATCACAAAAAACTACACGTGTTTACAGCTATACATTACCAGATGTTCAAAATGTTCAACCCAAACCCAATGTTATTCTAAAGGGAAAATCTCAAATTTAATTTGTGTAAAACGCCCTTATTTTATGTCTGATTTTCATCGATTTTCATCAGAAACAACTACAGAACAAGCCGTATCTAACTACACCAAAAACTTAAGTATCAGTTAAAAATTGTAGGAGGAGTTCTCAACACAAAAAACCTTAGCGTATTAAATAAGTATAGATGCTGCAGATTAGTTGAATAAAAAGAGAAGGTCTAATAATTTTGCAAAAGTCAAATTACCAAAAATAACAAAATAATCCAGTGCCGTGAAGAATAAATTTTAACAGCTGTTTATTTATATTAATAAATTGAATTAAAAGAATAAATAAATTTGAACAAAACTTGCCCAGTTTTAAGTTTTATAATTATATTGTATACACGTTTAAATTTCTACGTACAATACATATGCAGGGTCAATAGGGCAAAGCCCAGAAGCTTATAAATAACAGGAATAGGCCTATCAATCTTTTTGCTAGATAAATAAAGTATAGTTTTACAAAACCTCAGGTCAATCGGTCCAGTAGTCTTTGCGCCTATTCAAGACACACAAAGCTTTAGTTTTTAAAGATACATACTTTCATTTTTATAGATAGATTGAAAATGTTATTTTAGGAAAATGCTACTCAAAAACCTCTATCGTAAGTTTAAGTTCTTTATTTACATTTTAAATACTTTTCTCCCACTCCAACATTCTCGAGGAGGAAGTAAAAAAGACCTATAGAAAAGGGAAGACTGAATGCGTGCTCTGACATCTCACCCTCACTTAATTAACTTAAATGTAAATTTAAACATTTTGTAACATTTTCAACATAATTATAGAGCGAAGCTCGGCTCCCCGGTACTATTTTGTTATTTGCCTTTTAACCATCAAACATAAATTATTCTAAGATTTTGTTATGTAATAAAACTAATTATAGTTTAGAAAATTTTAAATAACTAGCATAAACAAATATCACACAGTGATAAAGTTTTTTTATTTACAGTTATTTAGATTTATATATTTTATTTGTTGTAAGCTTAATGCATTCGAAATAGTTGTAAATATTGTTTACAAAATTTGTGAAACTGAGAAGAAACTGAGCTAGATAGAACTCATGATTAACAATTCAAATTCCAATATCATTTATTCATTCGACACTAATACAAAGGTACCAACAGAATATGTTAAGTATTTGGAATCTTAAAACTTTAGTACTAAAATATAAGTCAAAAGTCTTTAAAAATTTTTAACAATCAAATCATTTTACTTGTGAGAGAGAACGACTAATTCAAGAAAATACAAAAATCGGCTGTTTTGTCAGCACTTTTTTTTAAATTTATGAAAACATATTTAAATTTATTATTGGTTCATTCAATATTGTGAAAATGAATTATCGAAGTATAAACTTACATTACAATTTTGCTTTTTGTATAGACGTAAGTCAATGGTCCCGAAATAGGTTACACTTTAGTTGTGATTGAAAAAGATCACAACTAATGTTTTAAATACCTGAGTTATAGTAATCCAATTGTTGCAGAAGTTTTTGCAAAAAGTGTAGCGTAAATTACAGTGGAGTGGCCGAATTTGGTTTTTAATTAACCTTTGAAATTTGATTTAGGGTTCGTTAGATAAAATTTATGAATGTAACTTTAATTAAAAACATTATTTTGTCTACAGTTATCCATAATTTTTCATAATTTTTTTAACTATCAACACTCAACATGTTAAGCCCGTTACTTTAATTCTCTTACTTGCATTTATTTAATTTAAAACTTGCTGCATTAAAATGTGGATAAAGAAAAGAAAATCCGTATTCATCTATACAAATATACAATTTTTTTGCACTGGAGTACCCCTCTTTGCATAAAATAATTATAAACGATGTATTTTATAGCCAGGAATACGCATTATGGTATAGCGGATGGAAGAGAAAGCAGTAACAATTTATGATTCGTGTCATTTTAGTGTTATGTATAAGAGCTTCGTATCGGCTTGGGAGTGATAAACCTTTTGCAACATCGACTACAAACTTTTAATGCACACTTTCTATTTTATTTCGTACTTGTATATTGATTACAAATTGTTTTTATGTCTAAAAGTCAATTGTTAGTAGTTTTCCAAAAAAGAAAGTGGAGTCAAATTATACATACAATTTTCAAATTTAACAACCGTATTACAAAATTAAAGTTAGACGTGGATAAATTTGTGTATGCAACTATTGTATTTTACTTTTTAGCTACTCGTGTGGTATTTAGAACACTCGCTTTGCTCATAATACAAAGGCTGCATAAAGGACTTTATAATACAACAGTACTATGATGCATTTTCGGTTCTTCCTTTAGGTAAAGGCTACTGCAAGTTCTAAAGTGAATAGTAGTTTTACTTCGAACATAAATGTTTTATTTTTATTAGTCTTAAGCTGAGAAAAGTATTTAAAATAAATAACAATTTATTACAAAATGGAATGGAAATGCAATTTGGTGCATTTCACATCCACCAATGGCTAACATTAAGGTTTTGATGGCCTAGTTTTAGACAAAGACAAAGTCGAGGTACATTTTATGAAATAAAATGTTAATGCCTGTTTGGAAAATAACTTCACTACTCATGTATAAACAGTACAAGTCCCATATTTTTCTACAGGTGTGGCGATCTGTATCTAGATCGACTGTTCCTAGTCTCTTCATCTTGGAAGCAGTTTTCTATATCAAAAGTCAAAAGATAAGACCTAATTTTGTAAACCATGGATACAATACACGTAAAAAAGGGCATCAACGCCGAACAACACAGGCTAACCTTATATGAACATAAACCAAAATATTTTGGCCTCAAACTTTTTCATAGTCACTGCCAGGAAGATTACGAAATATTGATGTTTTTTTTTAATGAAACCAAAAAGTTCCTCCTGGAAAAGGCTTTTTATGGCATTTTTAGCTATCTTAATAAGTAGTTTTGAGTTTTACTGGTACCTTGTGCCTATTGACCTGTCCAACTCCTGGCCTGCCTGGACTACGGACGGAATACGCAAGTAACAAGTAAGTAGAGTAATTTAATTTTTTTTCATCATTCCATAGTCAAACGGCAGAATTTAACAACAATATGAAAGACTAAAATTTCAATCTTCTAGTACACGTGTTGCTCGACATCGAGCAATTTATTTTGATATCATACAAAAGTAACATTTAGTCCTAAATAAACGACATCCGACAAATCCAATATTGTGAATATTAGTGATCACTAAAAACTACTACTGTAATTTAACATATGTTTAAAATTCTCAAACCAATCTCAATGTTATTTTAATGGGAAAATTTCTAAATTTAATTTGTGGATTGCGCCCTTATTTTAAGTCAGATTATCATCATTTTTTGGCGGAAACTACTACATATCAAGCCCTATCCAACGACACCAAAAACTTTAAAATCGGTTGAGAATGGTAGGAGTTCTCTGCACGAAAACCCCTTAGCGTATTACATAAGTATAGATAACATGGTAACCTTGAAGACTCCTGGGGCTGAGCCCTATGGTGGTTGGGAGGATATCGTCAATTTTTCTGGAGTTTTTACGCCAAAAGCTTTAAATCAAGTAGATGGTTGTAAGAGTTTTGAATTCTGGGAATGCTTAAACAAATTGTGTCAAATCTTACATCCAAAACACATTCCGTTTACGTATATAGATTAAAGATTAATTGGTTTGATCGTTTTACACTCTCTGATACACGTTTTTGATGGAAACATATAGAAATTTCTTGAAATATTTTCAATATTCAAATTTTTAAGGTGTGATGACCGATTAGAAGAGTTCTAAGCTATACCTTTAGTGACATACAAATAATCCTGAATTATAACGACAGTTTATAAAACAAGCATATTTAAATTCCGCCTACTGTGATTGTCACCTCCAGTGCCTCTCCCGGCTTGATTTCACCATCGAGTGGAGTTTAATGTATCGGTTGTCAGTCCACAAAAGTTTGATGAATGTGTGAGGACGACACCTTCTGATCGATCATCGGCGAATCTGCAGTGCAGCGATCCGCGCCCCCCGCGGCCAACTGCTGAATTACTGTATAGCCTACTCCAGTTTGAAAATTATATTTACAAACTCGCCTACGGCTCGATGGGGGCTCCGCCCCCATGCCCCCTTAGGCGTTGCCCTAAATTTGTAGAATAATTAAAAGTCAAGTATGTAATAAGTTAGTTCCACGGAAGAGCTATACGTTGAAGATAGTAACAAAACGGTTTAATACACAAAATTCACAATCAATAGTAAAAAAAGCTTTGAAAAACTCCTATGAATCGGTTTTAGTACCCCTTCGTATTTAAAATTCGCTAACAAGATTTTAACTGCGAAATGATAATAATTTACGTAATATATGTAAATATTCTAGGTAAATATTTCTAGGTTATGCTGGATGTATGGTCCACCGCCTAATTGGTTACCCCAATTCCGTAATTACTATAAAAATTACTATAAAACTCTCATGCAATGAGGCTAGTTGAGGGCTCCACTCCAATACCACTCATTGTGTTCGCTGAATAACCTACGGCTCTTCGTTTAAATCCCCTTCATAGTTCCCCTCATTTCAATATAAAAATAAAAATTAAAAAATTGAGAGTTGTGAAATAATACTTAACTATGTATTATTCTAAGTATTACGATCAGAATTGTATGTGTAAAGAAATATTGAAGATACTATTATGATAACTTATGACTGGAGTGTATTTCAGAAAGAATGGAAGTGGGGAAAAATATCTGTTTTGATGGAAGTAGGGTGTACCACAAAACAGGAAGGCAAAAGAACGATATTTGTAGTTTAATAAATATATTGGCATTCATTACAATTAATTCATTTCAGTTTTTAATGGTGTAAAACTTTAAAATTTACCTAATTTCCTAAAATATTACTGTCAAGGCAAATAAAAAAAAACTTCAAGCTTCTAAATACAATAATACAGTAGTTACTAACAAAAGTATGTTAAATAATGGTTAAAATATTAAAATTACCATACACATCAAAGGACGTATGTTTTAGCCGTAGGACCAGGTCAGTAAATAACAATCAAAGTAAAACAATCAGTTGCTTGATATAGCAATTCGTTCCGACTCACAGTCAAAAGAAGAATACGTGATATTGAAAATCATCATGATAATTTTTAAGTTTGATAATTTAATTGATATTGGTACTGTGCAAGATATGTCTATGTGCAAAGTGAAGGTTCTGAGTAAAATATTATAGTAGTTGTAAAATTACGTCTACATGGGGTAAAATTCCCCGCAAAAATAAATAAACATTTAATTATGTTCAAATGTGTGGACTGGGGGGCAAAAATTCATAGAACCAAACTTGTAGTAACTTGAAAGATGTTCGCGAAGATTGCCTCAGATGTTATAATTTGGCCGCTAGAGTAGAAAAAAATAATGTCATATTTATTTTGGGTAAAAATGTTTGGTCGCTAAATTTTGAAATCAGATAGTTTTCTGGGGCAGGAAATAAAAAAGCTTTTTTATTTTAAATGAAAATACTGTACTGCCACCTTTTTAAATTAAACATTAACTTAGTACGCACTAAAAGATAAATCAATTGTGTAATCTGCTATTTTAGTTAAAATTTTTGTTGAATTGTAAAATTTAAATTAGCATGCTATCAGGTAAAGTCAATGATGTACTTCCTAATGAGTTCGTTAATAATTAAGTGCCATCCCAAATAAAGAACCAATTTTTGGGAGGACTATCGTGCAAATATGATACTGTCTTACCGGGTGTCCCGTACCAACCTTGCATCTCTTTTTTAAAATTGTACAAAAAAAAAACAAACAAACAAACAAATAGTGCCGTTGTATTTAAACATATTTTGCTCTGTTGATTGACACTGAATTCAATACAGAGAGGACCAGACGTTGTTTTGAAGCAACTTTAAAATTTAATATTTAAAAACCCTAATCATACTGATTTAGAATAATAAATAGCATGAAATTATTTTTTTTAACTGGGGGAAATTTAACATATATTATGTCTGAACATTTTACATATAACAGAACTTACCAAACATGTAAATGTCTAAGAACCTCATTTAAAATAATATTCCATCATAAAACATCAATTATCACGTGATTAGTTTCACTAAACATTTAAATACATGTTCATTAATCTCCGTCATGTTGTAAATTTAATATGAAAACATTTTGGACCAAACTGACAATTTTGTTGGAAACGTATTTAAAAGAGTCTAAGACATTTTTGTGCCGAGACATTTTTGCTTAAAATTCAAATTTCAACCTCAAATATTCAATAAACTGCTAAAATTACGCGTACAAGATCAAATTGTAAAATTTTCTTAAAAACCGTGTAAAACTAAAAAAAAAAATTATTTAAAGTGAGAGTTTGTATTTGACATCAGTGACTTCCGGTCTGGAGAGGTAATTTCAGACACACCCTGTACTTTGAAATTACTCTCGGTGAATAGACCGCTTTTCCTATAAAGGCACAATTGGTTAATGTTATAAAATTTCTTAAAAAGGGTGTTTCGGTAATCCGCGACTTTCAGTATGTTGGCAATTTTCTCAGTAATACAGGTCGGTAAGTTTAGTTCTCGCTTGGGAATGACTCTGTAGTAAGTATAGGAGATCTACTTTACCGACATTTGACGAATTTCTGATACAACGATGAGTGAGTGAGCTACACATTCGGGAGTATATAATTTAGACTCGCCTGCGGCTCGATGGGGGCTCCGCCCCCATGCCCCCTTAGGGGTTGTCTGAAATTCGTAAATTACTAAAAAGTCGAGTTGAAGCAGGTTAGTTCCACCGAAAAACTGGTCCACCAAGACAGTAAGAAAGCCGGCTAGTAAGCACTACATATTATCAACAATAATAAATACCCCCCGTCGCAGCAGACCTGCGTACTCAGCAAATTTCCAAAGGAATTTAAGATTTCGTATTTTCCCCATACTTACCATAGGAATTTGTATGTTGGTTTATTGCCATGGGATGTTGTTAAAAAATGTTTGTTGTCAGGTAGAGTGATGGTTGAGTAAGGTATAAACCAATTGTATCAATATTCAGCACTTTTTAATATTCCCAATAAACCCCATGGGAGTGAGTATGTAGGTTTGCCGCCACATGGGTGTTCTAATCAAATATCAGTTAAACCCTACCTAGTGAATGTACATACTAAATGTTACTAAGTTATGTCAATAAATAAGCAAGATACAGGATTTTATTGATTTCCCATAAGATTAACATCAGAAACCTGTATTTAGCTTTTCTGCGGAATCTGTTAAGCTAAGTTAAAAACTCAAAGTACTAAATTGTTTGTTTTTTAAGCTCTTTTAAATGGTTTCAGTTAAAATTCTTGAACTTACAAAATTGAGGTTCAAAAATGCCAACAACCCATTTTTTACTCCTTTGAAACCACATAAAACTCCGTTCCCATAACCCGACAATGCTGGTTCGCGGACTCATGAAAATAGACCTGGTCTTACACCTTCATACCAAATTTCATCAAAATCAGACGTCCATTTCAAAAGTTATCAGTACTACAGACATACACATATATGAAAATTAAGGAATTGTTTTTTTTTCTGGGGACCTCAAAATGAAAAAGTAAAGTGGTCCCGGGCTTAGGTCTCACCATGGCTACTACCGTAATAGCGTATTCTCTATAGGGAAATTCGCTAAAAGCTTTGAAAATCGCCAATGGCTAGATTTTAGAACCACTCCCTCGTTCCTCTTAATTCGTAAAATTGAGAGAGTTGTAAAATCATAATCAACCACACAAATATTCTAGGTATTGCTGGATGGAGGCTCCACCCCCTTGCCCCATAATTAGTTGCCCCTATTCATAAATTGCTGTAAAAATCGCAAGCACTGAACAGGCTAGTTGAGGCCTTGCTCCCATACCCCCTTGTTGTGTTCACCGTATTAGTTTGTAGTTTACCAAGTCTCGAACTTTAAGATTTTCCCATAATATTTTTAATTAAAATTATTATGGATTTAAAAAGCAACTGTACTGTAGTAAACGAATCGTCGGTGGATTTGAAGAAATGCCTTGCCTCACCCTCCTAGCGCAAAAAGTATGAAATAAACCTGATAAAATATATGACAATGTAGAATGAATAACCTAAATAAAATATTTCAAAAGATCAATGAGGAAATAAATAATTTTACTGAAACAAAACAGGTAAACATGAACAAACGGTTTGGTACCCGCCAAAGACCCCTATTATTCACACACAAAAATATTCGTTAGGAAATAAAAATGGATGTTATCAAATAATAATTTATTATATAGTTATTTTAGTCACTTCCCTTAAATTCCGTTGAAGTTTCAGGGATATTTTACAAGTTCAGTGGATGCAAAATTCGTACCTCAAATACAATATAACTGTAGTTGGCTCTACTAACAAGTTATATGAAATTCAGTACTAATGAAAGTTGCAAATCTGTCTTAAAACAACGATTTGAGATACGATCAAAAGTGAAAGGTCTAAAAGTTAGATTTATGTCACTAATTCACAAACAATCTATACTTTAACAGTATATGAAACAGAGAAATCCGTTCATATTCAACAGACAAGAGAATAACACATAATTTTAGCCGGCATTAATTATAATTTTATTAAATTCTATTTTTATGAGTGGTTAACTTCTAAATATAGTGAATTTCCTTCAATATCACTGCCAAGCTAAATAAATACGAAAATTCAAGCTTATGGGGAAGCAAGATTCAGAATCAGCTACATATTAAAATCAGCTAAAGTTAACGGAATGTTTTGCAGTAGATCTATAAAAACAATAAAACAAACCTTTAAATCAGGAAAAAGTTCCCTACTTTAAGCTCTGTTTTAAGTTTTAAGAGTGTTAAACTTTTAAATATAGTGGATTTTGTGTTAGTTAATACTTAACTTCAAGATCTCAATACAATATTACCGTAGTTACTGACTAAAGTATGGCAGATATTAACTAAACATAGCCAATTCACCTCAAATAGTCGGAAACCAAAGTTTTTGGTCAGTAAGTAACAAACAATGTAAAACATCACTAAGTAACAAGCAATGTAAAACAATCAGTTTCCTAACAATGAATAATTATAAAACAATCAGTTCCACCTAACATGTAAAATAAAAAGACATAATATTGGCAATCATCACAGTTATTGTTTATGTTTGATACTTTTATTGATATCGGTGCTGTCCAAGATATGTGCATGCACAATTTTAAGGATCTAAAAAATATTACTGTAGTTATGAAAAACATACTGGAGGGTTAAGGATCAACAAAACGTTAAATTAAACACACAATATTAACTGGCATTAATTATGAATTACTTTTAAATTCAATTTTTAAACACTGTTACACTTCTAAATACAATTAATTTCCTTTTAATATTACTGTCAAGGTAAGTTAATACAATGTTAAAGCTTGTGGGGAAGCAAAATGTAACATTCAGCAACATAGAGGTAAATTAAATCAAATGTACTGCAGTTGATCTAAAAAAGCATTTAAAAAAAACTTAGGAAAAAACTCCCTATCTGTGCATCATTTTAGGTATATTAGAAACGAAGTAGTAGTAAATTGAAATATGATCGCTAAGATATTTTATGGGCGCAACCGTTGTTCTTGCTAGGGCTTAAACACTAAATAACTTTTACTTTACTTGTAGAACTACGTAATCGCTACATCTAAAATAGAGAAAAACCAGCTGTAAACAATTCTTATCAAATGAGATAAATATATATAACACTTGATAAAATTAACGTATTTATTTGGATATCTGGACCCCTAAGTTTTTCTTCAATCAAGAGACTTAGTCGAGCCTAGTTAAATTTGTTCAATAATATAAGTACGAGAACTAAACCTGTAAAGTGATCTACGTAACCACGGCTGCACTACATTACCCCTTGATCTGCCTTACCGACACTAAGAATTTCTGATACCCCAATGAGTTACACATGCGGGAGTATATAATTTAGACTCGCCTACGGCTCGATGGGGGCTCCGCCCCTATGCCCCCTTAAGAGTTGCCCCCTAGTTTGAATTAATAAAAAGTCAAGTTTAAATAGTTTAGTTCCACACAAGATCTGGACAGCCAAGACAGTAACAAAACCATCTAATACTCTAAATTCACAATCAATAGTAAAAAAAGCTTTAATAATCTCCTATTAGTAGGTTTTAAAACTCCTTCTTAGTAAATAGTTTAAAAAATTGAGCTGTGAAATAAATATTATTTATGTAAATATTCTAGGTGTTATGCTTGATGGAGGGTCCAACCCAATAATTGGTTGCCCCAATTCCGTAAATTACAGTCTAAACCTCATACAATAAGCAGGCTAGTTGAGGGCTCAACTTCAACGACAGTAACAGAAGCCGCCAATACACACTACTCACAATAAATAATAATAAGCTTTGAAATTTGCCCACGGCTCATGGTTTATTAATCTCACTCTCCCTTGATTCGTTAAAAAATATAATGGAGTTGTGAAATATTAATGAACTATGTGGAGGATCACTGCATGTAAAAGAAGAAAATTAAGACAAAAGAAAGACATTTGTAATAAAAAAAAAATACACTGTAGGCTATGATGCTTCAGTTTCGCCACATCGATGCCAAGAAATTCAGGAACCATATATGTACCATGTAAAGAAAAATGTCCAATTTTAAATATTAAATATTAGGGTTTAGAAAATTAATAAAAATAGAGCTCTCGTAGTATTTAATAGATCACAGGGTAATATGTAGTATAATAATGAAGTTGCATTGAATATTTTTAAATTACAACAATAATTGAAGTAATCGAGACTTAAGGTGAGAGCACTGAATTGAGGAAGTTGAACGGACTAAGTGACAGCGAAAGAAATACATTTTAGTTGAATAAAATATGATTCAATGGGTTATTATAATATTTTCAGCCTGATGGGTAATCAGATATGTAGATGGTTTAAAAAGGAAAAGCGTCGGAATTGGGTAACGATAGCGAAGGTAATGTACCAGCTGAGAAAAGTTCAATCGTTCAATAACTTGATACGTTCAATTCAATCGTTCCCCTGACTAAAATCTCAGCCTAAATAAGATTTGACAACAGCAAATAGGTAAAAGAAGGGAAGACACACGTGTGGGACATCAATCTTCAAATTAAAACTGTGCTAGAGGTATCAACTGAAGCACTATATTCTATCTAGGAATCCAGATAGAGGGACAGCATACAAATAGTAAAAGTTATAGTAACTGTATTTGGTTATTTTTCGAGCGAAAACCTACAAGAAATTTTCCGGCATGAGTAAACTAAAGTCTAGAAAATGTAATGTGACCTAAAATCTTCTCAGGCGTTACTGCCGCAAAATCATTTACAGTACTAAAATAATATGTTAAAAATATTAGCACAAGCTTCGTATAGATCAACATAATTATGATAAAACTAATAACATAAATTAAGAAAAAAAACTAGATAAAATGAAATTTAAGATGACTAAGCTAAATAAACTAATTTTTAGATCAATGAATAAATAAATAATTTCACAAAAACCAAAAATAGGAAAACATGAACAAACAGGTTGGAACCCGCCAAAGACTATTTACAAAATGATGAAAAAATGAAGTTACAGGGATATTCTAAAAGTTCAGTGAATGCAAAATTCGAACATCAAATAAAATATAACTGTAGTTAGAAATTCAGTAATAATAACCGTTGCAAAACGGTCTTAAAATAACGATTTGAGATACTACAAAAAGTGCTATTTATGTTACTAATTCACAAACAATCTATGTAACAGAGTAATTCGTTCATATTGAACAGGTTAAAGAAAAAAACATAAAACACATAACACATAATTAGCAGGCATTAATTATACTTTTTTAAGCTCAATATTTTTAGCGTTAAACTTCTAAATATATTGAATTTCCGTTAATATCACTGTCAAGCTAAGTTAATACAAAACTTCAAGCTTATATAAAATAACTATAATTACTGAAAAAAATATTTAAAATATTAGTTAAAAATTGCAAATCTACCTCAAGTAGTTAGAGGCCAAAGTTTTAGGTCAGTAAGTAACGAACAATGTAAAACATCACTAGGTAACAAACAATTCAAAACAATCAGTTGAATAACAATCAATTGTAAAACAACCAGTACCGCCTAATAGGCAAAATAAAAAGACTTTATTCTGGCATTCATCACAAATATTTTTTATGTTTGGTACTTTTATTGATATCGGTGCCGTCCAAGATATGTCCATGCGCAATATTGAAGGAACTTAATAAATATTACAGTCGTTATTAAAAGTAACGTCTACATTAGTTTATGAATAACAGGATTATCTTGTGAGGTTTGAATGTACGGTTGAGTTGCCTCGTTTGACACCTAGAAGCATCGGTCCACCCATATGGTAAACCACCCACATAAATAAATAAGTTAACTTAAAACTAACTGGAGGGTAAAGTACCAACAAAACGTTAAAGAATAACACATAATATTAGCTGACATTAATTATGAATTCTTTTTAGTTTAATTTTTTAAGAGAGTAACACTTCTAAATACAATTTATTTTATTTTATCAGTCAAAGTAAGTTAATAAAAAACTTAAGCTTAAGGGGAAGCAAAATAGCAAATTCAACTTCATGCAGCTAACCTAAATAAAATGTTTCGCAGAGGATCAATAAAAACCCTTGAAATTAGGACAAATCCCCTTCTTCATGCTCTGTATATCGGCATATGTATAATTTAAACAAAGTAGAAAAATTAAAAATGTTCCATATGATTGTCTCAGATATTTTGAAGGCCAACCGGGTTTGCCGCTATAGCACTAAAGTAACTAAGTTCACATTACTAGTAAGAATACGTGGTCCCGAAAGCTATCTTAAATTCACTATGGTGGCTACCAGCTGCCTGACATCTCACACAATTCACAGACAACAAGGGTGTAGTTGAAAGAGATCATTTAAACACGAGCGAGAACTAAACCTGCAAAGTGATCTACGATACCGTCATCACGGTGATATACGCTAACACGGCTGAACTACATTACCGACAAATCTATATTTTTTACCATTTTTATAGATTAAAAGTGAAAAATTGCTAGTTTGTAGAATTTTTTATGAATGTATATCGTATCAGCTAATAGAATGCCAAATTTCAAGTCTCTAGCTTGAACGGTTCCGTCCGAACTTTTATATACATCAGTGAGTTACACCTGCGGGAGTATATATTTAGGATTCACCTACGGCTCGATGGGGGCTCCGCCCCCATGCCCCCTTAGGAGTTGCCCCCTAGTTTGAATTAATAAAAAGTCAAGTTTGAAATAGTTTAGTTCCACACAAGATCTGAACAGCCAAGACAGTAACAAAACCATCTAATACTCTGAATTCACAATCAATAGTAAAGAAAGCTTTAATAATCTCCTATTAGTAGGTTTTAATACCCCTCCTTTGTAAATAGTTGAAAAAATTGAGCCGTGAAATAAATATTATTTATGTAAATATTCTAGGTGTTTTGCTTGATGGAGGGTCCAACCCAATAATTGGTTGCCCCAATTCCGTAAATTACTGTCAAAACCTCATACAATGAACATGCTAGTTGAGGGCTCAACTCCAACAACAGTAACAGAAGCCGCCAATACACACTACTAACAATAAATAATAATAAGCTTTGAAATTTGCCGACGGCTCATGGTTTAATCCCACTCCCTAGTTCCCCTTAATTCGTTAAAAAATATAATGGAGTTGTGAAATATTAATGAACTATGTAAATAGTAATGCTCAAAAGTTGTTGTGTAAAAATTTGGGAGGTACGATTGTGATTGCACATGATTGAGGTAATAGCTGTATTCTGAAGAGATAAAAAAAAGAATAAAATTATATAAGTTTATATAGAGGATCGTTGTATGTAATAGAAGAAAAAAGGGACAAAATCAAGATATTTGAAATTTAAAAATATGGTATAGGCTAAGATGCTTCAGTTTCGCCACGGGGTGGCCAAGAAACACAGGAATCATATATGTACCATATAAAGGAACGATAACAATCTTAAAATGAAGAAAGTTGCAACTTAAGAACCATAAAATCGGCGTACATTATTCATTTTCAACCAATGGTAGTAATCCAATGGTAGTAAACCAATGGTAGTATAGAATACCAATTGTGAAATAATAGTCAAAAAAGAATTATTGGTTAAATTAAAATATACTGAAAGAGTTACAATAATTTATAAGCATAGAATAGGTTTCAATTACAACAATAATAGGGTTAATCGAGACTTAAGGTGAGAGCACTGCATTGAGGAAGTTTGACGGACAAAGTGGCAGCGAGAAAAATTACTATTGAGTTTCATTCAATTGGTTATTACAATATTTCTCAGCCTGATGGGTCATCAGATATGTAGATGGTCTTAAAAAAAACGTCGGAAGTAGGTAAACGTTGGCGAAGGTAAGAATGGAAAGTCCAATCGTTCTATAACTTAATATGTTCAATCGTTTCCTAAACTAAAATCTAAGCCTGATTGGACGGCACGATTTCGATTCAGTAAACTTTACTGAAAACCATACGGAGGACAACACCTGAATGTAAATATACGCTTTCGATGCAGTAAACTTCATTTTCAATAATAACACGGCAATCAGAGGGAAAACCATACGCAATCAACTATTATCGGGAAGAGGTGTAGTTAAAAGATATCATTTAAATACAAGCGAGAACTAAGCGACTATAATAGCGCTCCGAGCGACATCTTTAAGATCCAAAGTACTTCCTTACCGACACCTCGTCTTTTAGAATTTTCTACGATTTGTAAGTTGAAAATTTATAGTTTAAGGGCGTTACTAATGTATAAATCAAAGCGAGTATTACCCAGGTGAAATAACCCGCTCACATTAGTAAGAAACCGTCGTCTACATAAGACGTTCATGTTTATATAGGATATAACATTTGTGTCAAACAGGGGTGTAGTTGAAAGGAAACATTTAAACACGAGCGAGAACTAAACCTGCAGAGTGATCTACGATACCATCGATGATATACGCCGATACGGCTAAACTACGTTACCGACAAATCATTATTTTTTTTATCTTTTTTATAGTTAAAAAGTTGTAGTTTTATGATTTTTCCTAAATTGAAACATCTCAAAAATGTCCATGCCAAATTTCAAGTCTCTATCTTAAACAGTCGCTTCAGGAATTTAATATCATAAGTGAGTGAGTGAGTGAGTCAGTTACACATGGGGCTGTATATATTATAGACTCGCCTACGGCTCGATGGGGCTTCGCCCCATGCCCCTTGGGGGTTGCCCTAAATTCGTAAATTAATAAGAAGTCAAATTGTTAAACAGGTTAGTTCCAACCGAAGAACGGGTCAATTTAAGATCATCAGTGAGTGAGTAAGTCAGTCAGTCAGTTACACATGGGGCTGTATATATTATGTAAATATTCTAGGTGTTATGCTTGATGGAGGGTCCAACCCAATAATTGGTAGCCCCAATTCCGTAAATTACTGTCAAAACCTCATACAATGAACAGGCTAGTTGAGGGCTCAACTCCAACGACAGTAACAGAAGCCGCCAATACACACTACTCACAATAAATAATACAGTAATAAGCTTTTAAATTTGCCCACGGCTCATGGTTTAATCCCTCTCCCTAGCTTCCCTTAGTTCATTAAAAAATTTGATGGAGTTGTGAAATATTAATGAACTATGTAAATAGTTATGCTCAAAAGTTGTTGTGTAAAAATTAGGAGATACGATTATGATTGCACATGATTGAGGTAATCGCTGTATTCTGAAAAGATAAAAGTGGAATAAAATTATAAGTTTATATAGAGGATCGTTGTATGTATTAGAAGAAAAAAGGCACAAAATCAAGATATTTGAAATTTTAAAAAAAATGGTTTAGGCTAAGATGCTTCAGTTCCGCCAAGGGGTGGCCAAGAAACGCAGGAATCATATAGGTACCATATAGAGAAACGATAACAATTTTATCATTCAAAATCAGCAATTATTAATTTAACAGTTTTAAATGTTATATACATATTACTTCAGAAAATTAATAAAAATAGAGCCCTTGTAGTATGTAATAGCTCACTGGGTATAAAGTACTACAATCATGAAGTCTTAAAGTCTTTATATAGTCTTAAAATGAAGAAAATTGCAACTTAAGAACCATAAAATCGGCGTACATTATGCATTTTCAACCAATGGTAGTAAAAAAAAACCAATTGTGAAATAATAGCCAAAAAAAGGATTATTGATTAAATTAAAATATACTGAAAGAGTTACAATAATTGATAAGCATAGAATAGTTTTCAATTACAACAATAATAGGGTTAATCGAGACTTTGTGTGAGAGCACTGCATTGAGGAAGTTTGACGGACAAAGTGGCAGCGAGAAAAATTACTATTGAGTTTAATTCAATTGGTTAGTTTAATATTTCTCAGCCTGATGGGTCATCAGATATGTAGATGGTCTTAAAAAAACGTAGGAAGTAGGTAAATGTTAGCGAAGGTAAGAATGGAAAGTTCAATTGTTCTATAACTTAATATGTTCAATCGATTCCTAAACTAAAATTTAAGCCTGATTGGACAGCAGCAAATAGGTCAAAGACCGGATGTCAGACGTGTTGGGACACGTTCAACTCTTCAAAGTAAAACTGTATCAGAACTATCAACTGAAGTGCTATATTCAATCTGGGGATTCATATAGAGAGACAGCATACAAATAGTAGAAAATTAAGTTAAAATTACTGTATTAGGTAATTTTTGTGCGAAAATCTACAAGAAATTTTCCAGCATGAGAAAACTAAAGTCTAGAAAATGTATTAAGACCTAATATATTTTTAGCAATTAATATAGAAATTAAAGCGGACATCACCTGAATGTAAAGATACGCTTTCGATTCAGTAAATTCATTTTCAATAATAACACAGCAATCAGAGGGACAACCATACTCAAACAACTGTGCGCCCAATCGAGATTAATTATCGGGAAGAGGTGTAGTTAAAAGATATCATTTAAATACAAGCGAGAACTAAGCGACTATAATAGCGCTCCAAGCGACATCTCTAAGAACCAACGTACTTCCTTACGACACCTCGTCTTTTGAGAATTATTTATAATTTGAAAGCTGAAAATTTTTAGTTTTTGGGCATTAATACTGTCTAGAACAAAGCGAGAATTGCTGAAATAACCCGCTCTCTATGCAGAAAAACACCTTCGTCTAATCAAGACATTCATGCTAACGTAATTCAATAATGGTATCATACACGGGTGTAATTGAAAGAGATCATTTAAACATGAGCGAGAACTAAACCTGCAGAGTGATCTACGATACCACGCGGTGATATACGCTGATACGGCTGAACTACGTTACCGACAAATCTATATTTTGAACCTTTTTTATAGTTTAAAAGTAAAAAAGTTGTAGTTTTATGATTTTCCCTAAATTGAAACATCTCAAAGAATGTCCATGCCAAATTTCAAGTCTCTATCTTAAACGGTCGCTTCAGGACTTTAAGATCATCAGTGAGTCAGTCAGTTACACATGGGGCTGTATATATTATAGACTCGCCTACGGCTCGATGGGGGCTCCGCCCCCATGCCCCCTTTGGAGGTTGCCCCGAATATGTTGAATAATTTAAAGTCAAGTATTGAATAGGCTAGTTCCACCAACTAACTGGACAGCGAAGACAGTAACAAAACGGGCGAATACGCACTCTTCACAATCAATAATAATAATAACAATAACAATAATATCCTTTGAAAATATTTCACGGGGCTCAGCCCCCATGCCCCCTAGTTGATTTTACTAATTTCGTTAATCATTCACAAAGTCTCAAATAATGAACTTTCTAGTTCCACTAAAGTACTGAACAGGCTAGATCCATCGAAGTTTTGAAAAGCTAAGTTTTAAATTACGTGTAACTCTACTACAAAAGTGTGTGATACTAACTCCTCCACGTTACCAACCACTTGGTCTGGAACGTCAACGATTTTAGATGCGGCACAGAAAAATTGCAATGGGGCAAAATTAATCCAAATTAAGTATCTTTAAATAAAATTTTCATTGATAAAAAAATGTAATGTGCCCACTATAGCAAAACAATAATGCTAAAAAATAGAAAATAATTGACTATGTGAAAATAACTATTAAAATAATAAAATAATCAAACTATAATAATGCATAAACTAAAGAAATTGAAAGTAACACTTAAACCAAATCTAGCATCGCCAACCACGATATTAAAATAATCGGAAAATAAAAACTAATAAAAATTAAAGTTTTTAAAAGCTAAGTTATTAATTTACTTGTAACTCTACTAAAATGTGTGATGCTAACTATTCCACGTTACCAACTACTTAGTCTGAAACGTCAACGAGTTAACATGCGTCACATTAAAATTGCAATGGATCAAAATTATTCCAAATTAAGTATTTTTAAATGAGATTTTCGTAAATTTTAAAAAATAATGTAATATGCCCATTAGAGTAAAACAATAATGCTAAAAAATAGAAAATAACCAATAGTAAGTTTGAATATTACTATTAAAATAATAAAAAAAATCAAGCTATGCTAGTTAATAAACTTAAGAAATTAAAAATACAATTTGAACTAAATATAGTATCGCCAACCACGATATTAAAAGAATCTGCTGATACATACTAATTAAAAATAAAAACTTGTATATTTCAGGATATAGAAGAAAAACGTTTAAATTACTGAAATAGCAAATAACATTCAAATCAATAAGCGAAAACAAGAATTAAATAACATGAAAACAAAATCATAGGAAATAATAAAAACGGGGTAGATCCGCAAAAAACCCCTACTATTACAAACTACTACTAATTATAAGAATATAAAATCTAGACCTGTGAAATAATAATTTATCCATAAAAACCTGTTAGTTTTGTTCAATAGCCGTTTAAAAATTCTTAAAAACATATTTTAAGTGTGTATTAAAATAAAATATAAAACACTGATTATAAACAATGCAGAAAGATAATACTTAACTGTCTATTAAGTATCGTACTAAGTAATAGGAGTATATAACGTTAAGATCACGGCACGAGCTACACAGAAAATTCATTGAATGCGTAATTCGGCTGAGGGGTTCACATAGGGTGAATTTGAATAAGTAATCTAAAATAAATTGAAATTAAACGAGAACCTAACATTTAAATCTATTACTTTTGCTCAACACTTATTTAAACATTCTCAAAAACAAATTTTAAGTGTGAAAAATTCGAATATAAGACACTAAATATAAATCAAACAGAAAGATAATAATAAACTGTCTATTAAGTATTGTACAAAGTAATCGAAGTATGTTACGTTAAGATCACGGCTCAAGCTTCACAGAAAATCCATTCAATGCGAAGTTCAGCGGAGAATAATCCCGTGTGAATTTGAATAAGTAATCTAAAATAAATTGAAACAAAACGAGAACCTACATTTAAATCTGTTAGTTCAGCTAAACAGTTATTTAAAAATTCCCTAAAACATATTTATGATGTGTGTAAAATATAAAAGAAACGAGCTTTCAATGCAGCATAATCTCATTGCTAATTAGAAGTCAAATGGATAAGTTTATTATGTATGAGGGATACTAACGTTGCCAATAGCAAGGAAGCAGGTGTAGTTAAAAGACATGATTTAAATACAAGCGAGAACTAAGCGACTATTCACCCGCCATGGGAAATTAATTCATAGTAGGAGAAGAAAATTCACCTTTGGTAAACATTCAAGATAGCGCATATGCTACAAATTAGGGAATTATCACTGTATATATTATCGAGTATAACCCTGGGTCCCTGGTGAAATAACCCGCTCTCTATACAAATTAACGCCGTAGTTTACAATATATATAAGAGTATCCATCGAAGGATACCACGAGTATATCAAACACGGGTGTAGTTGAAAGAGATCATTTAAACACGAGCGAGAACTAAACCTGAAGAGTGATCTACGATACCACGCGGTGATATACGCTGATACGGCTGAACTACGTTACCGACAAATCTATATTTTTTACCTTTTCTATAGTTTAAAAGTAAAAAAGTTGTAGTTTTATGATTTTTCCTAAATTGAAACATCTCAATGAATGTCCATGCCAAATTTCAAGTCTCTATCTTAAACGGTCGCTTCAGGAATTTAAGATCATCAGTGAGTCAGTCAGTTACACATGGGGCTGTATATAATATGGACTCGCCTACGGCTCGATGGGGGCTCCGCCCCCATGCCCCCTTAGGAGTTGCCCCTTAGGTTGAATTAATAAAAAGTCAACTTTGAAATAGTTTAGTTCCACACAAGATCTGAACTGCCAAGACAGTAACAAAACCATCTAATACTCTAAATTCACAATCAATAGCAAAAAAGCTTTAATAATCTCCTATTAGTAGGTTTTAATATCCCTCCTTAGTAAATAGTTTTAAAAAATTGAGCTGTGAAATAAATATTATTTATGTAAATATTCTAGGTGTTATGCTTGATGGAGGGTCCAACCCAATAATTGGTCCCCAATTCCGTAAATTACTGTCAAAACCTCATACAAAGAACAGGCTAGTTGAGGGCTCAACTCCAACGACAGTAACAGAAGCCGCTAATACACACTAGTCACAATAAATAATAATAAGCTTTGAAATTTGCCCACGGCTCATGGTTTAATCCCACTCCCTAGTTCCCCTTAGTTGGTTAAAAAATATAATGGAGTTGTGAAATATTAATGAATATGTAAATAGTCATGCTCAAAAGTTGTTGTGTACAAATTTGGAGATACGATTATGATTGTACATGATTGAGGTAATAGCTGTATTCTGAAAAGATAAAAGTGGAATAAAATTATAAGTTTATACAGATGATCGTTGTATGTAATAGAAGAAAAAGGGACAAAATCAAGATATTTGAAATTAAAAAAAAAAATATGGTATAGGCTAAGATGCTTCAGTTCCGCCATGGGGTGGCCAAGAAACGCAGGAATCATATATGTACCATATAAAGAAACGATAACAATTTTATCATTCAAAATCAGCAATTATTAATTTAACAATTTTAAATGTTATATATATCAGTTCAGAAAATTAATAAAAATAGAGCCCTAGTAGTATGTAATAGATCACAGGGTATTAGGTACTATAATCATGAAGTCTTAAAGTCTTTATATAGTCTTAAAATGAAGAAAGTGGCAACTTAAGCACCATAAAATCGGCGTACATTATGCATTTTCAACCAATGGTAGTAAAAAAAACCAATTGTAAAATAATAGCCAAAAAAGGATTATTGGTTAAATTAAAATATACTGAAAGAGTTACAATAATTGATAAGCATAGAATAGTTTTCAATTACAACAATAATAGGGTTAATCGTGACTTTAGGTGAGAGCACTGCATTGAGGATGTTTGACGGACAAAGTGGCAGCGAAAAAAATTACTATTGAGTTTAATTCAATTGGTTATTATAATATTTCTCAGCCTGATGGGTCATCAGATATGTAGATGGTCTTCAAAAAACGTCGGAAGTAGGTAAACGTTAGCGAAGGTAAGAATGGAAAGTTCAATCGTTCTATAACTTAATATGTTCGATTGTTTCCTAAACTAAAATCTAAGCCTGATTGGACAGCAGCAAATAGGTCAAAGACCGGATGTCAAACGTGTTGGGACACTTTCAACTCTCCAAAGTAAAACTGTACCAGAACTATCAACTGAAGCGCTATATTCAATCTGGGGATTCATATAGAGAGACAGTATTTTCAGCATGAGAAAACTAAAGTCTAGAAAATGTTATAAGACCTAAAATATTTTAGCAATTAATATAGAAACCAAAGCGGACATCACCTGGATGTAAAGATACGCTTTCGATTTAGTAAACTTCATTTTCAACAATAACACAGCAATCGGAGGGAAAACCATACGCAAACAAATATGCGCTCAAGTAAAAAATAATTATCGGGAAGAGGTGTAGTTAAAAGATATCATTTAAATACAAGCGAGAACTAAGCGACTATAATAGCGCTCCAAGCGATATCTTTAAGAACCAACGTACTTCCTAACCAACACCTCGTCTTTTTAGAATTTTTTATGATTTGCAAGTTCAAAATTTGTAGTTTTAGGGCATTTTAATACTGTATAAATCAAAGCGACTATTACCCTGGTGAAATAACCCGCTCTCAATGCATCGAAACACCGTCGTCTACACTAAACATCCATGTTAATATAGAATACAATATTTGAATCAAACACGGGTGTAGTTGAAAGAAATCATTTAAACACGAGCGAGAACTAAACCTGCAAAGTGATCTACGTTACCCAAACGGTGAAATACGCTCACACGGCTGAACTACGTTACCGACAAATCTATATTTTTTTTATCTTTTTTATAGTTTAAAAGTAAAAATGTTGTAATTTTATGATTTTCCCTAAATTGAAACATCTCAAAGAATGTCCATGCCAAATTTCAAGTCTCTATCTTAAACGGTCGCTTCAGGAATTTAAGATCATCAGTGAGTCAGTCAGTTACACATGGGGCTGTATATATTATAGACTCGCCTACGGCTCGATGGGGGCTCCGCCCCCATGCCCCCTTAGGGGTTTGCTTAAATTCGTAAAGTAATATGATGGCTCTAGTATTAATCAGGCTAATTCTACCAAGTACTGGACAGCCATGACAGTTAACAGAAGCGGCAAATACACACTACTCACAATTAATAGTAATAAGCTTTGAAAATTGCCCACGGCTCATGGTATAATCCCACTCCCTAGTTCCCCTTGATTCGTAAAAAGAAATATAATGGGGTTTTGAAATATTAATGAACTCTGTAAATAGTCATCCTTAAAAATTGTTGTGTTAAAATTTTGGAGATACGATTATGATTGCACATAATTTAGGTAATAGGTGTATTCTGAAATTATAAAAGTGGAATAAAATTATAATTTTTGATGGAGGATCGCTGCTTGTAATAGAAGAAAAATAAGACAAAAGAAACACATTTGTAATAAAAAATATTTAGTGTAGGCTATGATGCTTCAGTTTCGCCACGGGGTTGCCAAGAAATTCAGGAACCATATTTTACATTGTAAAGAAACTATGATAAATTAATCCTACAAAATCAGCAATGTACAACTTTAAATATTAAATATCATGGTTAAGAAAATTAATAAAAATAGAGCTCTCGTAGTATTTAATAATTCAGTATAATAATGAAGTTGCATTGAATAGTTTTAAATTATGACAATAATTGAAGTAATCGAGATTTTAGGTGAGAGCACTGAATTGAGAAAGTTTAACGGACAAAGTGACAGCGAAAGAAATACATTTTAGTTTAATTAAATATGATTCAATGGGTTATTATAATTTTTTCAGCCTGATAGGTAATCAGGTATGTAAATGGTTTAAAAAGGAAAAGCGTCGGAATTGGGTAAACGATAGCGAAGGTAATGTCCCAGCTGAGAAAAGTTCAATCGTTCAATAACTTGATACGTTCAATTCAATCGTTTCCCAAACTAAAATCTCAGCCTGATTGGACAACAGCAAATAGGTAAAAGAAGGGAAGACACACGTGTGGGACATCACTCTTCAAATTAAAACTGTGCCAGGAATATTAACTGAGTACTATATTCCATCTAGGGATCCAGATAGAGGGACAGCATACAAATAGTAAGAGTTATAGTTACTGTATTATAGTAAGATGCACGAAAATAGTCCGATGGCACTTTTAACAGCTGAGACCCCCCTCACCCCCTCTCGCCCTGCAATGTTGTCATTTTTTGTTATGTTTACCATGTGCAATACATTATAAAATGTGTTTCAGAATAAATTTGGCAACAATGTTTTGACTCTCATCGGACTATTTTCGTGAATCCTACTATAGGTAATTTTTCGAGCGAAAACCTACAAGACATTTTCCAGCATGGGTAAACTAAAAGTCTAGAAAACGTAATGAGACCTAAAATCTTTTCAGGCCTTACTGCCGCAAAATCATTTACAGTACTAAAATAATATGTTAAAAATATTCGCACAAGCTTCGTATAGCTCACCATAATATAGATAAAATTAATAATATAAAATAATTGAAAAAATAAACTAGATATAATAGATGAAAATGTAGAATGACTAAGCTAAATAAACTATTTTTTAGATCAATGAATAAATAAATGATTTCACAAAAACCAAAAATAGGAAAACATGAACAAACGGTTTGGAACCCGCCAAAGACTATTTACAAAAATATTACTCCTATTCGTTAAAAAATAAAAATGTTTGTTATGAAATAATAATTTAAGAATAATTACCGTATTCTAGTTACTACTCTTAAATCCTGTAGAAATTACAAGGATATTAAGTTCAGTGAATGCAAAATTCGAAATTCAGATACAATGTAACTGTAGCTAGACCTATTAACAAGTTGCAGAATATCAAATTTAGTAATAATAATAGTTGCAACACGGTCTTAAAATAACGATTTGGGATACTACAAAAAGTGCAATGTTAATAAGTTAGATTTATGTTACTAATTCACAAACAATCTATGTAATAGAGTAATTCGTTCATATTGAACAGGTTATAAAGAAAAACACATAATACGAGTATTAGCAGGTATTAATTATAATTTTTTTAAGCTCAATATTTTTAGAGTGTTAACTTCTAAATATATTCAATTTCCATTAATATCACTGTCAAGCTAAGTTAATACAAAACTTCAAGCTTATATAAAATACAATATTACTATGATTACTGGCGAAAGTATTTAAAATATTAGTTACAAATTGCAAATCTACCTCTAGTAGTCGGAGGCCAAAGTATTAGGTCAGTAAGTAACAAACAATGTAAAACATCACTAAGTAACAAAATATTCAAAACAATCAGTTGAATAACAATCAATTGTAAAACAACCAGTTTCGCCTAACAGGCAAAATACAAATACTTAATTCTGGCATTCATCACAATTATTTTTTATGTTTGGTACTTTTATTGATATCGGTGCCGTCCAAGATATGTGCATGCGCAATATTGAAGGAACTAAATTATATTACAGTCGTTATTAAATGTAACGTCTACATTTGGTAAACCACCCACATAAATAAACAAGTTAACTTAAAAGCTGACTTTAGGGTAAAGTAGCAAAAAAACGTTAAAGAATAACACATAATATTAGCTGAAAATAATTATGAATTCTTTGTAGTTCAATTATTTAAGAGAGTTACACTTCTAAATACTATGAATTTAATTTTGACATCACTGTCAAGCTAAGTTAATACAAAACTTCAAGCTTGTGGGGAAGCAAAACACCAAATTCAGCTACATGCAGCTAAACTAAATAAAATGTTTCGCAGTGGATCAATAAAATCCCTTGAAATTAGGAAAAATTCCCTTCTTCACGCTCTGTATATCGACTTATGTATAATTTAAACAAAGTGGTAGTAAAATGAGGGATGTTCGTTGTGATTGTGTCAGGTATGTTTAGGGCCAGCCGTTTTGACCGCAATGGCGGAAAACTAATGTAAGTTCTCATATCTAGTAGGCCAACGTGGTCCGCAATTAAAATTTCCAAAAAACACTACTGTAAATATCAATTACAAGACAACTCATGTAATAAAATGTGAATAGTAAGTTTGTTTCAAACAAGGGTGTAGTTGAAAGAGATCATTTAAACACAAGCGAGAACTAAACCTGCAAAGTGATCTACGATACCGTCACACACGGTGATATACGCTAACACGGCTGAACTACATTACCGACAAATCTATATTTTTTACTTTTTTATAGATTAAAAGTGAAAAATTGCTAGTTTTTAGATTTTTTTATGAATGTAAATGGTGTCAGCTAATAGAATGCCAAATTTCAAGTCTCTAGCTTGAACGGTTCCGTCCAAACTTTTATGTACATCAGTGAGTTACCCATGCGGGAGTATATATTTAGGACTCGCCTACGGCTCGATGGGGCTTCGCCCCATGCCCCTTAGGGGTTTCCCTAAATTGGTAAATTAATAAGAAGTCAAGTTGTTAAACAGGTTAGTTCCAACCGAAGAACGGGTCAGCCGAGACAGTAACAAAACTATCTAATACTCTAAATTCACAATCGATAGTAAAAAAAGCTTTAATAATCTCCTATTAGTAGGTTTTAATACTCCTCCTTAGTAAATAGTTTTAAAAAAAATTGAGCTGTGAGATAAATATTATTTATGTAAATATTCTAGGTGTTATGCTTGATGGAGGGTCCAACCCAATAATTGGTTGCCCCAATTCCTTAAATTACTGTCAAAACCTCATACAATGAACAGGCTAGTTGAGGGCTCAACTCCAACGGCAGTAACAGAAGCTGCCAATATACACTACTCACAATAAATAATAATAAGCTTTGAAATTTGCTCACGGCTCATGGTATAATCCCACTCCCCCCTTAATTCGTAAAAAATATAATGGAGTTGTGAAATATTAATGAACTATGTAAATAGTCATGCTCAAAAGTTGTGTAAAAATTTGGAGATACGATTATGATTGCACATGATTGAGGTAATAATAGCTGTATTCTGAAAAGATAAAAGTGGAATAAAATTATAAGTTTATATAGAGGATCGTTGTATGTAATAGAAGAAAAACGGGACAAAATCAAGATATATGAAATTATAAAAAAAAATGGTATAGGCTAAGATGCTTCAGTTCCGCCACGGGGTGGCCAAGAAACGCAGGAATCATATATGTACCATATAGAGAAACGATAACAATTTTATCATTCAAAATCAGAAATTATTAGTTTAACAATTTTAAATGTTATATATATATATATATATATATATATATATATATATATATATATATATATATATATATATATATATTAGTTCAGAAAATTAATAAAAATAGAGCCCTAGTAGTATGTAATAGATCACAGGGTATTAGGTACTATAATCATGAAGTCTTTAAGTCTTTATATAGTCTTAAAATGAAGAAAGTTGCAACTTAAGAACCATAAAATCGGCGTACATTATGCATTTTCAACCAATGGTAGTAAAAAAAAAACAATTGTGAAATAATAGCCAAAAAAGGATTATCGGTTAAATTAAAATATACTGAAAGAGTTACAATAATTGATAAGTATAGAATAGTTTTAAATTACAACAATAATAGGGTTAATCGAGACTTTAGGTGAGAGCACTGCATTGAGGAAGTTTGACGGACAAAGTGGCAGCGAGAAAAATTACTATTGAGTTTAATTCAATTGGTTATTATAATATTTCTCAGCCCGATGGGTCATCAGATATGTAGATGGTTTAAAAAAAACGTCGGAAGTAGGTAAACATTAGCCAAGGTAAGAATGGAAAGTTCAATCGTTCTATAACTTGATATGTTCAATCGTTTCCTAAACTAAAATCTAAGCCTGATTGGACGGCAGCAAATAGGTCAAAGACCGGATGTCAAACGTGTTGGGACACGTTCAACCTTCAAAGTAAAACTGCACCAGAACTATCAACTGAAGCGCTATATTCAATCTGGGGATTCATATAGAGAGACAGCATACAAATAGTAGAAAATTAAGAATAATTACTGTATTAGGGTTTTTTTGTGCGAAAACCTACAAGAAATTTTCCAGCATGAGAAGACTAAAGTCTAGAAAATGTAGTAAGACCTACAATATTTTTAGCAATTAATCATTTACTTTGCGGGCGTTACTGCGGCAAAAAATATGCAGTACTAGAATAATATGTTTAAAGTATTCGCACAAGCTTCGTAGAGCTCACCATAGTAATGATAAAATTAATAATATAATATTGTAACAAAGTATTCCAGCACTACGCTCAATCGTCTCTCAAAAGACAAGAGTAATAGCAATAGCCAATATGAACAAATGAATTTAAATAAAACGAAACGAGAACCTCACATTTCAATCAACATTTTCGTATTACTTTAGAGTACGTGCATTAAATTTATTTCACCATCCTTAAAACAAATGCTATATTACAGTTACAGCTATATTACAATATACTGTAAACTGAAATTTACACTAACGTAGTTTATACAACGCTTAAGATCACTGCTCAGCAAAACTGTCACGAAAACTTCATCAGGAACAGGTGTGGTTAAAAGACATAATTTAAATACAACCGAGAATTAAGCGACCTTAATTTAAAGTTACTATAGAAATCATAGCGGACATCACCTAAATGTAAATATACGCTTTCGATTCAGTAAACTTCATTTTCAATAATAACACAACAATCAGAAGGAAAACCATACGCAAACAACTATGCACCCAATTGAGAGTAATTATCAGGAAGAGGTGTAGTTAAAAGACATCATTTAAATACAAGCGAGAACTAAGCGACTATAATAGCGCTCCAAGCGATATCTTTAAGAACCAACCTACTTCCTTACCGACACCTCGGTATTTTTATAATTTGAAAGTTGAAAATTTGTAGTTTTTGGGCATAATAAAATCAAAGCTAGTATTACCCTGGTGAAATAACCCGCTCTCAATGCATCGAATCACCGTCGTGTACATGAAGATGTTCATGTTCGTATGAAATACAATATTTGTATCAAACACGGGTGTAGTTGTAAGAGATCATTTAAACACGAGCGAGAACTAAACCTGCAAGATCTACGTTACCCAAACGGTGATATATGCTCACACGGCTGAACTACGTTACCGACAAATCTATATTTTTTTACCTTTTTTATAGTTTAAAAGTAAAAAAATCGTAGTTTTATGATTTTCCCTAAATTGAAACATCTCAAAGAATGTCCATGCCAAATTTCAAGTCTCTATCTTAAACGGTCGCTTCAGGACATTACTATCATCAGTGAGTCAGTCAGTTACACATAGGGCTGTATATATTATAGACTCGCCTACGGCTCGAACCCATGCCCCCTTAGGAGTTGCCCCCTAGTTTGAATTAATAAAAAGCCAAGTGTGAAATAGTTTAGTTCCACACAAGATCTGAACAGCCAAGACAGTAACAATACCATCTAATACTCTAAATTCACAATCAATAGTTAAAGTAGTAGGTTAAACAGCGGTTCTGGGCCACCCTCATAGTTTTTTTGACCGCTTTCAGCTTCAAATTGACCGGTTTTTGACCGGATTCTGGCCGGTTTTGGCCAAATATCAGCCCATTTCAGGGCATTTTTTGGGATTTCAGACAGTGATTTCAAGGAGCATTTGAAATATAATCCGGGGAACTATGAGATGCCCTCTTAAGGTAACCATAACTTTTAAATGAAAAGCTGCCGACTCCCCAAACTGCAATCCCACCCGAAGCGATAAATCGCAGTTGCATTGATAACCTCAATCGAATGCACCTCCGCTCGATCACATCAGACTTGATAAACACCGCGCCGCCAGCCACCAACAAGTCCGCTGGTCTAGGCGCTAACGTAACAGCGCACCACCCGACCGGCCCAGGTTCAAACCACGCCTCGGCCGGAGAATCTTTTTGAGAACGCCAAATCCACAACTAACGTATACATACGTTTTATATATATATATATACATTTTATAAAAATATTTTTATTATATATAAATTTATAAATATTTATATAAATATTTTTATTCTATATAAATTTATAAATATTTATATAAATATTTTTATTGTATATAAATTTATAAATATTTATATAAATATTTTTATTATATATAAATTTATAAATATTTATATAAATATTTTTCCTATAAATATTTATATATAAATATGCTAGGGTTAATAAAATGATTTAAATAGGTGCAATTATTATCAAATACATTTATACCTTTATGAGCAGCGGCCACTCCACATCGCATTGCCATAGTGTTGCAACGCGACAGTTGGCCACTGCTAGGGATTTAAATAGATTAAAATGATTTAAATAGGTGCAATTATTATCAAATACATTTATACCTTTATGAGCTGCGGCCCCGTGAAAATCGTATATCCGCTGGGGTAGCAAATTGCAACCCCCGTGCTTTTTCGGTGAATTTCATTTGTCCAGTTTATTAATATTATTAAAATAATAAATTTTGGTATGGATATATACACAATTATTATCAAATGCATTTAAGCCTTTATGAGTTGCGTCCCCGTGTTTTGCATATCTGAGGGGGGGCTGTAAATCGCGGCCCCCCGGATGATGGATAGGTCCAATTATTATCAAATGCATTTATGCCTTTATAAGCTGCGGTCCCGTGAAAATCGTATTGTTTTGCATATCTGCATTTATGCCTTTATAAGCTGCGGCCCCGTGAAAAACGTATTGTTTTGCATATCTGAGGGGGGGCTGTAATTCGCGGCCCCCCGGTCGATATTAAAATAATATATCTTTCCTATGGATGTATACAATTCTTATCACATTCATTTATGCCTTTTTAAGAAGTTTAGTTGGCTCAAATATTAAAAATGTCAACACTCTCAATGTTAAAATATTTTCATTTGACAGCTGATTAAAAGGCCGGCTGCTTGACCCGAGCTGATAACGTTAACCCAGCCTTTCGGCAATATGAAGTTTGTAATCAGCGGCTCCCAATATGAATGCCATTTGGTCCAGTGGTCAGCATTGTGTTTTTGCGTGCCATAGAGCCTGGTTCGAATCTCGATGTAGTTTGAGTAACTTTTTATTATAGTGTTATAATCTCTTATTTTTAAATTACTTTTTTATATAATTGCTGCTTGTATTAGTTTTATAAAAAAGCAATAAATAAGAAATTACATGCTCATAAACTGATTCTTAACGTAGTAAAACAAAATGGAAAATATCATTGATGTAATACACAACAAATTTAAATTTAATAATACAGAGGTTTTAATAATATTTGATGAAAACAACAATGCCTGGTTCAAAGCCAAGGATGTCGCCACCATCCTTGGATACGAAAGACAAAGAGATGCGATCAACAAACATGTTAGAGATAAATATAAAATCACATATGAAAATCTTATTATTCAAGGGGGCGGCGATTTACAGCCCCCCTCAATGGAGCAAAAACATACTATTTATATAAATGAACCAGGTCTTTATTCCTTGATTTTAAGATCAAAACTACCTTCAGCTATATCTTTTCAGGATTGGGTGTACGAAGATGTACTTCCCAGGATTCGAAAATATGGTGAATACAAACTGAAAAGAAAAATTTTTGAGCTTGAGGAAACTATAAATCAAAAACAAAAAAGGATAGAACAATTGGAAGAACGTGTGGCTGTGATGCCAGAGGACGATGAACTAAAACATGTGTTTTGTGTTTTGATGACAAGTTTAGATGATGAAAAAAAGCGCTATAAATGCCTAAGGACGCAAAAAAGACGATTTAAGAGATCGCTGGAAGAAGCGATGATGGATAACAATGATATGTATATAGTAGTTTATGAACGAGAATACGTGGCGAACGGTATAAACATTTTAAATTGCATTAAAGAACAGATGAAAGAAAAAAAATTTGTACTACGAATCCCACAATAATATCATAGATACAAAATATGATTTTATACAAATGGTGGAGGAAATTTTACATCAAGAATAGTATCTTTTATTTAATTATAAAAATAAATAGAAGATATGAATGATTGATGTGTAGCAACTTTGAAAAGCGTTTTTTATTTTTAAAAGAATTTTCACTCTTCTATATTTTTTGTTAATTTTCAAATAGCATTTCTTTTACTTAGTGATGGATATAGTTTCTTATCATAAAGAGACATTTGAAAATAATTTGTTGCCCATCCCACTACGCTGTCTGATAGTGGGTTCTTCGGGCTGTGGTAAAACCAATTTGCTGCTCAACTTCATTTACAATAAGAATGGTATCATATTTAAAAACCTGTATGTTTTCAGCAAATCTATTGAACAACCGGCATATGTAGAGTTAAGAAAAACCTATGCGGATATCGAGAAAGAACATAAGAAGAGAATTGCATTTTTTTTCAATAACTGTGATGAGCTACCCACGCTGGATGAGTGCAAGAGTAACTCGCTTGTGGTGTTTGACGATTGTTTGATGGAAGACCAGAAGAGTATTAAAGATTATTTCATCAGGGGCAGGCATAAAAAAATATCATGTGTCTATCTAAGTCAAAGTTACGGAAAGGTAGACATGCAGGTTATACGTAATAATATTAATTTTCTATGTATCTTCAGACAGAATAAACACTATACCAAACGGATATATGATGATTTCGTTGGATCGGACATGTCTTTTGATAAATTTGAAAATATATGTAAAATATGTTGGAGCGAATCTCACGGATTTCTGGCTATAAATGTATTAAAGAAGGCTCACAGCGGAAAATATATGTGTAATATAAAAAATGTAATATTTCCATAAATCAGTATTTAGATAATTCCAACATTTATAAACATCAATATTATAATATAAAAACTATTAAAGAAAAGTGTATTGTTGTAAATATTTCAAATATATAATTCATTTTCAATATGTGTTTTATTCATATTATTCCTGATAACATATTTTTCTATTAAGGGTATTGTACTTTTCATTAGTGTAAAATTTATGTGACGACTAATATTAGTATTAATTAGGCCCCTTTGGTGAGAGACTTGCCGGGGTGTGTAGTGAAGGGTATGCTGGTGGTGGGAACATACGATGTCATACAGATTCAAGAGAACGGATTTATGACTTTTGGAATGGAAATCGTTTCAAAAGCATGGATTGGTGACTTCGGAATTTTTTAACTTTTTAAAATATTTTTATAAAACTAATAAATTAAAAATTAGCCCTGGGCCAGTAGCAGTGATTATCACATACATATAATAAAACACTTTGTTGGTAAATTATTTTTTATAAATTTATATTTATTTTCACTTTTAAAATATTTTTATAGGAAGGCTAGTAATAAAAAAAATAAAAACCCCCGCCGCCCCCGCCCAGTATTAGCAACACTAATGTGCTAGGGACCGCCCCCCGCGGATCTCTCTCTTTGGTCAGCTTCTACATGCACTAGGGACTGTAAAATGTGTCAGGTGTAGGTGCGCGGGCCGGTCGCGGCCGCGGAGAACTAGTCTCCCGGACCGCACAGCCCGGCCGCGCGCTAGGGTAAAATCCTTTTTACTCCCCCTTATCCCAACTATTCTATGGTGGTTGTCAGGCAGGGTCTAAACGGCGTTCTCTTCCCCCCATATATATTACAACCACCGTATATGAAAATGCAGGCTAGCTCCAAAGTTAGGCAGGCCACCCCCACACACACTCGCGGCGTCGCGTAGGAGCCCCCCAACCCCCATCTTATCTTAGCTACAACCGTAGGCAGGGCATCGCACACTACACGCCTCCCAATTTTTGCACACCATAGGGACTCTCTACTGGTGGAACCGAGATCTGTGCCACCGGCCGACCAGTACTGCTCCAAGTGGGTGTTCACTGAACACTCCGGATGTCAGTCCCGAGCCACGGCACCTACTGGCCCACCGCCGGGTTCTCTGTCCAATTAAATTGACGTACTTTTTCATAGAACACACACACTGAAAACACTCGTAGGGTTGTGATTTTTGGCTTTCTGTAATAAGTTAAACTTCCAACCCTATATTCCCTAAAAATTATTAAAAATCTAAACAGCTTAGCTAGTACCGAAATTCAGGGACTAAAAAACTGCATCTCACCTCGTAAAAAAAAAACAGGAGGAACACTCAGGTATGGGAGTCGCTTCCCAAAAAAACAAATATACCAGCTTCGTGCTTCTCTGCTATACCCAACCGGGAATGTGGGTTTTAGGCTTATCGTGCTGCAGCCCCAGTATATAAGTTTTTCGCGCGACCGGCGTCAGCCTGCAACTGCCGGACGCCCGTAAGTGACCGACGGGGCCAGTATATAAGTTTTTGTCGCGAAAAACGAAGAAACCGGTGTTGAACATCGAAAACGGGCCAAAATGGATTTCGAGGGTCTGGGAAAAAAAAATTTTCAACACATATATATATATATATATATATATATATATTTATATACTCCCCCCTTCCTTGTTTATAAATACTTGTATTATTCAGCAGGATACAGGTGATAAATAATTTATTTAATCAAACAATCTTTTTATATTAAAAAAAGAAAAAAAAGAAAAAAAAACGTATTTAAATCATCATTTGTATATATTCTTTTTTAATATCATAAGTGAACATGGTCTGTGATACTACGACGACATAGGCTGTAGTGCCTTTATCAGCAATAGGGTTAGAAACTGCATTTGTAAAATCCAATTCGATCTGAATATCGTTTCTTTTTCTTTCCGCTGAAAACGGATGGAGATGGGTGTCTATCACCATTAATGGGTATTTGGTGACGAAATCGTTTATATTCAGATATACATCATCATTTTTAAACATAACTTGTCTTATTGAACAGTAGCTATCGTATAACAGCCGGTATTTTTTATCCGTGATATTCAGATTCTGCTGCTCTTGCGGGTACCGTTGTCCATTTATTTTAACATGAAAATTCTTTATATTCACGCTGTCAAACTGGCTGGGGTCTTTTGTCTGATCATTCTTACGACTTGTCTGTAAAGCGATTATCACGAAAACCGGATTTAGTATGTTCCGGTAAATATTTGTTATGTCAAACGTGTAAGTTGACCCAAACACACCGAATTTCTCAATGCAATCCCAGCGGAAATATTCATATACTAATTCCCCCTTCTCACTCAATTTTTTAAGTCCATCAATGAGCACAGCTTTCTTAGCCGGATCATAATCTACAAGGGGTACTTTTAACACAAAACTAGTAATTTTAATTTTTCCTTCCGCGGCATTCACGGCACTTGTACCGGTTCCCTCAGTCCAGCGGTAGATGGCATCATCGTCTTCCGCGCGAGTAAATATTATTTCAAATCCCCCCTTATACATTGGATACTTCAGACTGTCAAAGAAGCCCAGTCCTAGGTGGGCCAGCGTTCCCAGCGCTTCAAACTTACCGCCTCCCTTTTCGTAAACAGATTTGAATCCGCTGCTGTAGTAAGTGTTTTCCTCCGATTTGCTATATGTGGTTAAACCTTTAATTGTGCTTGCAATACCGACTTTATCCACAGAATCTATAACTTGATTGTGTTTTTTCAATTCAATACTCTTGAACAGGTAGGCCGCGAAGTTGTCCACGAGCTTTATGGGGTCTGTACTAGTGTATTCGGCACTGTTTGTTTTTTTTACCACTTCGCCTTGGATGTGAAATAATATTCTATTATTATAAAATGAATCTCCATGATCCAGTTTGAATGTTGTAAAATTGTTTGGTGAATTAAAGTGTAAATCAGATACCGGCAGAACCGTCACATATTCGCATCTTGCTATTTTATCCGAAGCTTCTTCGTAATATTTCTCCATTCCTAAAATAGGTTTTACGGTTTTCTGTTTCCAATAAAAAATATGAAATATTAATTAAAGAGCAAAAAAATAAAACATATATTTTAAATCATTATTAGTAAAATAGACTAATTGAACAGTTTTGTGTTTTTATACAAATTCAAACATCTCAACCCAAAATTGATATTTCGAAAAACTTTTTTATCAGAATAATTTATTCCATCCCCTTTGATATTTTTTAACACATTTAAACATCGTGCTACATAGTCGAGACCCCGTGGCTGAGAGATAAGTTTTTCCATTCTATCATGTATAAACTTTATGATGGCAATTTTTTCATTGTTAAAAGCATTATTGCCGGCCTCCTCTTCAGCTTGTATAAACTTTAATCTCTCAATCAGTTTATCATCATCATCGATGTACTTGTACTCGACGGGAGCGTGTGAATCTACCAGTAATCCACTGCCCGTCGACTGTTTACGTTCTTTCCATATCTCACTGATCAAATTCGTCCATTTCCAAGACTGACTGGACCTGGGGCGTTTCGACTTCGGATCATTGTTCTGATACATTGCGTCGGTTTTCATCAGTATGTCTTTGTAATTATCAAAGTCCTGAGCAGTGAAAGCACCCACACTTATGAGTTTCTCTCTCGTCGTAGCGCCCACAGCATCTATAGATGAGACGCCCCCGATTTCTGCTTTTGTTAACAAACTCCACAATCCTGGTGTGCCAGCATATCTGTCGCCAGTGCTGTCCAGTATGATATCATTATTTTCAATCGTAATGGTCCTAGATCCGACGGCTAGCTTGTTCGCATTGAAATCATAGCGAATACCAAAAGTTCTATCTTTGCCGGAAGCGAGGTATTCCTTCGCAATATCACCGATATCTTGGCTTTCTGTAAATTCACGGATGGAACGGTTCATCCTGTCCTCATCTGGCAATTCTATTTCCGACGGCATAGGTGGTGGAGGGGGAGGTTCAAACACCGGGTCTTCATCTTCACTGCTGCGAGGTAAAGGTATCGTTCGCATTTCCATCAATACTTTACGACCCGGTGTACTCGAGGCGCGGGGTCTAAAAATTCCGGGTAATGTGGGTTTTCGATGTATAATTTTAGATACAGACGGATGTTGCAACGGTGATGTTTCAGTTTCTGTTTTATTAAAAGTTTGCTCTTTGATCGCTTTGACAACTGGTTCCTGTTGTTTTTCGATTTCGCGTTTCTCTTTGACTTCACGAACCTTAAAAGTTTCAGATTCATCAATTAGTCTGTCCTGCAATTCGTCCAATTTCTTTGCCTCCCGCACGGTTAACGGTTTATATTCAGATAAAGGTATGAATGGAATCCGGGGTTTGTATTCAATGGGTATAGCCGGATGTTTGCGGAACAACGCCGTCCGTTCTGCAGTCTGTGCTTTTTGAATCAGCCTGTCCTCCGCAAGCCATTTATCTTGAAGTTTTTCAATATTTTTTGCCTCCCCCACGGTCATCTCATCTGGAAACATCTTATCAGCTAACTTGTGTTTTTTAACTAACGTTTTGATGATCTCTCCGTTGTTTTTTCTCTTCATCTCTAGTAAAGAAACTTGTTTTTTCATTTTGTAATTTTTTAGCAGGCAATCTAAATATAAAAATGATAAATATTGACACAGAAATTCTGAGTTAAATAAAAAAACGTTCAACAACGGTATTAATAAAAAAATAACGTTTATGTATCGATTTTGAAAAACGTTCAACAACGTTATTAATAAAAAATAACGTTTATGTGTCGATTTTTTAAAACGTTTGCAGACATATAACATTAAAAATAACGTTTATATTCAGAAATAAAATGTTAGTAAATAAGCAATAAAAAAATAATATCAACTTATTTAACAACAAACAAACAGTTTTATATTTATTCTAGTAAAATGTTGCTTTTCAAATATAATTTAGCTTCAATATCCCGTGGTATCTTATAGTGTCCCCACGGGAGACTGGTAATTCCATCTTCTAAGATATACCGCTTATCATCACTCACAGACAATACTTTTTTATACATCTCGATGCTGTACAACTCGTGACCATGGCTTTTTATGGTGTTTATAGATTTGTATAGTTCTTTCTGTTCAAACAAACATGCCTTGTAATCCTCGAAGGAGACTTCATTTTTCACAACAGATTTTTTTACTCCTTTAGATTTTTTTTGCTCATCACCCTCCACGGTGCAGTTAGCGTACATTTTTGATCTCAGTCCTACATATTCTAAACCGATATTACCACCGAATTCGTCTTTCATCGTTCCCAATTTTTTCTTATTCACCTTTGGCATTTTGAATGGGTTTCCCTTCTTGTAGTTGGAGGTGTCATACCTGTCAAGTGTCTTTTTCATGTCCTCATAAAAATTTGGTGTCTCTATAAGGATCTCTAAGCTATCGGTATCCATATATTGTAATTTGGCTTTATCGCCATATTTGACTTTAATAAAATTGTAAAAGAAATCATATATAAGTGTCTTTGATACGTCCAATATGCTCATCCCTACATAGATCGCTTTGTTAAACAGTAAACTCATTTTTCTCATGTGGATCGCCGACAGTTTTTCCGAAAATATTGTTCTGTGTTTGAACTGTGGCTTCGCGATCCATTTATCGATCTGCTTCTCCTGGGTAGCCAGACGTATATTCACTCTGTTTCTGATGTTCTCGACAGTTTTCCCATAAATTGAGTTGTTCATTAATTTGAAGAACTGTTTGGCCGATTTATTTGTTTGTTGTTTCCACATTTCCATGTTTAACTCTATGTATGGTTTCAACCACTTACTCTGACCGAAGCTCAACACTCTGTGTATTTTCGTGAGTTTTATTCCAAGGGATAAGTACAATTTCAAATTTCTATAATGAATGACATATTTATCTTTATTATACAGAGTGGTCAGGAGTTTAACCTCCTTAGAACCGGGTGGGCAACGTTTTTCCGGAGCGAGAGGAAACTCGGAATGTGAATCGTGCAGTTCCTGAGGATACTGTAAATCCACTTCTAGTATGTATCCTCTATCAGAATCATCAGCAATCTTCGTAACATCTATATTCGTGCCCACCCATTCGAAATCTCCATAGGGCATTGCTTGACACATAGACCAAGCATAAAGACCCACGGCATCTAAATACATAAGATAACTAGTTGGTTCGTCTTTTTTATAGTTATACATGTATGGGTTGTTAGCCTTTGCATAACGATTACAGCACTGGGATATCCCCCCACGGATACCTTTGGTGATCATCAAAATCATTTCATAATCGGTCAGCAGCTGCAGTTGTATTCCCGTGTGCTTTAACATGGCACTCCATGAAAGCCCGGGAGTTGTGAAAAACCATGCGGGGTCGAGTGAGTAAGTCTGTATACAAATCTCTCTGAAATTCTCCATAACATCGGCCAACAATAAGACATCAGTTTTATTGTATAGTAAGGTGTACTCTTTCATGTTCTGTATGCCGAATTCCTCCCAAACCTGTTTAGCATGTAAATAATCTAAATCACTGATGTCGCATTTGTTCAATTTATTGTAAAAATGTTTCTTGCTTGGTAAACTGGTTTCCAGATATCGGTCATCGCTGTCCATGTAATCATATGGATAAACACCCTTTTTAGTAAGCAAATACATTTTGTTCTCATCCGTAAATTTTTGTGTGTGTACAAATTGATCATTATCCAAGTTTTTTACAAGTGTATCAAGCGAGTCGATGGTAAATTTGAATGAATCCAAAAATCTTGCTTTTATATTGATATTGAAATCAACTGTATAAGATATATAACGTTCCTCATTATTCGGGATGACTTCTATTTTGGTTTTATCATCTAAACGTAGCATTTTTACGAACAGATGCGTGTCGTATCCGCTCAGGTTGTGTATAAATATGGGGACGAATTTCGGAATCTGATAGTTCAAGTTACAAGAGTTGTGTGCTATTCCGCGAAATTCACCAGTCAAATGGTCGTGATCAAAGACGGAATCATTTTTCAACTCTTTACCGCATATATGACACGTCTTCGCTTTTTTAGCGTTTTCTTTCTGTTCGTCAGTCAGCGGGTTCATAGGTTTTTTGTTTACCAGACAAAATTCTTTAATATCTTGCAATTCAGATTTCAATAGTTTCACGAATTGTTTACCAGCATCGACACCGAAATAAGTAATCGGTTCCTTGTAATCACCGTTCGCGTAAGTCGTGTATAATGCGAAGGTTCTAGCCGCGTGGTGTTGATATTTATTGGTGTTTGTGCCGTTTTCCGGTGGTTGACAAGTGTCTATCGGCTCGAGTATGCATTCGAAATCGGCATACATGACGAACGGAATTTTCATTTGGGATTTGTGATTGGTAAACTTGACGACATCACCTTTTTTTGGCATTCTAATTTTCACCGCTTCGTGTTCCTTACAGAGTTCTTTGTGACTTTGAAGCAGATTTTCTCTTATGAAATGCTGTAAACAACGCCTGCATATAAAAGTTTGATGTGCAAACCTACTGATTTGATTTCTCACCAACCTACTCAAGTTTTTTATATAACAATAATGAGATTTATTTGCCGTTTTCATATACAAGAGGTCAACATGTTGATCCTTTTCATCATCAGTCACAATCAAAGGAAATACGTTGAGTTTATTTTCTCCTGCACAAGTATAACCATAAACATTGATGGATATCCCACTGCGTCTTTCGAATTTTTTCACATCATCCAAACTCACAGGAAATTCAATGTCTTTCAACGCTTTGTCAAAGTCGTGTTCGTATTCACGGTATTTGCTGACTCTGTAAGAATGATTAACAACAGGATGCAAAGCTGCCAGTACGGACCATAGAAAACATTTCTGGTCATTGTTTTTAACATTTATGACAGCTTTTTTATTTTTAACAACGTCTGGCAGTTTAATATAGCTTGACCCTCTGAATGGGACATATTTGTTTATTGCCAGTTCTAAAAACAAGACTTCATTTAACGTCCAACCTGACCCCCGAGCCTCGAACTCTTCCATTCGTGTTAATATCTTCGCTTTTGCACCTTCAAACACTTTATGTAAGTCGGTAGTCTTATATATGATCGTATTCTCAGTTTTAAAGTACATGGTGTCTATTTCGAGTTGCTTATCTACACCAGGAACATTCCGTCTGTAGTTGGCAGCAAACGAAAAATTTACTTTCAAATTGTACTGTTCCAGGTGTTGTTTTATCTTACCGATAATCAAATTTTGATATCTATTTAAAAATATTTCTGGTTTTTTTATACCACGACAATTTGTAAATTGATAAGTCAAAAGTCTATTGTTGAATGCTCTTTCTTTTACACAGTGTTCATCTTCACTGACGGGTGGAAGGTTATCAGTTTTTTGAAGAGGTTTTTAATCACATTAAGTGCAGAAGAACACGTGCCACTCACACTGTTACACACTTTTTGAACGGTGGAAAGGGTATTCTGATTTTCAATGCGTGGCTTTTTAATTTCAGGCTGTTCATCTAAATCATTTCTGTTTGTCGACGGGCGTTTACGGGTACCGCTTGTAACGGATGATGTTGGTTGCTCACAGATTTTTTTATGTCTGTTGAAATAAACATTCAAAGCAGTTTTCCCACATTTTTCACGTGTTCCCTTTTTATAACGTGAATGGTCTTTATTAGGATTTTTTGAACATATCTTCACATGATAGGAGATGTTTGATTTTGAAATAAGCTTACCGCAGAAGTTGCAATTGACTTTTATTGTCCCCATTTTACTAACCAATCTATAATAGAAAATAAAAAACATTAGAATAAATTTAAAATAAGGTTAAGTAAATTTCAATAAAAAAATTGACCTAACAGCTTCCATTTTATTACTTTTTAAATTACGTAAACATAGCGTGTATCAAGCATTATACACATGGCCCTGAGCACATAACATGGTGTGTATCAAATTGATACACATGGGGCCGGGCTCATGCTATAAAAAATGGGCTGGGAGTGATTTGGGACTGAAAGAGTTAAAACACAGTTTTTTGCAACTCTCTTTCGTAAAAACCTCCAATTATACCTTCTCCGTTTTTATCAGCAATCTTGTAGGTGATAGGTCTTGTATTTAAAACATCGACAATCGTGAAAATTTCAGATGTCCAATTTTGTTTGTACTTGTTGGAAAACACGTCTTTTTTAGCCGTAATGCGTACTCTGTCTCCAACATTAAATTTCGCCTTTTTACGTGGTACTCTATTTTCCAGTTCATTGTACATTTTCAATAAATCCTGCTCATTGCCTTTATTCACATCTACAGGTCTCATTTTTATAGTATGATGGAAGTCGTGTTTATTATATTCATCGGTCAATTCTTGCAATATATCGTACCACTTGTGCGAATTTCTAACTTGGAATTTTACTTTTAATTTCTCATTTGACGTTCTGTGATATCTTTCGATTATGGCCGATTTCTCCTCGCTCTCGGTGTGGTACAATTTAATGTTGTACTTTTTCAATGACTTATTAAAATATGTATTTTTAAATTCTGTCCCTTTATCGGTGTGTAAGAGCTTAGGCGGTGAATGACCGTCATTTTTCGCCCGCGCAATTATTTTTTCAAAAGCTGATGACACATCCGGACCATCTTTTTTCTTCAAAGGCTCAGACCAGACAAACTTACTGAACGTATCGATTACATTTAAAATATATTTGTACCACTTGTTTTCTCTAGCATATTCTTTCATAATCAACAGATCGGCCGCCCACAAGTCATCAATGCCTTTCATGACAATCCGGCGTTTTATAAACTTTTTCACGACGGGTCTGTGCAGTTCTTTCGCTTTCAAAACTTCGGGTGGGTCCCTGATGAATGAATTTTTTACACTACCACATATTGCACAATTTGATGTTGCCAACCATCTTTTATTTTTTGTTTTGGCAATCTTAATATTTTCCGATGTTGTTTTTCTTTTACACCTTTTACAATAAAATTCCATTACTAATAATATAACAACCAGAGAGTTTGAAATAAAAATAGTTTTGGAAAAAAATTTAGCTAAATAAATTATATGATATAAATTTGTAAATATACATATATAGGACGAGACGTAATGCAACATAGACATAAAATACGATTGACTAAGGGTCAAAAAAATAAGTTGCGTATCGCTTATAAAAAACAGAAACTGGCTGTTTTAACTTTGAATAGAGATCAGTTAACAAACGGTAATGTTGAAGTTATGTTAACGGATGAACAACATAAACAAATATTGAAAGCTGTGAAAAATAAGAAAGGTGTAAGAGTGATATTAAGTCATACACAGTTGAAAAATAACATTGATGGGGGTCTATTGAAAGAGATTCTGGAGTTGGCAGAAAACAACATTCCGTATTTTAAGAAATTAGCTTCACCCCTGATTAAAGAGAAAGTTGCTCCCACCATCAAAGAGAAATTCGTTCCGTGGTTAAAAAAGATAATTGACGAAGAGTTGGATACTATCATAGAAAAAGATCCATCTGGTACTGGACTAAGACAAATGATAAATGGTCAGCTTAGTAAAATTTTAAATGATGTAAGAATTAAAAAAAATTAAACCCGTTGACGATGAGTGATCTGGAAGTGTGGGCTAGTAAATTGAAATTGAAGAACTTCCGTGGTGTTTTCAGACGAGAGCTTTTACCTCATGTACCTCAAAAAATAGAGTGCGGAATAATAAATCTAGGGAATTTGGACACGGCCGGCACACATTGGACATGTTATTATAAAAACGGCAAAAATGTGATTTATTTTGATTCTTATGGAAATGCCCCACCACCTTTGGAATTGGAAAAATATATAAAAATGAACGACGGTATTTGTTATAATTCAGATCAATTTCAAAACTATGGCGATCCGCCTATCTGCGGTCATCTGTGTTTAGAAGTTTTAAGACAGTTTTCGAATGGAAAAACGTATGATGAAATCAAAGAGGTTTTAAATAAAAATAAATACACTTTTCTAGAATGGTTTAAATAAATTATATTTTACATTTCTGGTGTTAATAAATTGTTTATTTAATTTTATTTTTTTAAATTAATTTATTACTGTGTGAAAGTCTGTTTCCTAATATAGAGATGTCGACTAACCAGTCTGAAGCATGGGACCTCCTCTCTGTGGAGCCCAAAGAACCCAGAGGGGTTTTGACTGACAAATTCATAAAGAGGTTTGATCGGTATTTGAACTGGGATCTGCTGTCTTCCCATTATGATTTTTCAATCGAGATGTTGCGGATTTACCCGCACAGAGTAAATTGGGCCAAGCTATTGAGACGCATTAAATTTTCGGAAGAATTCCTAAGAGAGATGGTTCCCCATTTCGATGAATGCTGGGGTATCCTGTGTAAATATCAAACGCTGTCTGAAAAGTTTATTCATGATTTCGCAGGTAAAATCGATTGGGATTATGTGTTGTTGTATCAAAATGTAACTAGCAGATTTTTAGATGAACACAAAACGTATTTTGATGAAAAGGAATTATTCTAATTGATAAACTTATCCTATCAGAGAGATTAAAATGAAAAAATAAATACATCTGCCTCTGTTGGTTTGAATAAATTATTTTTAATATTTGTTATATGAATAAAAATTTATTATGATGTAAAAGTTTTTTTTATAATATAGAAATGGTGAATTTCAGATTATCAGGAAAGTCCTCCGAGTTGACTTTGACCTTGGAACACCCGATTCACTTGGACAGTGATGCACAGTATAAACTCGCTCTCACGGGATTTTTTTGTGAATACAATTTTTATAATTTATTCGAGAGTTGTAGTATAACATTTGAAGGTGGGGGAAAATTAGGTTTTAGCAAGGGGTATTGGACATTAGACTTAATTCAAAAACATATTCAGAAAAGTGTAGATTCAATTTTAGAGCGTAATGCATTGGATAAAGATGATAAGAAAAATAAAGTGCAAGTCGGATTGAAAACATCAACTAAAGGGCACAGAGTGTTTATCAAATCTCCTGTTAAATTTCACATGGATAACATTTTTCGACATTTGTTAGGGTTTGAGGATAGTAAAATTCAAGAATATTTTGACTATTATTCAGCGAAGAACCGAAGCAACACAAGACCGTTTGACCTAATTGAAATTCATTGTGATATCGTGGAAAACTGTTTTGTTAATCACGACAATGCTTGGTTTAAACATGGAGAGACTTCGCTGTTACACAGTTTCTTTCCAATCGGTGATTTCGGTAGTAAAATTGCAACCGTCCCAACTCCACCACATTATGTATCATTGAAACATGGATTGAAGAAAATTCAACAGATCAATGTCAATATCACAGATCAAAACAATAATTTATTACAAATGTTTGATTCAAATATACATATTTATTTAGAATTGATTCGTGTGTAACATTTTAAGTTAATTGAGAACTGAGAATTTATTATTTTTTTACCACATTTAGAAGTAATATTCTTAATGTAGGTAAAAATGAATGGTTCTAATTTTGATAATTTATTGAATGAAATCAATGGAAAATCTTACAAGAGGCTGAATGACCTGGAAGTTGGTAAAAAATATCTAGTAAATGACATAAACACAATTTCATCATCATACGGTATGAGAATTTTAGTCACATGTGATGATGTGAAATTCTATCTTCCAGAAAGCTGGAATAACAGATTGACGATGAACAATATTATGCAACTACTAAATCATAAAGGAAGCCTCTATGTGTTATACAATGGTAAGGTAGCACTTCCAGACAATAAATTTAAGCATGATATCGAATTTAAAGTCGAACAATAAAGATTTAATTTAAATCCTAATTAAAATATATTTTTGAAAAAAATCTACATTTATTTTATTTGATGTGGAAATCATGATTCATATATTAGGAATCAATTATGACTGAAAACTATGAATATTATCTCTTGACCGATAACGCATTTGAACCTTTCGACGGGTCACAAGAAGCTGCTGGAGTAGTGTGAAATTGTTGGTGCTGGCCCAGTTCAAGGTCACCTGAGGGATGACGTCATCGAGGTCAATGACCTCACCGATGACGTCATCGATGACGTCATCGATTGCGTCATCGATGACGTCATCACCTATGACGTCATTTCGATGACGTCACACCCATGACGTCACAGAAATGACGTGCTGATGACGTCATCACCCCTCACGTCATCAAAATGACGTCACCGACGCCACTGAGGTCAAGGTCATGCCGAAACTTAAAATTTTTTGGCACTTTTGCCGTTTCTCGCACTACGCTCCGAGTTTCAGTCAGAGTCCCCGTGACCTTGACCACTTGGAGCGAATTTTCGACGAGAAACGGCAAAAGTGCCAAGTTAAACTCGAGTTTCTGACATGACTCAGCCTAAATGGGCAATCGGTTATCCCTCAGGTGACCTTGAACCAGCACAACACCAACAATTTGATATTACTGTGACCTAGAAAACCTAACAAAGGAGCGCCGACACCGATGCGCACCCCACGACAGTCACCGAGCGACTGACCTCCAGGCTCCGCGTACTCTAGGTATATCGGCTTGAGAGACTAAGACTCCAAACTGTCAGGAATGGGAGTAACTAACTGAATTTTGCAAGGAAAAGTCATCTCATCCAACATTCTAAACAAATCTTCATCAGTAAAACTTACATTAGTCTGTTTGGTATAAAACTTAGGGTGTCCGCGCAACAGTTTGCGCCACTTAGCTAAAGTCGAAACCCTTTTGACTTTGAGTGGTGGACAGTGAGCAACTAATAAAGTCTTAACACGGTTAAGTTTCTTACCTAAAGCGTCCCGCGACATGGCTTCCCTCACAAAAGTCCGCACAATACTGAGAGACTGCTTGTAGCGCATGAGTCAAGGGAAAAGAGGTGGGGGAAACAGCAGGAGTGGGGGAAGGTCACAGTGGTGGGGGAAGGTGAGGTTGTACGCTGGAGTATCGCATCACTTCACCATGACCTGTCCTACAGTCAATACACTGTTCTCTTGGCCCGAGTTGGCACTAGAAGAAACATTTCTGTACAGCTTAGGCTGTGAGAGCCGAGGAAGCAAAGTCAAAGTGGAAATTGTGTTAAACTCCAAGATGAAGAGTCTCCTAAATAAACTAATTGTATCCCTGCAATCCCCTATAACATTAGAGAAATACCACTTTATAAAGCGACACCTTATTCTTTGGCAAAACGAAGTGGAAATGGAAAAGATCACAGTAAAATTAATCTAACCTAAAATTTGGACTGGACACTCATGGCGATACCACGTGGCGTGCAAACGCCACAATAAACATTACAAGTTAGGTTATTGAGCACCTCTGGTACGATAACCGACGTGCTAGAGTTAAAGTGTGATGACCTTGAGTCAAAACACTGAAATACTACAAGTCGATATTGTCCCAGAGGTAAAGTGTAGTGACCTTGAGTAAAATCAGAGAAAATCCAAGCCATGTTTGTCCAGAGTTAAAGTGTAATGACCTTGAGGCAAAAAATTTGTAAAACACTTACATGAACAGAGTCGAAGAGCAGCGATGCTTACCGCATGCAAGCCTGAGACATACTGGCTGAGCGCCATCGCGTAGCTTAGGGACTCGATTAAGGTGGGGGTATTGGCAACACTTAGAGTAGAAGTGTAGTGGGTGACCTTGAACCAGACTTAGAGTAGAAGTGTAGTCGGTGACCTTGAACCACCCCTGAGGGGTGGACCCCCCACCCCCCCCCCCACCTCCACCCCCACCCCCACCCCCACCCCCACCCCCCACCCCCACCCCCCACCCCCACCCCCCACCCCCACCCCCACCCCCCCCACCCCCCACCCCCACCCCCACCCCCCCCCACCCCCCACCCCCCACCCCCACCCCCACCCCCACCCCCACCCCCACCCCCACCCCCCCCCACCCCCACCCCATGGGGGTGGACCTCCACCCCCGGGGTGGACCTCCGCCCCATGCCGCCCCTTCGGGGGAGACCGGTGGGGATATAAGGCGGCCCGGCCACAGCCGGCTCGCAGTCCGCTCCCGAGCGTTGAACGTGAACGATCGGGACGGACCGCCATAGGCCTCACTAAACACTGAAAGGCGCCTTCACTGTTTAGCGAAGTCTACTCTAACTTTAAGACTTGTATTATTTTTAAGATATTGCGCTTGCGTATGGGTATTTGGAATTGTTTTATATGTGAGTGTTTTACTTGTACCCTATGTCTCCTATGTGTCTTGTTCGTGTTTTGTCTTGTTGTCTTTTATGTCATATGTGTTTAATGTGTATATGCTTGTTCCAGCACGTACCATGTTGAGCTCAACCTATTTTGTAAGTGTGTGTTATATCTATCTAAAGTGTATACGCTTGTTTTAGCACTCCCCCTTGAGCCTTTTTCACAGCTCAAAGTAAATTGTAATGATAGGGACGGGAGTAGGCCCCCGTGTAAAATCATTTTTTACCAACGTTAGCATGGGTCCTCTCAGGCATGCAATATTGCGGCTGGGTTGGGACTTGGTCCGTTTGTACGCTGGCATGCAGACCACAGCTGTGGCCAATTTGCGGCGGCCTCTGCACTCGGACCGAGGACGTGTAAGCCACTAGGGCTGTCCTCAACCTCTGTTTCCCTTCTGGAAACCAAAATTATATAAATGAAGTTTGTTAGCTATTTGTGTTTTTGCCCCCAAGGCCCCCGAACATTCGTGGTTCGCCATGGATGTACGGGGGCCGAAATTTTTTAATGTTCGTGTGGCCTTGACCCACAAAGATTTTTAAAAATTTACTGCATTGCTAAAGTTAAATATTAAAGATAGGGTACGGGAGTAGACCCCCGTGTAAAGCTATTTTAAACCAATTGTAGCATGGGTCCTCTCAGGCATGCAATATTGCGGCTGGGTTGGGAACCGGTCCGTTTGTACGCTGGCATGCAGACCACAGCTGTGGCCAATTTGCGGCGGCCTCTGCACTCGGACCGAGGACGTGTAAGCCACTAGGGCTGTCCTCAACCTCTCTCAAAATTATGTAAATGTTTTGTTAGCTATTTGTTACCAATGCAGTAAATATTTAAAAGTCTTGCGTGGCGAAGGGAACACAACATTGGATGTTGCCCTGTTGTCATAGTTGGGTCTCTTCGGAGGCTACAGCGATGGCAACCTAAATGCCCCAGGTGGGGCTTTATTTTTTAAAGTTTTTCCGTGACCTTGACCTAAATACAGTAGTTTTCTAAATTCTTAATGGTTAGGTATTACTAACATACAAGTCTGCTGTTGTCCATAGTTGGGTCTCTTTGAAGGCTACAGCGATGGCAACCTAAATGCCCCAGGTGGGGCTTTATTTTTTCAAGTTATTTTGTGACCTTGACCTAATTATAGGAAAGACTGCTCCAGCATTCCCCCCCCCCTCCACCCCACACCTCCACCCCACACCTCCACCCCACACCTCCGCCCCACACCTCCACCCCACACCTCCACCCCCCCCCCAACCCACCTCCACCCCACACCCCCACCCCACACCTCCACCCCACACCTCCACCCCACACCTCCACCCCACACCTCCACCCCACACCTCCACCCCACACCTCCACCCCACACCTCCACCCCACACCTCCACCCCACACCTCCACCCCACACCTCCACCCCCAGCCCCGCCCCTACCCCTACCCCTATACCCTTGGGTGGGGCTCGCCCGTGGTCGGTGGGGATATAAGGCGGCCGGGTTGCATGCACCTCTCATTGGACCACCAACACTCGTGTTGACCGGTGCTCCTGCTCTTTGCATTTTTATATTGCATCTTTATATTACATATTTTCACTTCACTTCTTCACTTTTAAAATGGGTTTGAAGGGTTTGAAATTGAAGAATTACCCTCCAGCTTCTGCTTCTTCTGCTAACCCCACTTCGGCTGTCCAGTCTACTCCGCCTTCTTCGTCTGGGACCACTACGATGCAGTACTCGGTCCTGCGGCAAGCGCTGGCTGTAATCACGACTGTGACCAGCCTTCTGCCATCGATGCCAGCGCTAACCAATACAACTGCCGCTGGGGCCAGCCGAGGATTGATTTGTTCTCCAGCTGTCTCCCTTTCCTCGGACTCCAACTCGGATGCTGCCGTTTTCCAGACGGAGGAGGACGACAAGAAGAAGAAGAAGACTTCAAAGCCGAAGTACACCCCATACTCCCGTTCACAAAAAATCCTTTCATACACCAAATCCCAATGTCCTCTACCTCTATCCCCTATCCCACCAACACCTGTTAAACCACCCCGTCGATCTATCTTTTCTCCTGACGCTCCCTATCCTACTATTGATATGACATCCAAATTTACCTTACCAACCATCGACCTAACACGTTCTCCTACCCCACCCAAAATTGTTTGCTCCCTTCCTCTTCACCGTGTAAAGTGTTCTACCCCTATTCCTTCTAGCCAGCCTAAACCTGACAAGCTCCAAAACACTCCAATAAAGCGTCCAACACAAAAACGTAAGCGTGTTAAAGTCCCTGCTGGCAAGGGTAATAAATGCGATTACGTGTATATGTCAAAAGACTTTGGGGTTCTTTGCTGTCAGAAGTTTGCTGTTTTAGATGAAGACCGTTGCCAAACGCACTTGAACAAAAATATCAATCTTCCGAGAGTAAGACCCTACAGTCTTAACAACATTAGGTCTAAAACATCCCAACCCAGACATCCCCACAGTCCGCAACCGCTTGATATTAGAAGACTTAAAGTGGATGAAAAATATTATTTTATTGTTCAAACGTATGGAGCTTTTGATGCAAATGTAGAAATCATTGTAAAAGGTGATGGCAACCTTCATACAATGAAAGTACCCGTTCGAATGGTACAAAGACAATTTTTCATCCACAAAAAAGGCTATCTAATACGAAGGGAAGGATGCCAATCTGTGTGGGAAATGGATTAGGATGTAGGCCCACCAAAAAAAAAAGAAATTCTAAATTGTTAGGTTGTGTTGGACAATAAGTAAAAACAGAAATTCTTTTTCCAAATTATTTTTTCCAAATTTAGTCCTAACCCTCTTAAAGTAAGGGAGAGGGGTATTATACAAGTCAAGGAATAAAAAAAAAACACTTGACTTGTATAATACTTTAACCTGGCGGTGATGTAAAGTCACTGGGACAATCTCAAACCGTGTCCTTGAGGGTGAAGACTAAGTTACAAAAATCTTTAACAAATAAAAACTTACCTCCAAACACTTGTAGCTTGCTACAAGTGTTTGGAGGTAAAAATTTTTCAAAGTTTGAATGACCTTGACCCATATAAATTACTGTTTAAAGTAAAGTGCTAACCTTACAACTAATGTCGTGTATCACGTGATACCCCCCACTCTAACGCTCTTACTAAGCCTGTATGAGCCGTTCATTTGCTTCAGTCTGTTTCTGTACTCCGTGTAAACATGTCACGGTACAATTACAAAGGTGGTGACTTCTTGATAGATCAACACAATGCTTGGGAAGTGCTAAACCGGCATAGAATGGAAGTTGAGTATTGTATAAGACGAGATGGGTCTACATTTTATCTATGTATTATAAACAACCAAACTCATAAGTATGAACACTGGACAAAAATTAATTATAACAACATAGATGAGCTGTTTGCTTGGGTTTTTGAGGTGTGTAAAGTTATTGAAGAAACCAAAATGATGGGTGTGCTAAAGGTATGTAAAACTGATGACCGAGAAGACTAAGCAAAATTTCTTTTAACCCCCCCCCCCCCGTGTTATCCCCACCACTAAAAATGGGTATATATAGGAGTGGTGATCAACCGTCCTCTCATTCTGCTTTACACCGTTAAGCTGAACACCACCATGTCTGCTATGAACGTCCCAGCCTCTACCTCTGGCCCGGTCGCCTCCAACTCCAGCCCGAGCATTGGACCAATCCGATCGGGGCCTTCGTCAAGGGGTCGTGTCCGATTCTCCGGCTTTGGTCCTGTGAGGAAGGAGTTGCGGAGCAGCGGAGCGTCTCAACCAACCACGATGGACGCATCAACTCAGACTCCACCAAACATCATCGAGTGGTACGACGAAGTGATAGAGCAAAGGGACAGAATGCTAGAGAATACTCGCAGGGAGCTACTTTATATCCGGAGTAAATGGGAAAAACTAATTAGGAAGTGTGAAAGCCTGTTGGACAGTGATGATAGTGAGGATGAGAGTGGATAGGTGTGTGGGTAAAGACTTGGACTGGGACTTGTGTGTATGTATGAATGTGTGCGTGAATGTGAAATACAGAGCGGGGGATAGATCACTCTGTGGCAATGGACTAACATGCCACTTAGTGATCTATCCCCCGTTCTGGTAATGTTTTTGGATGGCCTTGACCCACTTTACCAAGGCTAGCTAGTACCCCCACCACTGATAAGTGTATATATACGGGTATTAACGTGCAGTTTGGTTATTCTGCTTTGTACCGCTTAGCTGAATACAGCACTGTAACATGGCTTTCAACTCCAAAACTTCTCAGGCTTCCTCTTCTTCTTCAAGAAGGCGTGCTGCCAACGTCCTGCCTGCTACTCGTGGACCTGCTCGACCATTCCACAGCATAACTGTTGCTCGGGCAAACGCCTGCAAAGCTCCAATGCTACGGACCTTGCTGGAGGTGAGCCAAGACGGGCAAGGCTTGCTCAGTCCTGGTCAACGGCAGGAGCAAGAAAGGCGTATGGCGTACTTCAGGCTGCAGGGTGTAGTTCCCAGCTTGAAGTTAGGCGATCCGAGAGTAGCAAGCATCAACGAGGCAGCGGACTACATATCACACCTTCACAGTGTTTTAGAAGTAAAGGACCAACAAATTGAAAACTTAAAAGAACAATTGAAACAATTTAACTTTAATCCTGTGGAGTTTGTGGAAGCAGTGATGAGTGATAGTGATGATGAAGGAACTGAATATATATTGGGTATGTAATGAAAGACTTGGACAGGGACATGTGTGTGTGTGTGTGTGTAGAATACAGAGCGGGGGATAGACTACTTTGCGGCAATGGACTAGCATGCTGCTTAGTGGTCTATCCCCCGCTCAAAGGGTAGCATTGGATGACCTTGACCCACTTTACAGCAAGGACAACCGGTTAACTGGTATAAAAGAGGGGGTCTATACATCTCGACTTCATTCTGCTTTGGATCTTCCAGTGGAACGCTAGAAACAATGAGTGGATCGCTGCTTGGTGCTAACTTGGACAGGTATTCTGTGATGGTACACTATGAAGATTGTAGAGACATGTTGACGGCTGTGTATGATTATTTGGTGAGAAAAATCTTTCAAGAAAACTGCCAATTTATGTTAGCGTGGAAAAGAAACTTGTTTGTTGATGGTCATGCTACAATGCAAAGCATGAACCACCTTCATGTGTTAAAAGTAGGACATCATAATTTGGACGAACTGGACGATATGTTTAGGGAGCTGGAGTGTTTGATACATCAGGAATGTAAACCATGCGAAATTGAAATTTTTAAATTGGATATGGAATTAGAATAAAATGTGTTAAACAGGACTTGGACTTGGACTTGATTGAGGTTTTGTAGAACAGAGCGGGGGATAGATCACTTTGCGGCAATGGACTAGCATGCTGCTTAGTGGTCTATCCCCCGCTCAAAGGGTATCTTTACGTGACCTTGACCCACATAAATTGTATAGTTGGTGGGGGTATAAAAAGGGTAAGCAAATTGGATGGATACAACACTTTCATACCATGGCTCCACTTGACAACACCGTGTTCCATCGCAACAGAATTCATTCAATTCTGGAGGTAATACCTGTAGAAGTTATAGAAGCAGAGGACCAACTACCTGCGGTTGATCAGGAAGAGGAGGAAGAAATAATGGATATTGAAACGGACTCTGACGAAGCTGGTTCAACGGACAATGAAGTGGACTTGCACGCCTACGAAACATTAGAGTCGTCATCTGAGTCGGAAATGGAATTCCAATTGGAAATTGAAGAAGAAGAACAAGAACAAGACACTCCTCATCGTCCAATGGATAGGGTGTTGGTAGCCAGAAGAATTATGTATTGTCATCGCTACCTATTTCGTGATGAGAATGATTCTGACTCTGATGGTGATGTTTCACCCTTGTAAAAAGTTTAAACAAAAAGTTAAAAAAAGAATGTGAGCGGGGGATAGAGCACTTTGTAGTAAATGATGCTGCTTAGTGCTCTATCCCCCGCTCAAAATAATAATTCCAAATGACCTTGACCTACATAAACTTGCTCAAACAGACGTCTTTGAAAAAACTTGTACAAATTATTGAATCTAGACCAAATATCATCAATTTATCAAGCCTACTGATAAATGTATTACAAACGGTTGTGTAAAGGCTAAATTTAGCACATGAGTGATAACCTGTTTCCATATGACGTCACTTTCCCCACCTATCTGCCTCGGATATAAAGGGTCCCGGTGGAGTGCGCTGCTCATTATTGCGTGGACATTCACAGAGTGTGCATTCAAAGCCAAACCGTTTGAAATGGCTCTTTGCGACATTTGTGGGGAAATCTTTCAAGACGAAGATCTTTTCACCATACACAGAGAATTACATGAAGACGAAGATAGAAAAGAAGATATTACCATGGATGAAATAGACTTAGACTCAATTGACCGGTTTTTGGAAGAGCACCAGAAGCAGACGGACTACTGGGACAGCTATCTACAGCAAATGCAAAGAAGAAGACCTAGTGTGATCCAATTTGCTGGTGCTGGACCATCTACTGCTAGAAGACCTTTTGAAGAAGAAGACACTGAAGAAGAGGACACTGAAGAAGAACTGGAAGATGTGAAACAACTGCGCACCACGGCCTTACCAGGACGAGTTGTAACACATTTCAAAATTAATAATGTTCAATTGGAACTGGAAACATTTATAACCCAGGCTAAGGAACTTGTTGGTGGAACCTTGAGGGAAGAACTACAAAGATTAAATTTTATTAAATTTGGAATGGTGTTAGAGGCTATGTTTAACAATACTGATGGTGAAACAGCATTGAGAGCGTTCATTACCAAAAACCGAACCCTTACCTTCACCTCCAACATCGATGATATTATTGAAGAATGCTTGGAAGAACTTATAACAAAACTTCAAGAACATGAAGGAAGAGGATCTGGATGGACTTTGTCATCAATTGAAGGTATGGATGTAAGGGTTCACAAGCATGGATATGGTTTAAGGGGTAGTAGTTTTATCCCTTTACCAAAGAAAATCCAAAACACTAAATCGTGTAGGAATGTGCAAAATGAAGGTAATGAATGTTTTAAGTATGCAATGTTAACCAAGTATGTTAAAGATCATCCTGAAAGAGTTGGTAGAGAATATTACGAAAATGAACACCGCTACAACTTTCAAGGCCTCACCTACCCAGTTACATTGAAAGACATAGACAAATTTGAAAAGAAAAATCCTGGCGTTTCAGTGAATGTTTTTGGTCTGGATGATTCAAACAACGTTTATCCTTTGCGGGTAGTAAAGGTTGAGCAAAGAAACCACACGGACTTGCTATTGATAACTAAGGGTGAAATTTCCCATTATGTATGGATAAAGGACTTTGAAGCCTTAGTTGTAAAACAATTGACCAAAAGAGTAAATAGGATTACAGTTTGCAAGAGATGTTTCTGCTTTTCTTGGAAAGATTTAAGACGTGGAGGATCGGACTGGTTGTTGGAACATAAAAGACTTTGCAACGAGAACTATGAAGTGAAGATTAGTCTGCCACCACCATCTCGAGCGTGTATCCAATTTAACAAAACAGTTCACCAATATCGGATTCCAGTAGTCATCTACGCAGATTTTGAATCTACGTTAGTACCACAGGAGCTGCCGGACGGTGAAGTGACTAGAAGAACAAAATATCAGTTGCATCAACCCAACAGTTTTTGTCTAATAGTGAAATCAACCTTGTCTGAAAACCAATTGCAAAACTATGGTTTAACATCCACTCCAATACTCTACCGTGGTGAAGAAGCCGCTAAGTATTTCGTAGACCAGTTGTATGACATTGCTGAAAAGGAACAACGCTTGTATGGTAATGTCGTACCTATGGAACCTTTGAATGAGAATCAACAAGAAGAATACAATATGGCATCAAGATGTTATCTATGCGAGAAGAGCTTCAGTGAAGAAAATCCAAAAGTAAGAGATCACGATCACCTGACAGGTTTATACAGAGGAGCTGCTTGTAATTCATGCAATATAAATTACAAACTGCCCCACTTTATCCCTGTCGTGTTACACAATCTTAGCGGCTACGACTCCCACTTCATTATTCCAGAGTTAGGAAGAGATGATGGTAAAATTGATGTTCTTGCTACAACATTGGAAAAGTACATCAGTTTCTCAAAAACCGTAGGTAAAATTAAACTTCGCTTTGTAGACTCTTATAGATTTATGGCATCTAGTTTGAGCAGATTGTCTGAGAATCTACGAAGAGAAGACCTAAAAGAAACCAGCAAGATTGTACCTGAAGATAAATTGGACTTAGTATTACGTAAAGGAGTGTTCCCCTACGACTACATAACATCTACAGAAAAATTTGAAGAAACCAGTCTACCACCGATCGAAGCCTTCAACAGCAAATTAAACGAAAGTGAAATCTCCGTTGAAGACTACAATCATGCTTGTAATGTTTGGAACCAACTAAACATTCAAACCTTAGGGGAATATTCTGACTTTTATATAAAATTGGACGTAACTCTGCTGTGCGATGTGATGGAAGAATTCCGAAACACCTGCTTCTCCGCCTATGGACTGGACCCTCTACACTCGTACACATCTCCAGGATTAGCATGGCAAGCTATGCTAAAGTCAACCAACTGTCGACTGGAACTTCTAACGGATATTGATATGGTGCTCATGATGGAATCTGGTGTACGGGGCGGTTTGACACAAGCTGTAACACGTCATGTCAAAGCCAACAACAAGTACATCCCCGGCTTCGACGAGCAACAACTATCGGTCTACCTTGGCTACTTTGACGCAAACAACCTTTATGGTTGGGCAATGTCAAATCCGCTTCCCTACGCTGACTTCAAATGGATCGACCCGGCCACCATTGGAGACATCTCACAGATTCCGAAAAATGGTCCAAAAGGCTATATTCTGGACTGTGATTTTGAATATCCGGAGCACCTTCATGACCATCACTACGACTTGCCTCTGCTAGCCAAGACTGAAGTTTCACCGACAGGAAGATGGCCAAAATTGATGATGACCTTGGAGAATAAGGATCGCTATGTGGCTCACTACTGGGTAGTTCAACAGGCTCTTGAATTGGGTCTACGTATAGTGAGAATTCATAGAGCAATTGAATTCACCCAGTCTTGTTGGTTGAAACCATATATTGATTCCAACACTGCAAGAAGAGCTGCAGCGACAACAGCATTTGAAAAGGACTTCTATAAATTAATGAACAATGCCATCTTTGGGAAGACCTTGGAGAACAAAAGAAAACACAAAAATGTAAAATTAGTGAGTGATCCTAGGAAATTGGAAAAATTAGTGCAAAAACCAAATTTCGGAACATCCATGATTATAAACGAAAATCTAGTCGCTGTCAGTATGAAGAAAACAACAATAGTCATGGACCGTCCGTTATACATAGGTATGTCGATTTTGGACATAAGTAAAACCCTGATGTATGATTTCCATTATAACAAAATGGTTAAACACTACGGAAGGGAAAACATTGGAGTCGCATACATGGATACGGACGCGTTTATCTACTGGATAAAGACTTTGGACATGTATGAAGACCTAAGGACTTTTCCATACAAAGAAGATTTCGACTTTTCTGACTATCCGAAGAACCATCCAAATTTTAATGAAAAAAATAAAAAAGTAATTGGAAAATTCAAAGATGAAGCAAATGGAATGCCTTTAGAAGAAATAGTGGCGCTGATGGCAAAATTGTATTCATTTAAGATGTACCACGAGAACAACACACCGACAGTGAAAAAAGCAAAAGGAGTGAAGACATCTTATTTGAAAAAACACGTAACATTTGACCACTACAAGACTTGTTTGTTTGAAGATACTACGATATCAGCAACATTCAACAATATCCGAAGCTTCAAGCATCAAGTCTACAGTGTCACCGAAATTAAAAAAGCACTGTCAGCTCGGGATGATAAAAGACATATTTTGCCCGACAAAATCCACACTCTTCCATTCGGCCATTACTCCCTAAACCCTATCAACTAGTAACCTATTCTTCGTCCTTCTACAACTTCGACCTTATTCCTTTCTCCTTCCGTAAAAAAATGGGGAACACGGCAAGTCCAACGCCGTGTTCCCCATTTTTTTACACAAGTTTGGATGACCTTGACCCATATAAATGATGTGAATATTTGAGACAACGTTCATTGTGATTATACATGTGATACAACAAACATTGAAACCTGCAATATGAAGGACTTGAAGCAACAAATTGTCAACGAACTTCATAAACCTGCAAGAAGAAAGTTTCCACGAAGAAATACGGTGATAAAAGGAATTAATGATTTATATCAAGCAGATTTAATCGAAATGATTCCTTATAGCAAACAAAATAAAGGATATAAATACATATTGACTGTTATTAACTGTTTTTCAAAAATGGCAGATGCTTTACCAATAAAAGATAAAAGTGGCAAAAGTGTTACAAAAGCAATGGAAACAGCTATACAAAGAGACAAACATACTATTAAACATTTACAAACAGATGATGGAAAAGAATATTTTAATAAGGAATTTGCAAATTTAATAAAACACAATATAAACCATTACTCAACCAATTCAGAGGTAAAAGCTTCAATAATCGAAAGATTCAACAGAACTTTAAAAAGTGCAATGTATAAAATGTTTTCCAACAGAGGATCGCACATATGGATTGATATGTTACCAAAACTTATAAACAATTACAATAACAAATTTCATAGGACTATCGGGATGAAACCAAACCAAGTAACTAGTAAAAATGAAAACCTTGTATTAAAACGTATAAAAACGAATACTAAACCAAAAGTTGAAAAACTAAAGCCTAAAAAATTTAATGTGGGTGATAAAGTGCGAATAAGTAAATATAAAGGTGTATTCAGTAAAAGATACCTGCCAAATTGGACCAATGAGGTTTTTACTGTATTCAAAGTACAACCTACAGTACCTGAGACATATATTTTAAAAGATAATAAAGGACAATTGCTTGAAGGAGGGTTTTATGGACATGAAATGTTAAAATCAACAGTAGGCGATGTATATTTAGTTGAAAAGGTGTTGCAACGGAAAAAAGATAAGGTCAAAGTACGATGGTTAGGATTTAATAAGACGGAAGATTCTTGGATACCTAAAAAGGATTTGATATAACGATAGAGAATCATTTTAGGTTGAACCATTACAAAGGATGGAGATAGTACCACAAAAAGAGAGTTTTACTATTAATAATATAGATGAACTCACAGTGGATAATTCAGAATTCAATAGTGGGAAACATGGCAATTTGTTACCAAACACCGTTCGTTGTCTGGTTACCGGACCTTCCAACTGTGGAAAAACTAATGTAGTATTCAATTTGATTACAAACCCTAAAGGATTACGATTTAACAATCTATATGTATTTTCAAAATCACTACAACAACCAAAGTATCAATTATTGGAAAAGATACTGACTAATGTGCCTGAAGTTAAATATTTAAAGTTTAATGCAAGCGAGAGTGTCATGCAGCCACAAGAAGCTAAACCATTCTCCGTGTTTATATTCGACGATGTATCTTGTGAAAACCAAAACACAATAAGGAATTACTTCGCTATGGGTCGACATAACAACATAGATAGCATTTATATTGGCCAAACTTACAGCAAAATACCTAAACAACTCATTAGAGACAATGCAAACATGTTAATTGTATTTAAACAGGATGAAACCAACCTAAAACATATATATTTTGATCATGTAAATGCGGATATGACATTTGAACGATTTAAAGAGTTGTGCGGAAAGGCTTGGGCTGAAAAGTATGGGTTCCTAACAATTATGAAGGAACAACCGCTAAACAATGGTCGATACAGGATAGGATTTGATAAATTTATATTAATACATTAAACGCGGTATAACACATTCATTGTTGTACAACACGTCTTGCTACAAACATGGTTAACCAAGAAAAATTAGTAAAAGAAATAAAATCACTTAGTGATTCTATTCGGGCTAAAAACAGAGCATTGAAACTAGGTATTAGCGAGAGGGAGAAATTCCTTGAATCTACTTTTAAACCTATTACTGAACCCTTGAAACAATTAAACAAAAAATTTGCTAAACCTGTATTGGAAGGAGATGCGATTGCACCTATTACGAAGTTTGAAAGAGAAAATGTAAAATCAGAAGAGTTTAGTGATGAAGACCTGGAATCCTCTACGTATAGTGGTTTTACCGGTGGAGAACCCGAAAGAGAGCTAGAATCACCGGACTATAGTGGAATAAAAGAATTATATGAAGTAAAAGCCAAAAGAGGACATGAAGTTGTATCAACTGCTAGTGAAGAGGAAAAAGAAGAAGAGACAAGGGAAGGTCCGTCAAACATAAGCTTGTTGGGTGAAAACATTCATAACAAAGGACCTTTAGGAAGGAAATACATGGTAAAAATGTTACTTGGAACAATTCCTAATAAGAATTACCATAGTTATGGAGCGAGATTAACAGAAGACGGTTTAATGATAGGTAATAGCCCGTTAAACGTTGACGAACATGATAATATTGTCATTGGTGATCAAAGATATAAGGGCACAAAAGGATTATTTGAATTATTATTTGAAAATAAGCCTTCAGTATCATTAGTGAAAGAAAAAGACATGGAAGCATATAAAAATATTTTGGAACAGACAAATGCATATAGGAGAAAGTATTTACCTGACCAACCTCCTTTTAGATCTAAGTCTTTAAAATATAAAGAATTTGTATCCAAGTTAATACCAACTAGAAGACAAACAATGCCGTTAACACAAAGAAAACCTGTAAAACGAAGATTTATGGCATCCACTTTGGATGTAAGTGCTCAGGAACGAAGAAAAAGAAGTAAGTCTGTTACAGGTACAGGTTTAATGAAGAAACTATATAACACAAATGTGATTTATTATAATAACATCAATAAATTGGTGGATAGAATGAAACTAATACATGAAGCTAAAGAAGCGGGTCATACTGGATTGGAAAACGAATGGGTGGCTTTAGTGGATGAACTCCGAAACCGTGGGGTAATCTCATAAAAATGCGTTACTCCTTAGAGTACTATTCAGTTGCACCATGAGTGTTGACAAGTTCGGACGTTACTCCTCGGATGGGTTATATTATGCGAATAATTTAAAAAGAAGTGCTGGTTTACCACAAACACCTGATGGAGATTATGATATGAGTAATAAAAGGTTAAAAAACATAAAAGATCCTTCGGATGAAAACGATGCAATAAACTTAAAAATATTAAAGGAAAAGATATCGCCAACATTAAAACTACAAAATAACACATATGACGCGGAAAATCATAGAATTATCAACGTTGGTAAACCAAATGAAAATGGTGATGCGATAAACAAAGGTTATTTGTCATCTGAATTAAAAAATACGTTAAATTTCAATGGGAAAACGTATAGTGCCAACAATAAACGTATATCCAACGTAGATGACCCTAAAGATGCAAAAGACAGCGTAAATAGACGCTATTTACATTCTTTGATACCTGAAAAGACAAAAGATGGATTTTCTTTTTATAAATTTGTTATAAATGATATAGGCTATCCAAAAACTGAAAACGATGCTGTAAATCTAAAATATATTAAAGATCATTGCATCATACGTGATGTAGGGGTTATAGATTGTTTTAATAATTGTTTAGCAAATGTTAAAGATGGTTCGGCGCCATCAGATGGTGCAACAGTGGGTCAAATGATGGAAACCTTAAAACAAGAAACAACCTCTTTTGTAAAACAAGATCAAGTAGTATCGAAGCAAGGGGATGAATTTGTTCAAGGTAATGAAAAATTTAATTTATTAACATACAAAAATGATGCTTGGGATTGCATGGATAAAAAGTTATCAAATATGGGATGGGGTTATGAAAAACAAGATGCAGCTGCTTTATCACAAACCGTACATCTAGATCCAGATCGATATTTTAGATGGTTTACATGTAATAATAGAGTGATAAGAGACTTGGCACAAGGAAGAGAAGCAAATGATGCTGCAACTGTAGGACAGACCATTACAACATCATTAAAGGATAGTAAAGTGTATAATTGTAATAATAAACGTATAACAAACCTTAAAGACCCTGAACATGTAGATAATGCTGTCACTGTTAATTTTCTTGTAAAAGTTTTAGGTAATGCGATATTTGATTTACACAATCATTTTACACCAGATATTCTTCAAGGAAAATCAGGTCATAATACTTATGCTGAATCCATGAGAGGTGAGTATATTAAACGAGAAATTTATAATAAATACTTTATTAACCCTAAAACGAAACAGTTTAGATCATCAGATTGGGGTGATATTGATATTTAAGTAAATAACTCAATAAATGACTTCATTTATGTGCAACCTGTCATAGAGTTAACACATGAGTTGCACATTGCCATTATAAAAGGACAATAATGACGTTCAAGTACATTAGTCCATATCGAGACACTGCAAGAAAAGGAGGTGGGATCACGTCCACAGCGGTTTCTCTGTTAAGTAAAGCTTTAAAACAAATTCCAGTAGGATCCATAGTAAATAGAGCAATAGACGCATTACCATACGAATTTCATATACCAGGAGGTTATCAGTATTGCGGACCAGGAACTAAATTGAAAAAACGACTGGAAAGAGGCGATCCTGGCATAAACAAGTTAGATCAGGCTTGTAAAGAACACGATATCGCATATTCCACGTTTGCCGATTCAAAAAATAGATCAATAGCTGACAAAAAGCTTGCGGACATAGCTTGGCAACGAGTAAAATCAAGTGACGCTAGCATAGCAGAAAAAGCAGCAGCTTTAGCAGTAACAGCAGGTATGAAGGCTAAAACAGCAGTAGGAGGTGGAAGAAGGAGGAGAATGAGAGTAAAAAGGAGGTCAACCACAAGAAAACATGGAGGAAATATAAAAAGAAGACGACGATCTACAAGAAAAGGCAGGAAGAAGCCCACCGTGTGGTCAATGGTAAAAAACGGGGCAGGTCTTTACCTAAGACCTTATCGTGCATATTAAATGAAAGAAATCAATTGGTCATACCACATAAAGCATTAACCAATATTGAATTATTTAAATATATTTCCTGTTTAAAAATACCATTTTTCCGCGGTGTGTTTATGAAAGACAGTTTACCAAAGAAAATGTGGCAAAATGAGACTGGAATTGTAAATTTGGATAATACTGAAGGGCCTGGCACCCATTGGGTTTGTTATAAGAAACTAAATAACGATGTATATTATTTTGATAGTTTCGGTAATTTGCCACCACCAAAAGAACTTCAAAATTACTTTAAATCTGCTAAAAACATATATTATAACTATAAAAGAGAACAACCTGATAATACTTCAATATGCGGCCATTTATGTTTGGAATTTCTAGCTAAAAGTATCAGTCACTATTGAGATGTCTTCCTATACGGTATCATTAACAGGAAAATCGTCCACTTTACGAAGTATCCTTTTTCCAGCGTTACGCTTGCAAAAAGGAAGGTTTTGGGAGGCGGCACTATTGGATTTTACAACGTACAACTCTATTCCCAATGTTACGGAAGGTAAAAATAACATATTGCATTATTATAAGGGAAAGGATGCCAGTGGAAAATTTACAGACTTACAAGAGTGCAGGTTACCCACAGGTTCTTATGAAATTGATCATATAAATGATTTTTTGACAACTAAAATGGGAAAAGACAATATAACATTAAAAGGTAATAATAATACGATGAAAGCTGAAATTACTTCCAAATATTATATAGATTTCACTCAACCAAACTCAATTGGTGATTTATTAGGATTTTCCAACGATGGGCCTGTATTAGAACCAGATGTAACACATTCCGGTAAAAAACAGTAACAATATTAAAAGTCAATAGTATAGACATAACTTGTAACATTATACAAGGTGCTTACAGGGATGGGGCTAACACCCACATCATACATACTTTTTACCCAAGTGTACCACCTGGATTTAAAATTGTTGAAAAGCCACAAAACCTGGTATATTTACCGTTGAACACCACTTTCATTTCAGACATCGTGTTGAGCGTATTGGATCAAGACGGTAACTTGGTAGACTTCAGAGAAGAGCCTATTACGATTAGATTACATTTAAAATCAACACTTTAATACAAAACCATGGGTTTAACATTTAAAAGCGAACAACCTACGGGAAACCGCATTAGTAGCTCTTCAGCTGTGGAGGAGTTAACACGCGAGAACATCCGTTTCTTAGAGAGAATTGGATTAAAATTAACCGATTATGGATATACTGGATATAGCGCAGGGTCCAACATTCGACGAAACCCTATGGGAAAAAGAATATCACACCCACAACCCTTACACTTCATCGAAATTAAACAATAACGATGAAATTCGTATTCCCATACAAAATCAAGACATTTACACATTACCATGTGAAAGTTACTTGTACATTGAAGGACAAGTTACTAAAAAGGACGGTACTACTGTTGGTACAACAGTTCCATTTATAAATAATCCTATGGCTTTCTTATTTGATGAAATTAGATATGAAATATCAGGTGTAACAGTTGATTCCACTAAAAAAGTAGGTATTACGACAACTTTAAAAGGATTAACATCTATAACACCCAATGAAACCAATTTACTTAAACCTGCCGGATGGGTATTACCTACGATTGACACGATCACTCCAAATCCAAATGGATATTTTGATTTTCATATTCCATTACGTTTGTTGCTTGGTTTTGCTGAAGATTATAGGAAAATAATATTAAACGTTAAACAAGAATTAGTTTTGTTGAGATCTTCTAACGATAAAGACATTATTAAAGCTGCAGATGCTACTACAGATGCGACTTTAGAATGGAAATTAAAATTAGACAAAATTGTATGGAGAGTTCCACATGTAAAATTGGCTGACGAGCATAGAATGCTACTTTTAAGAAAATTAAAAGCCGATCGTGATATTGTTATTCCATTTAGAAGTTGGGAATTTCATGAGCATCCCAGTTTACCTACTACGGATCGACACACTTGGACTGTTAAAACATCGAATTATGTAGAACGAGCCAGGTATATTATATTTGGTTTACAAACAGGTAGAAGAGACGCCATTACTAAACATGCAGGACAATTTGATCATTGTGACTTGAAAAATATTAAAGTTTATTTAAATTCACAATTCTTTCCATACGACAATTTAAATGTGTCATTCACTAAGAAGAAATACAATATATTGTACGATATGTACGCGAGATTCCAAAGTTCATATTACGGTAAAACAAATACACCTTTATTATCACCTGACAAATATTTCGATGCCTACCCAATAGTTGTAATCGATTGTTCTAAACAAAATGAATCAGTAAAGTCATCAAGTGTGGATATAAAAATAGAAATGGAATTCAACGATGCTATACCGGCTAATACAACTGCATACTGTTTAATTCTACATGATAAAATCGTAACATACACACCTTTAACTGGAATTGTTAAAAATGTATTGTAAGAACCGGTTTTGTTTCATTCCGCGAGTATAAAAGCAGAGCGTACAGACCGCTCCTCATCAGTTTGTTGCCTACTGTTGTATGGGTAGCATCGTATTCAATATGGCTTCTCCTAGTGGTACACCTGAAAATATGGTAGATATTGAGAAGGAGATATCTGAGTTTTTAGATCCTCAAGGTCACCAGGAAGGAGGTGAACAAAACGTTTGCGGACAACTTCACGCCAGTAATAATGTTGAAGAAAAAGGTAAAAGAAGAAAGACTATACAAAAGAGAAAAAGGGATATTGAAGATAATATTTCTCCAAACATATTGAGTGAGGTATTTTTGCGAATATTTTACCCAATCTCTTCCAGTTTGGATAAAAGTGTTTTAATCGGTGTTATGAAATCTACAGATTATTCCCCTACTGTAATTTTAACTCATGGACCCAAAATGATTTTGTTTACGGACAGTGCTTGGGAATCGTTTATGAAACATTTGCATCTGCTAGAATGCTATTTAAGTAGTAACATGTTTGGAAGAAAGACAAGGGTAGGACTTTTGGATTCAAATGTGGAAATTGATATTATTAAACAACGTGGTGATCATCAGCTACGGTTTAGAGACACAACAAGACATGATAACAAAATTCAACTTAATCGAGAGGAGTTTTTCATTTTAACTTGTGCTACTGAACCTATAACAAGATACTTGAGACAACTGGTGTTTTCAAGTTCGATTATTAAAGATTATCTGGAAGACACTTTGGACAAACAACCGGACGCACCTATATTATACGGACCTGTAGATACTTCTATATTTAATAGAGTTCCTCATGAAGTACAGATGTGGAGACAATTGGAAAAGTACGCTCAACTACATAAGAAATCAGTAAAACAGGAAGAAGAGGAAGATGGAGGAGAAGAATCAAGTGTTAGTGATGAAAATGAAAACAAGGAAAATATAAAGATGGAAACTTAAATAACAATGGTTAGTTTTTAAAACAATAACCAAAATTTTGTGGGGTTAGGCCTATTGGGGACGGTGCCCACGTTAAATATACACCAACGCGCCAACAACTGTACGGCCGGGTATAAAAGTAGTACCTACCGTGGTGTGGAAATCAGTTGACCTCCTGACTTCGTAATGAGCAGACGTGTGACCTTCAAAATGGACAAGGGAGAAGAACAACAAGTAAAGTCCAAGCCTGGTATTATTGAGTTTCAAGCGTTTCGTGGTAATGATGATAGATTCATTATAAAAGAACTTGTGTTTTTGGACATGAATACAAGTGTTCCTTATTCGTTTTTATTTAAACCACCATGTTCTTATTCGTCTTTAACTAGTAAAGCCGCTACTACCAACAGATGGATTTCAAAACACTTCCATCATATCGATTGGTATGATGGTTTTACAAGTTACACGGACTTGTATCACATTATGCATCACTTTTCAGACAAGTTTACCAATATTTACACAAAGGGGCTGGAAAAGAAAAGATGGATCGAAGGATTTACTCATGTTCCGGTTAATGATGTGGAATTGGATAAGAATTATCAATACATGCTGGAAACCATATGTATTTGTACAAAAAGCCCAGAACATGATAAAGATAGACATTGCGCTTTGAAAAATGCCTATAAACTCGCCTCTTACCTTCAAAATGGGGAAGTGGGGAGTGGTGGGGGTAACGGAGAGTATATAAGTGGGGAGCAGACAGGGACCTGGCATGAGTATTACTCGAGATTCCGAGACGACAACATCTCCGAGCAAGAAGACGATCTGTAACCTGACCATGGCATCTCACCAGTTCCTTCAGACTTTGGTCGAGCAGTTCAATGCTCACTCCAAGTCAACAATATTACCTGTAAAGAAGTGCTCGGAATTAAAAGACGAGAAGCACTACATAATCCATGCTATGAAGAAGATGGAGACTACAGTTGGGGAGGCCATCTGCTGCAGTCTCAGCGAGGCGCCGTTTACTCCGGGGGATGAACCAAAGTTCCAGGTGTACCTGCCCAAGAGATTCGTCCATCTTCTACAAAACGAGGATCTTCGCTCTATTCAACCCGGGTGTCTATACCTGGTGTCGCACGGCTGCACGGGTAGCAATTCTACAGAGTTGACCATCCACATCGCTGACAAGCAGCAGTGTTAGATTTAAGTTTTAATGTTGTAAATATGTTGTTGTTGTAATGTTTTATAAATAAACGAATCATAAAAGACAAAAAAAAATTAAAAAAACAAAAAATGCAACATATCAATATGTGACAAACTTCACGTATTGATATGTTGCATTTTTTTTAAACTTCGCGGGTGACCTTGACCTTTGACCTTTGCATTTCACAACTACCCCCACTACCGTAATTACCCCCACTACCGCACTAGGATTCAAACCTGCTTGGATGCGAAAAACGGTCATTCTGTTGCCAACTAGCAAACGATGAGCACCTTGTACGAGCTTTGCTTACAACGAGTTATAACTGACGCATCTTTATTCCAGACGGCTTTACGAGATAATATCCCTATAACAGTAAAGCAGGATATCGAGGAGTACAAGAAAGATAATAGAGGGTATTCGGGATACTCCTGGTATAGGTTCCAAGACGGGGAAAAGTTTTGTAGGCCTTGTGGCAATGCTGCCGTCAGAGACCTTCGACGGTTCGTACAGGAAGGTGGTAGAAAACAGTTTGGATTTCTAGCACCAATGTTTAGATTTGAAAACTACAAGGACACCTGTGCTATTTGTTCCATCCCTTTGTATCAATGGAAAAAGTTTAGAAGTGTTTAATTGCATCTTCCATACCCCCACCACCATCACCCCCACCACTTTTCCATGTACCTCCAAACGCTGTGCCTCGGCTTCATTTCTACTCCAGCAGCCAACCTAGCAACATCAGGATGTCTCTCAACGTCAGTTGCGCAAGTTACGAGGAGGTGAGCATCAAGACTCAGCAGGAGCTAAACGACTTATACAAGGAGTTGCAGCTGATGGTGGCACGAGGCTACCGTATAAATGTGCAAGTTTACGCTTGCAATATACGGAACACCCGGCAGTCAAAGGAAGAGCCTGGACACTCCTCGACGGCTTCCTCACCAGCGTCCATGAAGACCGAGCCAGACAACTTGGACTACTTCAGCTGACTAGCAGTTGTATTTCTTGTCCTAACCATTGTAGAATATGTATATTTTTTCATTATATTAAAGAAGTAAAAGAGCAAAAACGCCTATCTTGTTACTGACATATAAGCTCAGTAACAAGATAGGTTTTTTTAAAACACAATTTGGATGACCTTGAAACTTCCCCCTCCACTGCTTTGTTACCCCCACCACTTGACTATTGGTGTACATGGCACATCGCAATTGGAAACCTCATTCCATCTTCAACAGCCACACCGACAACATCAACAATGGCAAACCTACCAACAGATGAAAGATGTCCTCACGCATGTTGTGACTTCGTCCACGAGTTGGAGAAGAGGATGCAGGAGAGGGCGATAAGAAGAAAACAGATCCACTCAGAAAATATCATGATAGTTAACGGCTATCTTTTATTGTTCGGCCTTATTATGGTTGTACTTTTCATACTGTATGGCATAGTCACATGTGTCGGCAAGGTTGCAGAAGAAAACGCTCGCCACCATCAATTGGAAAGTTTCAATGTTACTTTGTAAGTTTTCCTTTTTTTTAAAACTCCGTTTGGATGACCTTGAAAATTCCCCCACTACTCCACCACACCCCCCACCACTTCACCATGTTCCTGCATGAGCATCACATCAACCGTCATTCCTTGTCCGACAAGCAACCATGGCAGACAACAACACCATCAGCCAAGCTGACTCCACTACTGATGTCGGTACAAGTACGGGTTGGACACTGTCGATCGATAGTGTACACTATTTGGAGTCAATTTGCGAACGTATGAAGGAAATACTGCGGGACAACCCTGGGATCATAATACAAATGAATTTAAATTATGATTGGTCCCAAGTTAGAATGAAGGGGACGACAACAACGGTCAACAATCTCCACAATATTCACCCATGTCCCCGATCTATCCTTACGGCGAGTCTGACGTCGATGAAGATGAGGCTGATGAAGATGCAGGGGACAACGAGGCTGAAGAGGAGTAAGCTTCATTCCTTTTTTTTTAAAACCTAAATTGGATGACCTTGAGAATTCCCCCTCCACTATTTCCTTTTTTTAAAACCCAAATTAAATGACCTTGAAAATACCCCCTCCACGTACTTTTGGTTTACCCCCTCTACTTTTCAATACTGTTACCACAGTCTGTAGCTCACATCATTCCTTGCTTAGCTATCATGGCGGACAGCACTCTTTCTCGAGTTGACTCCACTACGGATGAAGAATGGCCATTTTCCTGGAATGTTCATCTGCAAGACTCGGCAGAAGTGGATATGTTGCATGAGAAATTGGTGTATGTATTAAACGAAAACCCCAACATTGAATGTAGAATGACTATGGATTTCGATGCGACAGGGGTCCACACTCAACCTTCCACTTCAAGCCAGCCTGAGCCTCAGCTTCAGCAAAAGAACTTTACACATCTTTACACTCCAATACGGCCGGAGGATGTGGTTATCAGCGAGGCGGACTCTACTACAAGTTATATTGAGCCAACGAATTGGAAGCTTGTTGTTGACACCTTACACAAGGTCGACTTAGTATGTGACAAATTAAAGGAATTGATGATGCAAGATCCTGGTCTTCGTTTTAAAATTGATTTGTTTTTCATCTGGGGAGCACCTGCACGGGGCTCTTCGTCTGACAGCTCTCCAAGTACAACGGACGAGGAGGAGGAGGACGACTAGTTATCTTTTTTAAAACTCCGTTTGGATGGCCTTGACCTTTCCCCCTCCACTGAGTTTATTTAAGGTGAACTCTCAATGACTGCGGCATCATTTCATCGCGCACCTTCACCACAGCAGCATGGAGAGTCGACTCAACTACTGTTGCGAACAGAAATGTTTTTCATGGCCAAATGACATTGATGTTGCGGATGGCCTGGCGTGTAGAAAATGTGAAGCTTTTGGTCAATGCATGTGTAAGTGCAAGTCTTGGAAGAAGCCGAAACCAGAGTTGAAGACATTCCATGTGTACCAGATGAGAGGGCATAAGTACACTTGTTGCCCTGAACGTTGCATTGAATTCACACTAAAGCAGCTAACTGGCTGCAAATTGTGCAACAATCATTTTGCAGGTTTTTGCAAACATTATTTAGGAGCCTGTCAGTACAGATCAACTTGGCATACAGAAGCACTCACTATCAATGAAATCACTATAGATACACAAGAGTAGTCTTTCTACTCTTTTCTTTTTTAAAACTCCATTTGGATGACCTTGACCTTTCCCCCTCCACTCACCTTAGTTTATATAAACCCCATTCCCACTGACCACAGCATCACTTCATCGTGCACCCTCGTCAGAGCAACATCGACTATGGAAAGTAAGCGCATCTCATGTTGCGAGCATAGGTGTTTGGAGATACAAGGCGTCACATATTGTGCAAAGAAGCGTTGGGAGGAAGAGACGGGGACAACCTATTGCTGTGAGGATAAGTGTTTCCTCTTGCCAAAGTGGCAAGTGGATGGGCTGGCCTGCCGGCAATGTGAATGCTTCGGATGTTGCAGGTGTAGATGTAAGAACCAACAGCTGCCACCACCAGTACTACAAACTTTCAAAATCTACAAATCCAAATACTTTTATACTTGTTGTCCGCAGCGGTGTATTAAATTTCACTTCTCCAATCTTACCAATTGTCGGAAGTGCTACGGACAACCTGATGGGTGGTGCACCTGTTTTCTGGACTCCTGCCGCTACAGATCGGATTGGCTTACAGATCCGTTGGAAATTGATGAAGTCGCCCAGGAAGCACAAGAGTAGTCTTTCTACTCTTCAACTTTTTTAAAACTCCATTTGGCTGACCTTGAGATTTCCCCCTCCACTTCCCCATATACCTAGAGTACACGGAGCCTGACAGTCAGTCACTCGGTGGCTGTCGTGGGGTGTGCATCGGTGTCGGCACTCCGTTGTTAGGTTTTCAAGGTCACAGTAATATGAAATTGTTGGTGTTGTGCTGGTTCAAGGTCACCTGAGGGATTACCGATTGCCCATTTAGGCTGAGTCATGTCAGAAACTCGAGTTTAACTTGGCACTTTTGCCGTTTCTCGTCGAAAATTCGCTCCAAGTGGTCAAGGTCACGGGGACTCTGACTGAAACTCGGAGCGTAGTGCGAGAAACGGCAAAAGTGCCAAAAAATTTTAAGTTTCGGCATGACCTTGACCTCAGTGGCGTCGGTGACGTCATTTTGATGACGTGAGGGGTGATGACGTCATCAGCACGTCATTTCTGTGACGTCATGGGTGTGACGTCATCGAAATGACGTCATTGGTGATGACGTCATCGATGACGCAATCGGTGACGTCATCGATGACGTCATCGGTGAGGTCATTGACCTCGATGACGTCATCCCTCAGGTGACCTTGAACTGGGCCAGCACCAACAATTTCACACTACTGACATACTATGTATATCTTACTATAGACTGATTTATTCACATATTTTATATGGTGTAGTAGTCTAGGGTTGTTAAATTAAAGTTTGAAAGGGGTTTCAAGTTGCAGGAAAGAGGAGTAAGGAAAAGAATAATTTAAAAAGGGCTATGGAGATTCATGTGGAGAATTGTTCAAAGATCTTGGTTTTCAACGTTGCCTAGTCTCTATATTTTAGCAACTACCGTACTTTGACAAGACATTCATCAATATCATACTAGAGTCAGACTGGATTTTTGCGTAGAAAGGCATTGAGAAATCGAATCATAGCTTTTAAGCGCCTCGCTTAACACATAGGTGTTGAGTTTTTAAACAAACTTCCAGAAACAACTGAAAATTTAAACGATTCCAAAATTTTTAAATCCCTCCTCAAAGCAATACTCACGTCCTTGGCATTTTACTCCGTCGAGGAGTTCAGGGCCCATCGCTTTGAGATATAACTAAAGAAAAATTTCATATTTTATTCTGTTTTAATGAATAGTACCAGGAGGACCGAGCGTTGCTCGGTGAAATATTAGTAAATTTAAATATCAGAATGAGTGGCAGCCACACTTTCAGACTAAAATTACTGTACTAAAAGGAACAGGTGATATGAAGTTCTGAATGTACTTCTTGTTTATATGTTGTTAATTCGTTGCCAACATGGCAACCCATAAGCCCAATGTTAAAATTTTGTAATTTTAAACTTTAATTTTTAGCAAAATTAGATTTTCCCTGGGGGCGAGATCCATCTCATTCGTATTTTTAAGGTAAAACTAAGTTTATTCCAAAATTTGAAGGAAATCGTCGGAGCCGTTTTTGAGATAATTGTGCAAGCAAGCAAACAAGCAAACAAGCAAACATTGCTCGTATAAGAGTATAGGATTCACTTTTGTGTGTTTTTAATTTAATATTGTTTCAGTGTGGCCAAGCGTTGTTTTGTAACTTTGTGTCAAATTTATTATTTTCCCACCATTTAATTTGAATTAAGGAAATTTTGTATTTTAGTATTGTTTTTCGCATGATTTTAACGCTGTATGTTTGCTTGTGGTATATGACCACTCGACCCTTTATGGTTTGTATCTTTCTTCATATCATGGACATTTGCCACACGATGTATTAATTGTATTTTACGACACTAAAGGTATTTATTTATTATGCTTCGTGGAAAGTACATGACAAAACTTGTAGATTAATTTTTCCCCGTATAATATTCCACGATAAAACTCTCTAAATGTTGCCTCCAAGAGAAACCCGATTTTGGTGTTTAAAAAATGAACTAGAATGAGAAGAAAATACCACTGTAATTTTCTATTATAGCATTTGAATAATGTGCATACGTGTTAGCGTAGTAAGCGTAGGCCTATACTACCTTAGTCGTAGTAGCAGGGGTAATTCGCAAGCGTTTAGGTCAAGTCAAGAAGATGATCGATCAATCATGATGCTGTGATCAATTGTTGCTGTTGATCATTGCTTGTCTATTGATCAAACATGCCATTATGACTACTTATTGTGTTTTTCAACAATCACGTGATGTTATCAAAAATCAGATACTGGCTTATAAAGTTAACTTAAAAACTATTTGAGGATACACCGCAAATTTTGACAGAAAGTTGCATTCTAAAAACTGAACAATTTTAAATAGGAAACTTTAGATGTATTTATACTACATACGAGTAGTTATGAGTTTTCCTTATAGCCTGTAAAAAAATGGTTATCTCATTATTATTTTTATAAAACTTCATGTAATCAAATTAAATCAGTTACCTTTCAAATATTTGAGTTAAAAGCTTAACCATGTTATAGGTATGTGATGGGAATGGTGAAAATGTAGATGTATAGGCTACGTAGCCTATTTAGATGCTAGAGGTACTCCCCTACAACAAGACCTTTTGTTATAGGATTTTGGTAGCCCTGGAGAGGGAAGAACTTTTGGCGCATTAAAATTAATTCCGGGCGTTCCCTTTTGGTCACCCTGTCCCTGTTTTCATGGCACTATTGGACGGAACACCATTGCAAGACAGAATAAAGGGATGCACTTACGATGACAATTTATTCGCCATTTACATGATGGCTTAGCTGATTTACAATTCTTGATTTTTCCACACTAGAGAAATATTTCCCGATTGTGTTAGTTATCAAGCTCTTGAGATCCTGTTTCTCAAAAAGTCTCAAATAAAAAATTCTTCATCAGCAGTTATTAAAGTTTTGTATTCCGTTCGCATGTAAATAAAATTTTATAAATATTTAATAGGTACAGTACATATTTAAACAGTATTTGGTATGGATTAATTTAAAAAAGAAGACAGAAAAAATAATGATTGAAATTTGTTAAATGTTTTTAAAATTCTTAAGATAATAGTAAAGCTTACCTTATTAACTATAATTCAAGCACTTACTGAATGATAGAAGTGTACTATATATCAACACATTTGACGGCCTTTCAAGGGTTCACTAGCTCATTTTAATAATATTTTAGCTGTTTAGATATATGACTTTTATGTAAATACGTACTGTACATATTTACGATACCTATATTTCGTGGTTCATAAGGAGCACATATTAAAAATAACATTGAAAATATTCATTCACACATTCTATTTTTCTGTTGTTGAAAACCTTTTACATATTTTATTTACGAAAAAACCCTGAAAACTGAATATCTTAAACACATATCCGCATGTACCATAGATGTAGATACAGTTTTAAGCTATATAAAATTTATGCAATAGAAAACCTAAATACTAGAAACGCTCCAATTGTAAGGAATAATCGTTAGCCACAGAGCAGGGAGAAACCAGCTATCGAACAGAGCACCGTATGTCACCACAATTAAAAGATTGGAGGGTGTGGCTTTCTGTATTTTATTTATACAAAGGTATCGGAATTGCAAAAGTAGGAGCGAACGTGCAATGCGAGAGAGAGGGGCGGGAATGCGGTGAGAGGGGGGAGAGAGAGAGGTGCACAGGTGAGGCGTACAGAGGGTCGGCGCTGTACAGACCACACACGATGTTCGTCAATTATTTCTTTTATATCCATCCTTTCGCTCTTTTATTTTTAATTGCAGCCGCTAACATGTAAACTTGTGAGAATTGCCGTCAATATAGCCGGCCGCGCGGGGCCTGCGGCTGCCCTCTGCACGATGCACTACCGGCTCTCTTCGTTTGATTACTGCTTGTTTCGTGTTTAGTTATTTCATTATTGCTTTTTATTTTGGAACCGTTACACGAATAGCAGATATAACTCAAACTTTGTTCAATTGACTTCATTTTATGATTATTTAAGTTTAATTAAAGACAAATTCATCTTGCCTTGGAATTTTGTATTCATCTGCTTACCTGTAGTCTTAATGTGAAACATTTTCTTAAATAGTCTGTTGCATATTTTATAGCCTAAATATTTTTTACCTAAAAAAAACAATATATTTTAAATTTCCAGCTAGTCAAATAGTCATAGTTATTTATTATCTGAATAGATACAATTTAAATTTTTGCATAACTCAGTCGTCAATTCTACAAAAGTTATTTGTTTACAAAATTAAATAAAAATGAATAAATCAAACAAAAACGGACCAGACAATACAAAATTAAAAGCATTCATCCAAGCAGACAGGAACTCGTCAACACTGTATGGTTCCTTATTTATAACAAAATATTTAATCTTTTAAATTTAGCCAAACCTTGGCAACTTCTCAAATCACTGGGGGCATGACTGTAAAACCTTATTCCATAATGAAGCGTCTCTCTTTCCGAAAAGGATAGATGGATTTGGGGAGGGAGAAGATTAGCATCATGTTTGGTGGGGTATATCGTTGATTTCCCCCTTCGTTTTGGAGGGAACCAAGTTTTTGTTTTGCCAATAAGATTAATTTAACCCTCGAGAGGTCGCGCAAAATATATCACTTTAGAGGTCGCGCACGGTGGATTCCACCGGGTTTATAAATAAATGCTAATGTTGTACACATTTCCATTATATTGATTACAATTCAAAATATTACATAGAATATTAACTAATAAAACACTATATGAACTATAACACTATACTATGAACATATAGTATAAAAATTATAATATATGAAAACAAGTTAGCTACCTGTGGTTTCCACCGTGCGCGACATCATATGTTATACAATGATGTCGCGCACGGTGGAAACCACAGGTAGCTAACTTGTTGCAATACAGCAGCCGACTGGCTTGTTGGAGGGGGTGAGGGAATGCGCGATAGCGTAGCAGACGAGTCCATTTGAAGGTACAGGAGGGGGGGTAGCGCTAAGCTTCCACGCTGAGAAGTAAAAAAAAAATTACCTATCGCCCGGTGGAAAAGACAGCGGCGCGACCCCTCGAGGGTTAAGAATGCACGCTGAGGAAAATGTCTGATTGTTAAATTAAGTAAATATTACTTAGCTACCCTTGTTTTTTTCTAGTTTCTCAATATTTTTTCTCAATATTTACATAAAACACATTAGAAGCCTGAATTAATACTCTCATAACTACTCTCGTAGATGCATTTATTATATAGACTTAAGCTCAAATTTACAACTTTTAATCAAATTCGAAATGCTCGGTTTTAAACAAAACCCTGTATAGCAGAGAGTAAAAACATTTCATCTAGTTTTCAGTTGGTTCAGTTGCAATTAAATCGTTGTGCTTCTCGAATCTCTAATAGAGAGCTGAAAATTCTGATTTGTCGTAAAAATTGAATTAAACTAGTGAAGTAAATCAACACTCATAGTAGAATATCCATATAATTTTTTCCAACAAAGAAAAAACTTCCTGAAAGATTCAAATACTCAACTTACACACAAACCATGTAACAGATATTAGTATATAAGAGCTCTTTCCTCTATATATCACAGCTTTGATAAATATGGCAAATATATTATGAAATGTATGATATTATTTAATCTGATCTCTGGGACATTGATATAAGTGAAGTCTAAGGGGCAAAAATCTTTGACAGTACCCTTACCAAGAAAGTGATTTCGGATCATTTGCTTTGCGCTATACCTTTGCGTGATTGGAAAGGGGAAACGTAAGTGAATGTCTTTTTAGAGAAGGGGCTCAGGAAAACGTTCACAGCGACGGGGAGGGGAGTCCCCTATCAGATGATATGGCTGTTAAGTTTTAATAGAGCACAAGCGTAGAATGAGGGGCTGAAAAAATACCAGGCATTCCTAAGACTCCGGGGTTCTTTGTTTATATAATGCACTTTCTGGATACGTCTCAGGCCTAATGTATTGCAAGGGAGGAAAACTTATTCTTTATAAGAAAACCCCGTTGATAAGTTCACTACCGGAAATCATGGATAGCCTAAGTGCCTAAAGAATCGGAGTAGCCCATGTAATATGAAAAATATTGGTTAGTGAAAAACATTACATTTTTAATCAAGTTAGGTATTTAAACGAGGAAATTTTATTTATTTAAGTAATCACTACAGTAATACTTAATTTGAATGGATAATAGTAATGGTTTTGATTTCCTGGATTAGAAAAGTTATAAGGTTATAAAGAATTTTTAACCTCTTATAAAAAAAGTATCTTAAAGCTTTGATCGTATTAAGTGGTAGTTTGTAAATATCTAAGACTCAGAAATGATGATTTTATAAATCATAACAAAGCTCTTGTTGATTTCATGCTCGTAGAACAAAATGTAATATTAAAACTTTGCACTTTCACAGTTTGTATATTAACAAACTACAAATAACAAATTACAAGTAACATTATTAAGAAACTAGTAGGGTTTAAATGTTGACATTTGGTGACTGTAGTAACACTTCATAAATTTATTAGCTTTGATTTATGTCTATTCGCTGAAGACATTTCCTTCAGCGTTTTTAATAACCGAACCCCTTTTGAAATAGATTTATTCATCAAGTAGTAAACTGATTCTTGTGGTTCAGTGAAAATAATCTTCTTATCAACACAAAAGTCTCAGTTTATCGATTTTCAGTGGAAGATTTCAAATGTATTGTTTTCCAAATCAGTTATAATGATTGGGGAAAAAAGTTTTAATCTTGTCAGCAATCTAACTTCTTGGGGCTGGTTATGGATTCGGATCTAAAATTTTCATCCACATTGTGACAGTGTGTAGGATTTTAAGCAGAGAGATTTCTGTTCTTCGTCGTCTTGCCTACTTATGTCGGTTTATAAGGGTGTCATCCTTCCTCACGTGACTTATGGTGTTGCCATCTGGGATACTGAAGCATAGAAGCACAAGAAGATTTTCCACCTACAAAATAAGGCACTTAGGTTGACCTTTAGTTTTCAAAAGACTCAATCCTGTTGGGACGTTTTTCTGGAAATATCTCTTAACTATGTCTTGTTATATATATTAAACTTTCTAACTTTTTTGGCGAACAACAAAGAAAAATTTCAATTCAACGATCAAATTTCCTGTTACAGTTTTCGTAACCAAACTTTCGTAACCATTCCTGGCCAGTAAACAACCATATTTTAATATCAGAAATATTATTCCGCAATTCAACTTTACAACCGCTTACTTCCAAATCTAAAACATGGTCCAGATTCAGTAAAATTAGAGGCAGCCTGAAAAGGAAGACCACGGTGTGCAAGACTACTACAAGGACGATTTGTTTAGTTTTTAAATATATACGTGCTGAAAATTGATCTCTGATGACCTTGTACATATAGTTTTAAGTATATTTTAATTTAACTTTGTTTTGTTTTGATTGTGATATATTGTCAATGCTATTTAAAAATAGTCTCAATTGCTACAAAAGATATTTGATTTGATTTTATAAATGTATTTTTTATATTTCTAGTCCGCCTTGACACCCATGATATTGTTGAACTATTCTAATTTTTTTACATACCAAAACTGTCTACGGGGGTCAAAAAATATTTGTCATGTAGGTCATGTTTGGGACAACTTGTTTGAATCTCCAGCAGCAAGGATCTAAACTACGCACATACGCAGATCTTTCAATGATTGTTATAAACGAAAGTAAATACACAAAGTTACACTTATGGTACTACACACAGCATTAATGAAAAAAGTAAAAAGTAATTTTTAAAGTTATAATAGTTTTGCTATGTTTGGTTTAAAAATCTTAAAATGGAATTTGGTATCTTAATAGTAGGTTTTGTAACAATTCTATTATGAATTCCTTTAAACAATGAGCGAGATGTAAGTTTTTAAATATCTTAAAAGCTGAATACAATCGTTGCATACTTTATCTACAACCAACTTAAAGCTCCGCTCTACCTGAGCCCGAATATCTACTCACGACGATACCGAATGCCGCCATGCGGCCGTAGGGCTAGGCCAGTTTGATGGCTGCAAAGGATTACGAGAATCGTATTTTAAAATTAAGTAATTAAGATATAGATTGGCTCTTAACTTCTTCTAAAAGGAAAAAGATCTTATTTTGTGGTTGTAGATTTTTTTAAATAAAATTTCTAATTTAACTGTTTAAAAGCATCTGTTTTCCCCTATTTTTAACAGAGGTTTTCAATTAGTTTTGTTGAAATAATAAAAAAAAGTATAATCGAGGAAAATTAGAACCATTCTTCTTCTTCAATATGACACCTTATTTATAGCTCCACGCTGAATGTAGCAGGAGATAACACGATTCTCAAAAACCCTTGAGCCAGGGGTAGACTGGTGGGGCCTTAAAATTATAAATAAATAAATAAATAAATAGCTTTACTGCCGTATAATATTGTTACATTGTGTATAGCAAGCATCATGTTATGAAACAATTACAATATGAACAATATTATCGTATGAATAAGAAGTATATAAACTGTAATATCTAAACTATTCACATGCGCAGATCTTTCAATTATTGATTGTCGAGTGGTTATACAATCACAATAAGCAAAATTAAAGCGGTAAAAAATTACAATACTAAAATACAAAACAAAATAGTAGTAAAATTTCCTTAATTAAAAAGTATATTGGGAAAATGAATAAATGTGGCACAAATATGCAAATATAATGGGTTGCCTAAACTAAAACAATATTTAATATGAATATAAACACACACACACACACACACACACACATAAAAGTGATTATTAATCAAAACAGAATAAAATATGCTCAAACTTTGTTGGTTATGTCTCAAAGCGATTTTCCATGAACTCCTCCGCGGAGTAAAATGGCAATGACGTCAGCACTGATTTGAGTCGGGATTTAAACATTTTAGGGTCGTTTAAAGTTTTCAATTTGTGTGGAAGTTCAAAAACTTTAAGGCCGAATATGTGAAGGAAGATGCTCGCAAGCTGTTGTTCGATGTCTTTCTACGCGAAAATCCAGTCTGGCTCTAGTAGGATATTGATGGATGTCTTGTTTTGTCCTTGAGTAAGTCGGTCTTTGAATTTTCAATGAAGGGTAGTTTCTAAAATGTAGACACAGGCAAAGTTAATTAATCAAGATCATTAAACGAATTTCTACATGAATCTCGAAAACCCAGTTTTTTATTATTCTTACCATTCTTTTGGCGAATTTACCCATAGGGAATACGCTATTACTGTAGTAGCCTTACCGCCCCCGAAGCACAGATAGCACCACGAAAATGGTAAGGATTATGCTGATTTTTTGAATAGTAACAGATGACTAAAATAGTTTTACAGAAGTTTGTTATTGTTTTGATTTTTGTAAACAAATTTGCTCATTTTTACATTTAAGAAGTAGAAAGAGCGCTTCCCGTGACAGTAAGGAGAAGTAATCCTAACATTAGCGCTTTATTTTCATAGGTTTAATGAAGTGATAAATGTACTTAGGTTCATATTGCACATCATATATATTGTACATCGGCTTCTAACAACCCCTTGACGTATATACCTCATATGATGGTGGAATCGGCCTACCTCACCAAGATATTCTAAGGTTTGACCGAGGATCGCTCCCTCTGCATCGGTCAAACTGATCGATAACAGTGAACATAAAAAATGTTCCAACTTCCTAACAATAAGATCAAGACGGATTGTAATATAGATATTTGGGAGCGATTGATTTTGCAGTAACCAGACGCTAGTCCCGGGCTGCAAATGAAGCGCTTGCCGCTCCTGTTATTACCCGATAACCCGGATGACAGGGTCCACGCCGGGGCCGAGGTTGCGTGTGCGATCGCCAAATTCGAATCACTGGCGCCGCCCCCGCTCGCCCCGCCCTCTTATATTGATCAAAACACCCCCTATGAATTTCCACCGATAATACCCCCTCCACACTTTTCTCCGTTCTTTCATCTTGTCTGGTGTTTGTTTTCATTTTAGCTTCCAACAAATTAAAATATCCATGCGATTTTATTTTGACAACGGATCCACTATTGTTCTACTGTTATAAAATTATCCCCGCCTGCAATCGGATTCGTTTTGGAGCGGATAATCGTATTAGTGAAATTGCACTACTTGTTTGGAACTCTTCTACCACGACTTGTCGGGTAGTTTAAATTACTCAGTATTGATTCTCCGCGCCTCGTCGGTCTCTTTTATTCAGATGGCGTTTGAATAGATCGTGTTATAGTTAAACACATGCCAATATTTGTGAATTTAAATAGATTACCTCACTCATAAAATAGTTAAAGGAACATAAATGATTTACAATCCTCTATGATTAGAAATTGTTTTTAATTTAAAATTGTTAGTCTATAACACATAATGCACAATATTCGTTAATTAGTATAGTTTTGGATACATAGTTCAAAATTTGTCACCAGTAAAGGAAGAAAAATCTTAAAATTTGTAACTGTATATTGCAATAACGATGGATTAAATTGAATGGGGGATATTTTTATGTGTCTCATTGTCTCTCTGTTTCAATGTTTATTTATTGAGTCTCTTTATAAAGAAATAACCGAACGACGCTCTTTATAAATTTTGAATAACCGAAATAACGGAGTGTTGTAGTATGCTTCACCTGTGTGAACTTTAATAGAAAACTTTGAGCTCAAGTTCATCTAATTATACATAATTTATATTTTTAATGATAAACTAAGCTAGTGATACAACTAAAGGAAGTATAAATCATTAAGTGAATAATGGTCTATCTTGATGGATGTTATAAATCAGTAATCTATGAGATTGCCTATAGAGAGGGTTGCATATGCACTTGGGTATAATCATACGCTAATAATAGGAAGAATAATAGGACATCCATCTCCATCATTTGTATTATCTTGGCCTCACAAAAATAGAAAACATTATCTGTGATTGTTAATTTACAACTTAAAACAGTTTAACTTAAAACTTAGTTTAATCCAATATTAAATATATAGTCAACTTTGGTTTTAATTTGAGTTTAAGTTTAAACTAACTTGGAGAAAACGACCATTAAAAGTTATTTTTTAAAATTACTTTTAACAAGGAAGTTAATTAAAATAGGTGGTTTGGTTTCGGAAGCTTACGAAATTATTCCCTCATGCATTCCCCATTGCCTATTATCAAAACAAACTTTCTTTGCGTTTTATGATCAACTGTCAAATCTATGTTTTAAAAATCAGTGATGGAAATTTTTTCAATCATTTTGAAACAATTAGGCCAACTGATATTAAAAAAAATTATTTACTTTTAAAATTTAATGTATATGAAAATTTTTATTCATATTTACAATTTGTGTGCCATATATTACTTTAAAGTCATAATAATATGCACATGAAAAACTTACTCAATACCAGATGAATATTTATACTTTTGGGATTAACAAGTGTTTAAGGGTGCCATTTACCCAAAAAAATTAATTGATTTTTTGGTTGCTTGGTTATTATAGAACACATTAAAAGTAGTTTTAACAGAAAATGCATAATTAAATTTTTTTTCTATAATTTCACATTTAGTAGGCTACAGAAAGCGTTCGGAGGCAAAAGCCCCTGTCATGCCTTACATGTATTTGACAATCATATATATATGTATCACAGTGTTATATTAGTAATGAAATTTTTTTGTTTTATTTTTTTTTAAGTTGGCAGCACTCTTAAACAGACAGCTGGGTTACAGTTTATTGTTCTACTTCTGATTGTGTTGTGCTGTGATCACGATCAGTTAAAAAATTTAAACAATAGGACTTAACAATAATAATTTAAAAAAATTAATTTTTTTTTATTGTGTGGTTATTTTATATTCTAGAAACAATGTTTGTAGCCTTGGTAACAAGCTTTAAAATATATTCAGTGAGAGAGTAAGGATTTTTGATTGCGAGTTGTTGGGGGGAAATATTTTCTCACATTAGTTTTATTTATATATGTATTTTTGTGCCTTATACAACTTGGAGCTGGGCTGGACTTTACTAATTGTAATGGGTAAATAAATTACTGTACTTCTATATTCTGAATCATTCATATATTTTATGAAGAAAACTATAATATATTACATTCTTGGTTTTAACGATTTTCTAAAAGTTCAAATTTTTATGTTTCGACATATTTTTTGCAGGAAACCTTTTTAATTTTTCAACCTACACGTTTCAAATTTGGTACTCTTAGCTAAGAATGTACAAACAGTAGCATGTAAAAGGTAATGTATAAAAAACATGTTACTAATCACCTTATTGCTTCAACTATTACTAAATAAATTTAATTGACTTTTTAATTGTGAGGGTTATTTCATATACTAGAAACCATCGTACAGTTTATAGCCTTTGTAACAAGCTTTAAAATAAAACCAAAATTATAAAAATATATTCAGTTTAACAAGAGTTATGCTGCAAACAAAAAAGTTCCAAATTTTAAAGTGAGTCCCCCTGATGAAGGGGGGTGGTGGAGGGAAATTTTCTTTTATTATTTTTTGTCCTATACAACTTTTGAACATACAATTATAGAAATGTAATTATGATTTACTTATTCTGAATTTTGGGCAAATAGCCCCCTTAATATTAATACACTGCACATTCCTTATAAGTTGTTAACTAAGAGCACATTTCACAATAAATTCAAAATTCTCAATTAAACTAGAGAGCATAATCTCACTTCAAAATACAACATGGGGCTTAAGCGTAGGAAATACATAATACTTACTTCGTATGGCACAAAATTTAAATTATGAATTAAAATTTATGTTTCAAATTTGTTCTTTAACAGAATAGCTACGGTCTGAGATAATTGTAACTCTTACAATGAATTGATACGTTTTAATTTATTTACTTTATGGAAGAAAACTTCCCTAGATAGTAAATTTACTTTTTCACTTTCAATTTATAAAAAACTTCCAACCAAATACTTCTACAGTAATATGAAGAAAAAACAGCCTAACCTTTATTCCTAACTAATTAAACTAACTTAACCATTGTTCCTCATAAATAGTATAGTTATAAAACTGCTGTTCTAGAGATTTCTAATAAATTTGATAAAAATATAGCTATAAGCTGGAACAATAGTTGTTTCTTTTAAAGCTTCTTATCTATAACTGTAATGTCTGATTTCTTTCTTTGCGTGAATAAATTAGTTTATCCTCACCACAATTTTATTTATTTATTTATTTGAATGCTACATAACACTCAATGCAGCAGTTCAACAAAATATACAACACATTTGAATGACAACAATTAGTAACAACTTAAAGAAAAAATCCAAGCCCATTTACAAAATTTAACAAAGTCCAGCATGTAGTTTGAGTCTGAGAAAAAATTGGTCTTAATACCAATAAGGCTCCATAATAATAATAGGTCAAATGACAATAAAACAACACATAAAATCTTTGAAAAATACAATATAAACACTTATCATAACAGTCACATTATTCGAAAACTAGTATTTGACATTTAAAGTACGAAGAAATTCATAAAAACACTTTTCAATCATACATTGTAAATTGTTAGTTCGTTATGACGTATTACTGTACTATTGCTAAAAACTATAAATAACACATTAGTATCAAAAGTCACCAAACTAATATCCACATAACTAATATTAACATGACACTTATCATAAAAAATGTGTGACATAATTTTTGATAGACTGATGCTGCATAGGCTTTCAAAGAGGGTTGCTTGAACATTTTAAATACAGTACTGTAATAGTTGTGTCTCGTGGACCTGGTCATTGCTACTTTGGCCATTGAAAGCTTAATGTTATCTGCTAAATTTAAATTTTCTTTTCATGCTTTATTGTAGTAAAATTTTAATGATAATAAAATCAAATTAATGTAAGATTAAACCTTTCAGCGGAGCTTAGTTAATAATGTTCACCGACTGCATATTTTTTATATTCAAGACTAAAGGTATTTCATAAAAATAATAACAGAAAAATTTATAGTCTTTATATCTTTTCTATTTAAATCATACAAATAAGTTTACATCAAGCATGAAAAAAATTATAGAGACAATTATATTGGAATTGAAGATGAAAATTACATAGACAGTTATAGACTTGAAATAAATATTGGTTTAATTAAGGACTAATATCATGATAAATTGCATGGTAAATCTAAATCAATAAAAAAACTATCAATCTGTGACTATGATTGATTTAATAATATTCTGCAGGATATTTAAAACCAAAGTTATTAACTGTTGAAAAATAACTGTCACCTGTTAATCATGCAATTGGATCTTACCTGTGAACTAAAAAAAAAAAATTGGGTACAAATCCACCCGAAAATTTACAAAAGTATAGAAATTGACTGTATATTAAGTAGTTTTACTTACTTATTTACTCTTAACAGCCAAGGAAAGGATAGCATTTAAATTCATATAAGCTCAGAGTTGATATTGTATCTTAATAAAAAAAATCTTTATTCTCAATTAGGCTACTATGCTACAATCTGTAAAAATTGTATGTATTTTCTGACTCAACTAATAAGTTGACATTTCTCATTACAAATAAATTTAACTGCACTAAATAGTAGTTTGAGTACTTAATAAGGTTAATTATTTTTATTCGGATTCATAAATGAGTAATCTACAAAGAATATTTAAAAATTATATTAAATGTTTGTCTTTAGACCTATAATACTATCTCTGATAGAATATGTAAATGTTATAATAACGTTGTGGGGATTTCCAAAATGGTTGCACCGTACAAAATAATTTACACATAAATTTAAGTAAATCAAAATGGTAAAAAACAATTCTTTCATCAATACAAAAAGAATTCGAAAGTTCGTCGAATCGAATTTTTATTCATTCCACATTTATATTTGTATTATAATTATTATACAACCAAATAATAGTAAATTTCAAATAGAAACAACAAACCAATCACCAATTATATAATTTTTAACTGCCAGAGCAGCTTTTAAAGCAACTACGACTAAACAGCTGTGTTTAGCGCCTTCAAAACCTGTGTGATACCGTCCGGCGGGCCGGCGCGCGCGGGTGTTGCAGAGCGCAGGCGTTGTGACGATGCTGTCCCTGTCTGTAGTCATGCGTACTCGGCCACACGCACTGGCCAGCTTATCTGCATGATTAGCAGATTGTTTCGCGGCTGTTCACTGTCCAACGACCGACTCCTGGTTGAATACCAAATGGCGTCATTTGACGTCAGTTGAGGTTATGCTGAAAAATTACTGCTAAGACTTAAAACCTAGGCAAGTGAGTCAACGGGCTTTGACTAAACATCTACCTTTACCCGGAAATGTTCTCTTTAGCCGTTTAGAAACGCCTTAATATCATTTTTAACTGAAAATTGTCTTTAATAAATGAGTTATCAATGTAGGCTACTCATTGAAGTGGTTTTATCAAGAATCATATCAAACTTGCAGTAATTCTCTTTCTCATATTTTATAAGTGTGGTTTGAATGCAGTTTTATGCGAATACATGCAATTCTATTCAGACATATTTTTCTTTATCTTTTACTAAAAGGTACCGAGCTATTAAAACCTTGTATCCTGAATTAAGTTGAGAATACTGAGGTACTTTACTTCTACTTTAATAAATTATTATTATCACCATAAAAAATAATCAAATTTAATTTTATTAAATGTGTTAACAGAATATGTTGGACAATTTCAACATATTTTCATGCAATGCTCTTAGCTCTATCGCTCTATCACATTTTAAATTTATAACATTAATAATTATAATATTTATAGACTAATAATATGGTTCACTTATAAAATAACCAATAAAACCTTACTCAAGTTTTATAAAAAAACAACACTTAAAATATTTTACGAACAGTTGAACTGTAAGACGAGGTATGTAACCTATAAATAGTCTTAAAACATTTTATATGCTTAGCTAGTCTTTGTTGCAAATCATGTTGTATTATGATATTTAACTGACATAATATAAAAGTTATGTAAAAGTATAAAACAACTAATCAATTTGTAGAATTGCAATTTAATTTAAAAATAAAAGAATCAATAACTATAATAAAATCAGTTGCTGGCCAAATAGATAATTAGAACCCACGTGCTACAGATTCAACATGTGGTTCGACAAATTATACAACAGAGTGTATCACCAGTAGGCCTTAGTTGAAACATGCCGAAAAGGCGAGTGAGCAAAGCGAACGAGCTCGTCTTGTTCTTGAACCAACCTTTTGAGACTTGGCATTTTAGCTTACTGACTGTAACTGATTACTATACAGAAATATTTAATTTTACCGAGCAAATGCTTGGCCTCCAGGTAATTAAATATAATTTTGAATGATTTCATATTCTGAAAAATATGAAGGAAATAAGCTCTCAAACTGTTTAATACGTCGCAAGTTATTATTTTTATTTTATCAATATGATTTCAAACTAAAATTTTATCGCCTGTTATCCTTGAACAGATAGTTTATTTTAAGATCTTTTAGCAAAATTTTTTCTTTTAACAAATCTTTAAAATTATTTCTTTCAAGGAACTGCTATTAAAAAACGTTAGCGGTAAATACCGCTATTAGGGGTTGAATGGTGCTTTCAGGAAAATTTAGGAAAATTAAGGAAAATTTCAGCAAAAAGTAATTCACAATCCCCCAGTATTGTGTAATGTTTGAATAGTTACATGTGTTAAAAGTAAAACAGAAATTTGGGTCCAGTTTGCAATAAGTACTTTACAATAAGTTTATTATTATTATACCATTTACAAAAAAAAAAAAAAATTACACTGAACCTTTTTATATAAATAACATTTAAATTGCAAGTATATAGCTAAGAAGCATTTTTTTCATATTTAACACGTTTAACATATTTATAAAATATGAATAAACGGTGAATAAACATAAATGGTTTTAATGAGTTGAGTTAAATAAACTAATTGCATGGTAGCCTTGTATTAAACCTTTAAAACAAAAAAAGGAATTTTAAGTATTTTAAAATAGAAGGCTTGATTTCAACCTTGAGTTCCTTTTTATACTCGGTCGGATTAAAATTACACTTAAATTGATATATGCTCAACGTTTTCATATAAAAGATGTTTTAACAAAACATTTGCAGGAGAACGTGTGAATCTATTGACTTGCCTTAATAAACAATCAAATCTATTCTATATTATATTTTAAAATATAGAATTATATTTTACTAAAAATATAATTCTATATTATATTTTTTTATTTTATTTTTTCTATATTATGAATCTGGCCAAAAATTATATGTACTTTATGCGTGAGACACTCTTCTTTAACAAATCATTACAGGTGTTCAACTGTAATATGCAGTGAATAAATCCTTTAGCGTTCATAGAAAATTATATTTAAAACAAAAAATTTTCCACGAAACAAAACAAGTCAAAAATTTAACCATTGCAAGATCAGAAAAAATGAACATCAAAAAATTAAAAGAAAAATCTAGAGTACTTTATTTTGAAACTATGGACCTTCAGTTTTGGCTAAAGAGAAAATATGTATGTAATTTACACATTACATTAGTAAGGTACGTTCTCTAATGCTATATTCACCTTATAACTAACTAAAGTTGTAAATAAATTATATATTCGCTAAATAAAATTAAAAAATTTAAAAATTAAACCATATACCTCTGAACAAATTATCTGTAAAATTTAAATTATTTTTATTTATTCATTTTGATATATTACTATAAAGTAGAATTTAAATTGTTCTTGACATATTTTCAGTAGCCTATTATTGTTGAAATCTTTTGGAAATGTTTTTGTTTACAACCTAATATCAACGATTTCCAGTTTGAAGAGTAAAAAAAAAATGTGCTGGGAAATAAATAATAAATCACACTACTTCATAAAATTATAACACTGTTACCGTAAGAACGAAAGGATGAAAACCTTTAAAATATAAACGGCATTCTTCCTTATAAACAAATAATATATTAAACTTTAAACAATATGATATTACATATAAATTATAGAATTATTATTAAATGTATTGGACTGAAAGAGCAGTCTTTACATTTCAGTAAATATTATAAAAAATAATAATTTTTACACAATTTGTTTTATATAGACCTACTGTATTTCTCAATATCATTAATTTATTTATGTTTTGTCAAAGATATATTATAAGTTCTCCATGAATCTATTGTTCAGCTATTGTTCAATCATGTTATTGCATATTAAAAAGCTATTGTTCTGTTTTCAAATTATGTCTTTCTGAATAGATAACTACAGATCTTGCAAAAGATATAAAAGGGGTTGTGGGTTGTCTTTAATAAATTTATACTATTTAAAAGACTTTATGTTTAACTTATATTAGATAATGTATCTTAAAAATAGCTTTATTTTACAGTTAATGTAAATTTTCTTTACATCCCTATGTCACTGGACTTTTTATGCATCCGTAGGCTCCTATCAACAGAGTTTAATCACGATACATTGTACTCATGAATGAACTCATATGAACTTTTTTGGTTATTCCAATTAACCATATTGTGAAGTTTGGTGACGTACTTTAAAGACACCCTGTATATTATTTTTTTTTAAATCAAAATGCCGTGCATCTACTACTTTGACAATCCTTTAGTTGACAAATAATTAAAATAGTTCAATCAGGTAATCACTTATTGGTATTCTATAGACAAAGGGAGTGCTAGTGCAGTTCCCCATTCCTATGGGTTCCATAAAACCTGACCACGATGAGTGTCATGACTGTATTTGTATTCCTAAAATACTTGTTCAGACTGTGCTATCCACCATAAGTGTTTAGCCTACTTCGAACTTCGAACGCCACAGCCCAGTTAAAGATGGTTGTGTGTCAACCTGAATATAGAGGATATTAGGGTATTAAATGTCCTTTATCACTGACCCCCGGTGGCCCCCCCCCCCATCAATCAGAGTTAAACTCCGCCCATGCTCCACACTACGAACTAGTTCAACGAACTTAACACGTTCGCTGCGGCATGTAACAGATCGGTTACAAAGGCGTTCCTTCTCGGGTGCGGATGTATCCGATCGGTTACATATGACAATGTCAAGATAATGCGACTGCTTTTCCTCTAGCGTTTGAGAAGGAAACACAAGTAGTGTCAAATTGTTGGTGCTGGCTCAGTTCAAGGTCACCTGAGGGATGACGTCATCGAGGTCAATGACCTCATCGATGACGTCATCGATTGCGTCATCGATGACGTCATCACCAATGACGTCATTTCTATGACGTCACACCCATGACGTCACAGAAATGACGTGCTGATGACGTCATCACCCCTTACGTCATCAAAATGACGTCACCGACGCCACTAAGGTCAAGGTCACGCCGAAACTTAAAATTTTTTGGCACTTTTGCCGTTTCTCGCATTACGCTCCGAGTTTCAGTCCGAGTCCCCGTGACCTTGACCACTTGGAGCGAATTTTCGACGAGAAACGGCAAAAGTGCCAAGCTAAACTCGAGTTTCTGACATGACTCTGCCTAAATGGGCAATCGGTTATCCCTCAGGTGACCTTGAACCAGCACAACACCAACAATTTGATATTACTGTGACCTTGAAAACTTAACAACGGAGCGCCGACACCGATGCGCACCCCACGACAGCCACCGAGTGACTGACTGTCAGGCTCTGTGTACTCTAGGTATATCGGCTTGAGAGACTAAGACTCTAAACTGTCAGGAATGGGAGTAACTAACTGAATTTTGCAAGGAAAAGTCATTTCATCCAATATTTTAAACAAATCTTCATCAGTAAAACTGACATTAGTCTGTTTTGTATAAAACTTAGGGTGTCCGCGCAACAGTTTGCGCCACTTAGCTAAAGTCGAAACCCTCTTAACTTTGAGTGGTGGACAGTGAGCAACTAATAAAGTCTTAACACGGCTAAGTTTCTTACCTAAAGCGTCCCGCGACATGGCTTCTCCTCACAAAAGTCCGCACAATACTGAGTGACTGCTTGTAGCGCATGAGTCAAGGGAAAAGAGGTGGGGGAAACAGCAGGAGTGGGGGAAGGTCACAGTGGTGGGGGAAGGTGAGGTTGCACGCTGGAGTATCGCATCACTTCACCATGAGCTGTCCTACAGTCAACACACTGTTCTCTTGGCCCGAGTTGGCACTAGAAGAAACATTTCTGTACAGCTTAGGCTGTGAGAGCCTAGGAAGCAAAGTCAAAGTGGAAATTGTGTTAAACTCCAAGATTAAGAGTCTCCTAAATAAACTAATTGTATCCCTGCAATCCCCTATAACTTTAGAGAAATACCACTTTATAAAGCGACACCTTATTCTTTGGCAAAACGAATTGGAAATGGAAAAGATCACAGTAAAATTAATCTAACTTAAAATTTGGACTGGACACTCATGGCGATACCACGTGGCGTGCAAACGCCACCCTAAACATTACAAGGTAGGTTATTGAGCACCTCTGGTACGATAACCGACGTGCTAGAGTTAAAGTGTGATGACCTTGAGTCAAAACACTGAAATACTACAAGTCGATATCATCCCAGAGTTAAAGTGTAGTGACCTTGAGTAAAATCAGAGAAAATCCAAGCCATGTTAGTCCAGAGTTAAAGTGTAACGACCTTGAGGCAAAAACTTGTAAAACACTTACATGAACAGAGTCGAAGAGCAGCGATGCTTACCGCATGCAAGCCTGAGACATACTGGCTGAACGCCGTCACGTAGCTTAGGGACTCGATTAGGGTGGGGGTATTGCGAACACTTAGAGTAGAAGTGTAGTGGGTGACCTCGAACCAGACACTTAGAGTAAAAGTGTAGTCGGTGACCTTGAACCACCCCTGAGGGCGGACCCCCCCCCCCCGCCCCCGTCTTCGTTTTTTGGGGGGCGGACCCCCCCCTCCGCCCCCGTCTCCGTTTTTTGGGGGGCGGACCCCCCCCCGCCCCCGTCTCCATTTTTTGGGGGGCGGACCCCCCCTCCACCCCCGACTCCGTTTTTTGAAGGGCGGACCCCCCCCCGCCCCCCGCCCCCTCCGCCCCCGTCTCCGTTTTTTGGGGGGCGGACCCCCCCCCGCCCCCTCCGCCCCCGTCTCCGTTTTTTGGGGGGCGGACCCCCCCCAGGGTGGACCTCCGCCCCCGGGGTGGACCCCCGCCCCATGCCGGGGGAGACCGGTGGGGATATAAGGCGGCCCGGCCACAGCCGGCTCGCAGTCCGCTCCCGAGCGTTGAACGTGAACGATCGGGACGGACCGCCATAGGCCTCACTAAACACTGAAAGGCGCCTTCACTGTTTAGCGAAGTCTACTCTAACTTTAAGACTTGTATTATTTCTAAGATATTGCGCTTGCGTTTGGGTATTGGGAAGTGTTTTATATGAGATTGTTTTACTTGTACCCTATGTCTCCTGTCTGTCTTGTTTGTCTTGTTTGTCATATGTGTTTAATGTGTATGTGCTTGTTCCGGCATTAACCATGTTGAGCTCAATTGTGTGTTGTAAGTGTGTTATATTTAACTAAAGTGTATACGCTTGTTTTAGCATTTCCCCTTGAGCGTTTTTCACAGCTCAAATTAAATTGTAACGACAGGGAACGGGAGTAGGCCCCCGTGTAAAGCCACTTTTCATAATTGTTAGGCTCCTGCCAGGCATGCAAAAGGTTGCGGATGGCATTTGGGAGCATGTCCGTTTGTACGCTGGCATGCAAAAGGTTGCGGCGGCCTCTGCACTCGGACGAGGACGTAAGCCACTAGGGTGTCCTCAGTTAGTTTCCCTTCTGGAAACTCAAAATTATGTAAATAAATCTTTGTTAGCTATTTGTGTTTTTTAGTCCCCAAGGCCCCCGAACATTCGTGGTTCGCCATGGATGTACGGGGGCCGAAATTTTTTAATGTCCGTGTGGCCTTGACCCACAAAGGACTTGTAAAAAATTTACTGCATTGCTAAATTAAAAATATAAAAGATTACGGGAGTAAAGTTACTTTGAAGTATTGTTAGGCTCCTCTCATGCAACAGGTTGCGGCTGGGGTTGTGGGAGTATGTCCGTTTGTACGCTGGCATGCAAAAGGTTGCGGCGGCCTCTGCACTCGGACCGAGGACGTAAGCCATTAGGGTGTCCTCAGTTTGTTTCCTCCTGGAAACTCAAAATTATGTAAATGAACTTTTGTTAGCTATTGAAAAGACAATGCAGTAAATGTTTACAAGTCTCGCGTGGCGAAGGGAACACGACATTGGATGTTGCCCTGTTGTCATAGTTGGGTCTCTTCGGAGGCTACAGCGATAACAACCCAAGTGCCCCACACCCCTATGGGGGTGTGGGGCTTAATTTTTTTAAAAGTTTTCTGTGACCTTGACCTAAATATATGAAAGTTTTCAAAATCTTTAACAGTAAGGTTTTTATTAACACAGTAAATATATTAAAGTACTTTGTCTTTTAAACTTTAATGGGTAGGCATTACTAACACACAAGTCTGTAGTTGTCCATAGTTGGGTCTCTTTAGAGACTATAGCGATGGCAACCTAAATGCCCCAGGTGGGGCTTTATTTTTTTAAAGTTTTACGTGACCTCGACCTAAATATAGTAAAGACTGACACTGCACCTCCGCCCCCGCCCCCGCCCCCGCCCCCCTCTCCCCTTCTCCACCTCCACCCCCTACACCTCCACCCCATACACCTCCGCCCCCCCCTACACCTCCACCCCTACACCCCCGCCCCCACCCCTACCCCTACCCTATACCCTTGGGTGGGCTTCACCCGTGGTCGGTGGGGATATAAGGCGGCCGGGCCGCACGCACTTCTCATTCCGGTCCAAGCTCCCATACGGACAGGTTCTCTCTTACTCCTGAGATTTTTTTAGAACTTTACTTCTTTCTTCACATCTATTCTTTTCATTCATTACAATGGGTAAAATGGGCCTTAAGCTGAAGAACTACCCATCAGCTTCAACCTCGACCGACACGTCTCAACCCTCATCATCCTCCACTTCGATCCTGGAATACCTGATGACAGCAAACATCCTGAGCTGCCTGACGATGCCGCCGCCGCCACCGCCGCCACCACAGCCCGCATCAATGCCCAGCCTGTCCCCATTGCCGCCGACAGTGGAAGAGGCTGGTGCACCGCCATCGTCAGGAGAACTCATCGTCAAGTCGTCAGGTCGAGTCCCGGTAGCCTCTCCAGCACTCTCTCTGCTATCGGACTCAGGATCGGAGTCTGCGGTTTTTGAAGAGACGTCCAGGTCGAGGATCACTCCCTACAGCAGAACCCGGAAAATTTTATCCTATACCAAATCCCAATGTCCCTTACCCATATCCCCCATGCCGTCCACACCAACCAAACCACCCCGTAAATCCATCTTTTCCCCTGAACTTCCCACTATTGACCTGCCATCCAAATCGCCTCAAAAATCCATCCTTTCCCCCGAACTTCCCACCATAGACCTAACACGTTCCCCTACCCCACCCAAAATTGTTTGCTCCATTCCTCTTGACCAATCTTTGCCCCTTCTACCCCCTTCCACCCCCATTCCTTCTAGCCAGCCTAATTCGGAGAAGCTCCAAGACACTCCACTAAAGAGTCCAACACAAAAACGTAAGCGTGTTAAAGCCCCTGCTGGCAAGGGTAAGAAATGCGATTACGCTTGGATGTCAAGTAAGTTTGGGGTTTTGTGTTGCCAGAATCTTGCCTGTGCAGAAGGAGATCGCTGCCAACGACACCTTAAAAGTACAGTCAAATTTCGGCAATTCAAACCCTACACTCTTTATATTAAGCCTAAAACGTTCAAGTTCAGACATCCCCACGGCCCGCAACCGCGGGATATTAGAAGGCTAAAGGTTGATGAAAAATATTATTTTATTGGTCAGACCTATGGAGCAGGTAATAAAAAAGTAGAAATCGTTGTAAAAGGTGAAGGCCACCTTTGTACAATGCAAGTACCACCTCGGATGGTACAAAGAGAATTTTTCATCCCTAAAGCCTATCTAATACGAAGGGAAGGATGCCAAACCGTGTGGGAAATGGACTAGGACATGGGCCCACTAAAAAAAAAATTCAAAATTGTTAGGTTGTGTTGGACAATATTTAAAAGTCTTTTTCCAAATTATTTTTCCAAATTTAGTCTTAACCCTCTTAAAGTAAGGGAGAGGGGTATTATACAAGTCAGGTAAAAAAAAAACACTTGACTTGTATAATACTTTAACCTGGCGGTGATGTAAAGTCACTGGGACAATCTCAAACCGTGTCCTTGAGGGTGAAGACTAAGTTACAAAAATCTTTAACAAATAAAAACTTACCTCCAAACACTTGTAGCTTGCTACAAGTGTTTGGAGGTAAAAATTTTTCAAAGTTTGAATGACCTTGACCCATATAAATTACTGTTTAAAGTAAAGTGCTAACCTTACAACTAATGTCGTGTATCACGTGATACCCCCCACTCTAATGCTCTTACTAAGCTTGTATGAGCCGTTCATTTGCTTCAGTCTGTTTCTGTACTCCGTGTAAACATGTCACGGTACAATTACAAAGGTGGTGACTTCTTGATAGATCAACACAATGCTTGGGAAGTGCTAAATCGGCATAGAATGGAAGTTGAGTATTGTATAAGACGAGATGGGTCTACATTTTATCTATGTATTATAAACAACCAAACTCATATGTATGAACACTGGACAAAAATTAATTATAACAACATAGATGAGCTGTTTGCTTGGGCTTTTGAGGTGTGTAAAGGTATTGAAGAAACCAAAATGATGGGTGTGCTAAAGGTATGTAAAACCGATGACCGCGAAGACTAAGGGAAATTTATTGGAAGTCCTAAACCCCCCCCGCCCCCGCCCCCGCCCCCGCCCCCTCCCCCAACCCCTCCCCCACCCCGCCCCCACCCCCACCCCCACCCCCACCCCACCCCGCCCCGCCCTGCCCCCCACCACTACAAATAGGTATATATAGGAGTGGTAATCCACTGCCCGCTCATTCAGCTTGCAACTGTTAAGCCGAACGTCTCGTACCATGTCTGGCAACGCTTCAGCTTCTGCTTCTAACTCCGGCTCAGGTGTTGGGCCGATCCGATCGGGGCCTTCGTCAAGAAGTCGTGTCCGGTTCTCCGACTTTGGTCCTGTGAGGAAGGAGTTGCGAAGCAGCGGAGCCTCTCAACCAACCACGTCGGACGCATCAACTCAGACCTCGCCAAGCATCATCGACTGGTACAATGAAGTGATAGAGGAAAGGGACAGAATATTAGAGAATACTCGCAGTGAGCTACTTCATATCCGGAGTAAATGGGAGAAACTAATTAGGAAGTGTGAAAGCCTGTTGGACAGTGATGATAGTGAGGATGAGAGTGGATAGGTGTGTGGGTAAAGACTTGGACTGGGACTTGTTTGTTTGTATGAATGTGTGCGTGAATGTGAAATACAGAGCGGGGGATAGATCACTCTGTGGCAATGGACTAACATGCCACTTAGTGATCTATCCCCCGTTCTGGTAATGTTTTTGGATGGCCTTGACCCACTTTACCAAGGCTAGCCAGTACCCCCACCACTGATAAGTGTATATATACGGGTATTGATGTGCAGTTTGGTTATTCTGCTTTGTACCGCTTAGCTGAATACTACATCTTAACATGGTTTCCAACTCTAGGTCTTCCTCTTCTTCAAGAAGGCGTGCTGCCAACGTCCTGCCTGCTACTCGTGGACCTGCTCGACCATTCCATAGCATAACTGTTGCTCGGGCAAACGCCTGCAAAGCTCCGATGCTACGGACCTTGCTGGAGGTGAGCCAAGACGGGCAAGGCTTGCTCAGTCCTGGTCAACGGCAGGAGCAAGAAAGGCGTATGGCGTACTTTAGGCTGCAGGGTGTAGTTCCCAGCTTGAAGTTAGGTGATCCCAGAGTAGCAAGCATCAACGAGGCAGCAGACTACATATCACACCTTCACAGTGTTTTAGAAGTAAAGGACCAACAGATTGAAAACCTAAAAGAACAATTGAAACAATTTAATTTTAACCCGATGGAGTTTGTAGAAACGGAGATGAGTGATAGTGATGATGAAGGAAGTGAATATATATTAGGTATGTAATGAAAGACTTGGACAGGGACATGTGTGTGTGTGTGTGTGTGTGTGTGTGTAGAATACAGAGCGGGGGATAGACTACTTTGCGGCAATGGACTAGCATGCTGCTTAGTGGTCTATCCCCCGCTCAAAGGGTACTTTTGAATGACCTTGACCCACTTTAAACGAAGGACAACCGGTTAACTGGTATAAAAGAGGGGGTCTGTACATCCCGACTTCATTCTGCTTTGGACCTTCCAGTGGAACGCTAGAAAATGAGTGGATCACTGATCATTGGTAAGGAGTGGGAGTATGTAACCATAAACTATTTAAACTGTAGAGGGATGTTGAAGAAGGTGTATGATAATGTTAAAAGAATGGTTGTTGAAGAAGGTAGGGTAGTGATTGTAGCGTGGAAGAAGAAGCAGTATACAGGACAACAAGTGAGAGCAAGTGACTTTGGGGGGAATAGTGTGTTTCAAATTGGACGAGCGAACTTGGTTAATTTGGACATTGTGTTTTGGGACTTGGAAAGGTTAATTGAAAATAGTGGCAAACATGGGGAACTCTTAATTGGCAGGGAGGACAGAGTATATGAGTAAGTGTAAAAGACTGGGGGCTTATGTGTGTGTGTGTGTGTGTGTGTAAAGACTAGGACTTGTGTGGAATACAGAGCGGGGGATAGATCACTTTGCGGCAATGGACTAGCATGCTGCTTAGTGGTCTATCCCCCGCTCAAAGGGTATTATTGGATGGCCTTAACCTATATAAAGGTAGAGGGGCAATGGGTAATGGGAGGGGGAAATTGGTATATATGTAGGACTGATGAATAAAGCATTTAGTCAAGCATTTGTCTAGACACTATCAACAACGATGGAGAGCTTCAGTGTTGAGTTCATCCTCTTGGAAGAAGACATCAACGAAGTGGTGGAACTTATAGAGGATAAGACCAGCCAGGGCACATTGGAACTTGTGAATTGCGAACCGTTGGACAATGCCGCAATCGATAAGATTGCATATTTCATGATGCATTTGTATAACGAACAAACAACCAATATGGAGTTTGTGCAGTACCTTTATCAAAACCAAGTAAACGTGCGAGTGACAATTACTTGGTGGCAGTAATAATAAAGTGTAACATATGGATGTGGACTTGGATGTGGACTTGGACTTGAGTGTGGTCTGCGGAATAGAGCGGGGGATAGATCACTTTGCGGCAATGGACTAGCATGCTGCTTAGTGGTCTATCCCCCGCTCAAAGGGTATCTTTACGTGACCTTGACCCACATAAAATGTATAGTTGGTGGGGTATAAAAAGGGCAAACCAATTGGATAGATACACCACTTTCATACCATGGCTCCACTTGACAACACCGTGTTCCATCGCGACAGAATTCTTCCAATTCTGGAGGTAATACCTGTAGAAGTTATAGAAGCAGAGGACCAACTACCTGCGGTTGACCAGGAAGAGGAGGAGGAAGAAATTATGGATATTGAAACGGACTCTGACGAAGCTGGTTTAACGGATAATGAAATGGACTTGCACGCCTACGAAACATTAGAGTCATCATCTGAGTCGGAAATTGAAGAAGAAGAAGAACAAGACACTCCTCATCGTCCAATCGTCCAAATGGCTACCTATTTCGTGATGAGAATGATTCCGACTCTGATGGTGATGTTTCACCTATGTAAAAAGTTTAAACAAAAAGTTAAAAAAAGAATGTGAGCGGGGGATAGAGCACTTTGTAGTAAATGATGCTGCTTAGTGCTCTATCCCCCGCTCAAAATAATAATTCCAAATGGCCTTGACCTATATAAATTTTGCTCAAACAGACGTCTTTAAAAAAACTTGTACAAATTATTGAATCTAGACCAAATATCATCAATTTATCAAGCCTACTGATAAATTTATTACAAACGGTTGTGTAAAGGCTAAATTTAGCACATGATTGATAACCTGTTTCTATATGACGTCACTTTCCCCACCTATCTGCCTCGGATATAAAGGATCCCTGTGGAGTGCGCTGCTCATTATTGCGTGGACATTCACAGAGTGTGCATTCAAAGCCAAACTGTTTGAAATGGCTCTTTGCGACATTTGTGGGGAAATCTTTCAAGACGAAGATCTTTTCACCCTACACAGAGAATTACATGAAGACGAAGATAAAAAAGAAGATATTACCATGGATGAAATAGACTTAGACTCAATTGACCGGTTTTTGGAAGAGCATCAGAAGCAGACGGAATACTGGGACAGCTATCTACAGCAAATGCAAAGAAGAAGACCTAGTGTGATACAATTTGCTGGTGCTGGACCATCTACTGCTACAAGACCTATTGAAGAAGAGGACACCGAAGAAGAGGACACCGAAGAAGAGGATATGGAAGAAGAAGAACTGGAAGATGTAAGACAACTGCGCACCACGGCCTTGCCAGGACGAGTTGTAACACATTTTAAAATTAATAACGTTCAATTGGAACTGGAAACATTCATAACCCAGGCTAAGGAACTTGTTGGTCAAACTTTGAGGGAAGAATTACAAAGGCTAAATTTTATTAAATTTGGAATGGTGTTAGAGGCTATGTTTAACAATACTGATGGTGAAACAGCATTGAGAGCATTCATTACCAAAAATCGAACCCTTACCTTCACCTCCGACATTGATGATATTATTGAAGAATGCTTGGAGGAACTTATAACCAAACTCCAAGAAAATGAAGGAAGAGGATCTGGATGGACTTTGTCATCAATCGAAGGTATGGATGTTAGGGTTCATAAACATGGATATGGTTTAAGAGGTAGTAGTTTTATCCCTCTACCAAAGAAAATCCAAAACACTAACTCGTGTAGAAATGTTCAAAATGAGGGTAATGAATGTTTCAAGTATGCAATGTTAACCAAGTATGTTAAAAACAATCCTTGTAGAGTTGGTAGAGAATACTACGAGAATGAACACCGCTACAACTTTCAAGGTCTTACTTACCCAGTTACTTTAAAAGATATTGACAAATTTGAAAAGAAAAATCCTGGCGTTTCAGTCAATGTTTTTGGTCTGGATGATTCGAACAACGTTTATCCTTTGCGGGTAGTAAAGGTTGAGCAAAGAAACCACACGGATTTGCTATTGATAACTAAGGGTGAAATTTCTCATTATGTATGGATAAAGGACTTTGAAGCCTTAGTTGTAAAACAATTGACCAAAAGAGTAAATAGGATTACAGTTTGCAAGAGATGTTTCTGCTTTTCTTGGAAAGATTCAAGACATGGAGGATTGGACTGGTTGTCGGAACATAAAAGACTTTGCAACGAAAATTATGAAGTAAAGATAAGTCTTCCACCGCCTACCCGAGCTACAATACAATTTAACAAGACAGTTCACCAATACCGAATTCCACTAGTGGTCTACGCAGATTTTGAATCAACGTTAGTACCACAGGAGCTGCCGGACGGCGAAGTGACTAGAAGAACAAAATATCAGTTGCATCAACCCAACAGTTTTTGTTTACTAGTTAAATCAACCTTGTCTGAAAACCAATTGCAAGACTATGGTTTAACATCCACTCCAATACTCTACCGTGGTGAAGAAGCCGCTAAGTATTTTGTAGACCAACTGTACGATATTGCTGGAAAGGTTCAACGCTTGTTCGGTAATATTGTACCTATGGAACCTTTAAACCAAAATCAACAAGAAGAATACAATTCAGCATCAAGATGTTATTTATGCAAAAAGAGCTTCAGTGAAGAAAATCCAAAAGTAAGAGATCACGATCACCTGACAGGGTTATACAGAGGAGCTGCTTGTAATTCATGCAATATAAATTACAAACTGCCAAACTTTATTCCTGTCGTTTTACACAATCTTAGCGGCTACGACTCCCACTTTATTATCCCGGAGTTAGAAAGAGATGACGGTAAAATTGATGTTCTTGCTACAACATTGGAAAAGTACATTAGCTTTTCAAAAACAGTAGGTAAAATTAAACTTCGCTTCGTAGACTCTTACAGATTTATGGCATCTAGTTTAGCCAAATTGTCAGAGAACCTAAGAAGAGAAGACCTAAAAGAAACCAGAAAAATTGTACCTGAAGATAAATTAGACCTAGTATTACGGAAAGGAGTTTTCCCCTATGATTACATAACGTTTGCAGAAAAATTCGAAGAAACCAGTCTGCCACCGATTGAAGCCTTCAACAGCAAATTAAACGAAAGTGAAATCACCGTTGAAGACTACAATCATGCTTGTAATGTTTGGAACCAACTAAACATTCAAACCTTAGGGGAATATTCTGACTTTTATATAAAATTGGACGTAACTCTGCTGTGCGATGTGATGGAAGAATTTCGAAACACCTGCTTCTCCGCCTATGGACTGGACCCTCTACACTCGTACACATCTCCAGGATTAGCATGGCAAGCTATGCTAAAGTCAACCAACTGTCGACTGGAACTTCTAACGGATATTGATATGGTGCTTATGATGGAATCTGGTGTACGGGGCGGTTTGACACAAGCTGTAACACGTCATGTCAAAGCCAACAACAAGTACATCCCCGGCTTCGACGAGCAACAACCATCGGTCTACCTTGGCTACTTTGACGCAAACAACCTTTATGGTTGGGCAATGTCAAATCCGCTTCCCTACGCTGACTTCAAATGGATTGACCCGGCCGCCATCGGTGACATCTCACAGATTCCGAAAAATGGTCCAAAAGGCTATATTTTGGACTGTGATTTTGAATATCCGGAGCACCTTCATGACCATCACTACGACTTGCCTCTCCTAGCCAAAAACTGAAGTTTCAACCGACAGGAAGATGGCCAAAATTGATGATGACCTTGGAGAATAAAGATCGCTATGTGGCTCACTACTGGGTAGTTCAACAGGCTCTCGAATTGGGTCTACGTATAGTGAGAATTCATAGAGCAATTGAATTCACCCAGTCTTGTTGGTTGAAACCATATATTGATTCCAACACTACAAGAAGAGCTGCAGCGACAACAGCATTTGAAAAGGACTTCTATAAATTAATGAACAATGCCATCTTTGGGAAGACCTTGGAGAACAAAAGAAAACACAAAAATGTAAAATTAGTGAGTGATCCTAGGAAATTGGAAAAATTAGTGCAAAAACCAAATTTCGGAACATCCATGATTATAAACGAAAATCTAGTTGCTGTCAGTATGAAGAAAACAACAATAGTCATAAACCGTCCGTTATACATAGGTATGTCGATTTTGGACATAAGTAAAACCCTGATGTATGATTTCCATTATAACAAAATGGTTAAACACTACGGAAGGGAAAACATTGGAGTCGCATACATGGATACGGACGCGTTTATCTACTGGATAAAGACTTTGGACATGTATGAAGACCTAAGGACCTTTCCATACAAAGAAGATTTCGACTTTTCTGACTATCCGAAGAACCATCCAAATTTTAATGAAAAAAATAAAAAAGTAATTGGAAAATTTAAAGATGAAGCAAATGGAATGCCTTTAGAAGAAATAGTGGCGCTGATGGCAAAATTGTATTCATTTAAGATGTACCACAAGAACAACACACCGACAGTGAAAAAAGCAAAAGGAGTGAAGACATCTTATTTGAAAAAACACGTAACATTTGACCACTACAAGACTTGTTTGTTTGAAGATACTACAATATCAGCAACATTCAACAATATCCGAAGCTTCAAGCATCAAGTCTACAGTGTCACCGAAATTAAAAAAGCACTGTCAGCTCGGGATGATAAAAGACATATTTTGCCTGACAAAATCCACACTCTTCCTTTCGGCCATTACTCCCTAAACCCTATCAACTAGTAACCTATTCTTCGTCCTTCTACAACTTCGACCTTATTCCTTTCTCCTTCCGTAAAAAAATGGGGAACACGGCAAGTCCAACGCCGTGTTCCCCATTTTTTTACACAAGTTTGGGTGACCTTGACCCATATAAATGATGTGAATATTTAAAACAACATTCATTGTGATTATACATGTGATACAACAAACATTGAAACCTGCAATATGAAGGACTTGAAGCAACAAATTGTCAACGAACTTCATAAACCTGCAAGAAGAAAGTTTCCACGAAGAAATACGGTGATAAAAGGAATTAATGATTTATATCAAGCAGATTTAATAGAAATGATTCCTTATAGCAAACAAAATAAAGGATATAAATACATATTAACTGTTATTAACTGCTTTTCAAAAATGGCAGATGCTTTACCGCTAAAAGATAAAAGTGGTAAAAGTGTTACAAAAGCAATGGAAATAGCTATACAAAGAGACAAACATACTATTAAACATTTACAAACTGATGATGGAAAAGAATATTTTAATAAGGAATTTGCAAATTTAATGAAAAAACACAATATAAACCATTATTCAACCAATTCAGAGGTAAAAGCCTCAATAATTGAAAGATTCAACAGATCCTTAAAAAGTGCAATGTATAAAATGTTTTCCAACAGAGGATCGCACATATGGATTGATATATTACCGAAACTTATAAACGATTATAATAACAAGTTTCACAGAACTATTGGGATGAAACCAAACCAGGTGACTAGCAAAAATGAAAAAACTGGTATTAAAACGTATAAAAACGAATACTAAACCAAAAGTTGAAAAACTAAAGCCTAAAAAATTTAATGTGGGTGATAAAGTGCGAATAAGTAAATATAAAGGTGTATTCAGTAAAAGATATCTGCCAAATTGGACCAATGAGGTCTTTACTGTATTCAAAGTACAACCTACAGTACCCGAGACATATATTTTAAAGGATAATAAAGGACAATTGCTTGAAGGAGGGTTTTATGGACATGAAATGTTAAAATCAACAGTAGGCGATGTATATTTAGTTGAAAAGGTGTTGCAACGGAAAAAGATAAGGTTAAAGTACGATGGTTAGGATTTAATAAGACGGAAGATTCTTGGATACCTAAAAAGGATTTGATATAACGATAGAGAATCATTTTAGGTTGAACCATTACAAAGGATGGAGATAGTACCACAAAAAGAGAGTTTTACTATTAATAATATAGATGAACTCACAGTGGATAATTCAGAATTCAATAGTGGGAAACATGGCAATTTGTTACCAAACACCGTGCGCTGTCTGGTTACCGGACCTTCTAACTGTGGAAAAACTAATGTAGTATTCAATTTGATTACAAACCCTAAAGGATTACGTTTTAATAATTTATATGTATTTTCAAAATCACTACAACAACCAAAGTATCAATTATTGGAAAAGATACTAAGTAATGTGCCTGAAGTTAAATACCTAAAATTTAATGCAAGTGAGAGTGTCATGCAACCACAAGAAGCTAAACCATTCTCCGTGTTCATATTTGACGATGTATCTTGTGAAAACCAAAACACAATAAGAAATTACTTCGCTATGGGTCGACATAACAACATAGATAGTATTTATATTGGCCAAACTTACAGCAAAATACCGAAACAACTCATTAGAGACAATGCAAACATGTTAATTGTATTTAAACAGGACGAAACCAACCTAAAACATATATATTTTGATCATGTAAATGCGGATATGACATTTGAACGATTTAAAGAGTTATGTGGAAAGGCTTGGGCTGAAAAGTATGGGTTTCTAACAATTATGAAGGAACAACCGCTAAACAATGGTCGATACAGGATAGGATTTGATAGATTTATATTAATACATTGAACATGGTATAAAACATTCATTGTTGTACAACACGTCTTGCTACAAACATGGTTAACCAAGAAAAATTAGTAAAAGAAATAAAATCACTTAGTGATTCTATTCGGGCTAAAAACAGAGCATTAAAACTAGGTATTAGCGAGAGGGAGAAATTCCTTGAATCTACTTTTAAACCTATTACTGAACCTTTAAAACAATTAAACAAAAAATTCGCTAAACCTGTATTGGAAGGAGATGCGATTGCACCTATCACAAAGTTTGAAAGAGAAAGTGTAAAATATGAAGGTTTTAGTGATGAAGACCCGGAATCCTCTACATATAGTGGCTTTACCGGAGCAGAATCTGAAAGAGAGCTAGAATCACCAGGATATAGTGAAAGGGGACCTGAAGAAGCACCAACTGCTAGTGAAGAGGAAAAAAGAGAAGAGGCAAGAGAAGGACCGTCAAACATAAGCTTGTTGGGTGAAAACATTCATAACAAAGGACCTTTAGGAAGGAAATACATGGTAAAAATGTTACTCGGAACAATTCCTAATAAGAATTACCATAGTTATGGAGCGAGATTAACAGAAGATGGTTTAATGATAGGTAATAGCCCGTTAAACGTTGACGAACATGATAATATTGTTGTTGGTGATCAAAGATATAAGGGCACAAAAGGATTATTTGAATTATTATTTAAAAATAAGCCTTCAGTATCGTTAGTAAAGGAAAAAGACATGGAAGCATATAAAAAGATTTTGGAACAGACAAATGCATATAGGAGAAAGTATTTACCTGACCAGCTTCCTTTTAGATCTAAGTCTTTAAAATATAGAGAATTTGTATCCAAGTTAATACCAACTAGAAGACAAACAATGCCGTTAACACAAAGAAAACCTGTAAAACGAAGATTTATGGCATCCACTTTGGATGTAAGTGCTAGGAACGAAGAAAAAGAAGTAAGTCTGTTACAGGTACAGGTTTAATGAAGAAACTATATAACACAAATGTGATTTATTACAATAATATCAATAAATTGGTGGATAGAATGAAGCTAATACATGAAGCTAAAGAAGCGGGTCATACAGGATTAGAAAACGAATGGGTGGCTTTAGTGGATGAACTCCGAAACCGTGGGGTAATCTTTTAAAAATGCGTTACTCCTTAGAGTACTATTCAGTTGCACCATGAGTGTTGACAAGTTCGGACGTTACTCCTCGGATGGGTTATATTATGCGAATAGTTTAAAAAGAAGTGCTGGTTTACCACAAACACCTGATGGAGATTATGATATGAGTAATAAAAGGTTAAAAAACATAAAAGATCCTTCAGATGAAAACGATGCAATAAACTTAAAAATATTAAAGGAAAAGATATCGCCAACATTAAAACTACAAAATAACACATATGACGCAGAAGATCATAGAATTATCAACGTTGGTAAACCAAATCAAAACGGTGATGCGATAAACAAAGGTTATTTGTCATCTGAATTAAAAAATACGTTAAAATTCAATGGGAAAACGTATAGTGCCAACAATAAACGTATATCCAACGTAGATGACCCTAAAGATGCAAAAGACAGCGTAAATAGACGCTATTTACATTTCTTGATACCTAAAAAGACAAAAGATGGATTTTCTTTTTATAAATTTGTTATTAATGATATAGGTTATCCAAAAACTGAAAACGACGCTGTAAATCTAAAATATATTAAAGATCATTGTATCATACGTGATGTAGGGGTTATAGATTGTTTTAATAATTGTTTAGCAAATGTTAAAGATGGTTCGGCGCCATCAGATGGTGCAACAGTGGGTCAAATGAAAGAGACTTTAAAACAAGAGACATCTGGATTTGTAAAACAAGACCAAGTGGTATCACGGCAGGGGGATGTGTTTGTACAAGGAAATGAAAAGTTTACATTACTTGAAGAAAAGAATAAAGTTCTTGATGGATATGTATTAAGGAATAATGTTTGGGATGGTAAAGGAAAAAAAATGATACATATAGCTCCCGCGACATTGCCTGGTAATGTTGTTACTTTTGAACAGATAATACAATTAGAGCCAACTGGACATAGATGGTGGAATTGCAATAACAAACGATTAACAAGAGTTGCAGACCCTGATTATGTAGATGACGCTGTAAATGTTAATTTTCTTGTTAAAGTGATAGGTAATATAATGTTTGATATGCATAATTATATTGCAAGCGGACAATATAATCGTGTTGATGAAAAAATGAGAAATTCATGGATAAAACAAGACATCCTTTATAAGTATTTCTTTAATAAAACACCACAACCTTAAGGATCCACATTTTAGGGTCCTTTTAGTATTTAATTGATCAAAAGCATAAATAAAGTCATTTATGTTTAACTTGTCGTAGAGGTAACACATACGTTGCGAAATTCAATTATAAAAGTGCATTATGACATTTCAATATATCAGTCCATATCGAGACACTGTAAGGAAAGGAGGTGGGATCACGTCCACAGCGGTTTCTCTATTAAGTAAAGCCTTAAATCGAATTCCAGTAGGATCCATAGTAAATAGAGCAATAGACGCATTACCATACGAATTTCATATACCAGGAGGTTATCAGTATTGCGGACCAGGAACTAAATTGAAAAAACGACTGGAAAGAGGCGATCCTGGAATAAACAAGTTAGATCAGGCTTGTAAAGAACACGATATCGCATATTCCACGTTTGCCGATTCAAAAAATAGATCAATAGCAGACAAAAAGCTTGCGGACATAGCTTGGCAACGAGTAAAATCAAGTGACGCTAGCATAGCAGAAAAAGCAGCAGCTTTAGCAGTAACAGCAGGTATGAAGGCTAAAACAGCAGTAGGAGGTGGAAAAAGGAGGAGAAGAAGGGTAAAAAGGAAGTCAACCACAAGAAAACACGGAGGAAATATAAGAAGACGACGATCTAGCAGAAAAGGCAGGAAGAAGCCCACAGTGTGGTCAATGGTAAAAAACGGGGCAGGTCTTTACCTAAGACCTTATCGTGCATATTAAATGAAAGAAATCAATTGGTTATACCACATAAAGCGTTAACCAATGTTGAATTATTTAAATATATTCCTGTTTAAAAATACCATTTTTCCGCGGTGTATTCATGAAGACAGTTTACCAAAGAAAATGTGGCAAAACGAGACTGGAATTGTAAATTTGGATAATACTGAAGGGCCTGGCACCCATTGGGTTTGTTATAAGAAACTAAATAACAATGTATATTATTTTGATAGTTTCGGTAATTTGCCACCACCAAAAGAACTTCAAAATTACTTTAAATCTGCTAAAAACATATATTATAACTATAAAAGAGAACAACCTGATAATACTTCAATATGCGGCATTTATGTTTGGAATTTCTAGCTAAAAGTATCAGTCAGTATTGAGATGTCTTCCTATACGGTATCATTAACAGGAAAATCGTCCACTTTACGAAGTATCCTTTTTCCAGCGTTACGCTTGCAAAAAGGAAGATTTTGGGAGGCGGCACTATTGGATTTTACAACTTACAACTCTATTCCCAATGTTACGGAAGGTAAAAATAACGTATTGCATTATTATAAGGGAAAGGATGCCAGTGGGAAATTTACAGACTTACAAGAGTGTAGGTTACCCACAGGTTCTTATGAAATCGATCATATAAATGAATTTTTGCAAACTAAAATGGGAAAAGACAATATAACATTGAAAGGTAATAATAATACGATGAAAGCTGAAATTACTTCCAAATATTATATAGATTTTACTCAACCAAACTCAATTGGTGATTTATTAGGATTTTCCAACGATGGACCTGTTTTAGAACCAGATGTAACACATTCCGTAAGAAAACAGTAACAATATTAAAAGTCAATAGTATAGACATAACTTGTAACATTATACAAGGAGCTTACAGGGATGGGGCTAACACCCATATCATACATACATTTTACCCAAGTGTACCACCTGGATTTAAAATTGTTGAAAAGCCACAAACCTGGTATATCTACCGTTGAACACCACTTTCATTTCAGACATCGTGTTGAGCGTATTGGATCAAGACGGTAACTTGGTAGACTTCAGAGAAGAGCCTATTACGATTAGATTACATTTAAAATCGACAATTTTAATACAAAAACCATGGGTTTAACATTTAAAAGCGAACAACCTACGGGTAACCGCATTAGTAGCTCTTCAGCTGTGGAGGAGTTAACACGCGAGAACATTCGTTTCTTAGAGAGAGTTGGATTAACATTAACCGATTATGGATATACTGGATATAGCGCAGGGTCCAACATTCGACGAAACCCTATGGGAAAAAGAATATCACACCCACAACCCTTACACTTCATCGAAATTAAACAATAACGATGAAATTCGTATTCCCATACAACATCAAGACATTTACACACTACCATGTGAAAGTTACTTGTATATTGAAGGAAAAGTTACTAAAAAGGACGGTACTACTACTGGTACAACAGTTCCATTTATAAATAATCCTATGGCTTTCCTTTTTGATGAAATTAGATATGAAATATCAGGTGTAACAGTTGATTCTACTAAAAAAGTAGGTATTACAACAACTTTAAAAGGGATAACATCTATATCACCTAATGAAACCAATTTACTTCAACCTGCCGGATGGGTTTTACCTGAACATGATACAATCACTCCAAATACAAATGGATATTTTGATTTTCATATCCCATTACGTTTGTTGCTTGGATTTGCTGAAGACTATAGAAAAATAATATTAAATGTTAAACAAGAATTAGTTTTATTGAGATCTTCTAACGATAAAGACATTATTAAAGCTCCAGATGGTACAACAGATGCAAACTTAGAATGGAAATTAACATTAGACAAAATTGTATGGAGAGTTCCACATGTTAAATTAGCTGACGAGCATAGAATGCTACTATTAAGGAAGTTAAAGGCTGATCGTGATATTGTAATTCCTTTTAGAAGTTGGGAATTCCATGAACATCCAAGCTTGCCAGCTACGGATCGTCACACTTGGACTGTTAAAACATTTAATTACGTAGAACGAGCCAGGTATAATTATATTTGGTTTACAAACAGGTAGGAGGGACAGCATCACAAAACATGCAGGCAAGTTTGATCATTGCAACTTAAAAAATATTAAAGTTTATTTGAATTCACAATTTTTCCCCTTTGAATGTGTCATTCACTAATAAAAAGTACAGTATATTATACGATATGTGTGCGAGATTCCAAAATTCATATTACGGTAAAACAAATACACCTTTACTATCACCAGAAGAATACTTAGATGGTTACACAATAGTTGTAATTGATTGTTCTAAACAAAATGAATCAGTAAAATCATCAAGTGTTGACATAAAGATTGAAATGGAGTTTACTGCAACTATACCTGCAAATACAACTGCATACTGTTTAATTCTACATGATAAAATTGTAACATACACACCTTTAACTGAATTGTTAAAAATGTATTGTAAAAAACCGGTTTTGTTCCATTCCGCGAGTATAAAAGCAGAGCGTACAGGCCGCTCCTCATCAGTTTGTTGCCTACTGTTGTATGGGTAGCATCGTATTCAATATGGCTTCTCCTAGTGGTACACCTGAAAATGTGGTAGATATTGAGAAGGAGATATCTGAGTTTTTAGATCTTCAAGGTCACCAGGAAGGAGGTGAACAAAACATTTGCGGACAACTTCACGCCAGTAATAATGTCGAAGAAAAAGGTAAAAGAAGAAAGAATATACAAAAGAGAAAAAGGGATATTGAAGATAATATTTGTCCAAACATATTGAGTGAGGTATTTTTGCGAATATTTTACCCAATCTCTTCCAGTTTGGACAAAAGTGTTTTAATCGGTGTTATGAAATCGACAGATTATTCCCCTACTGTAATTTTAACTCATGGACCCAAAATGATTTTGTTTACGGACAGTGCTTGGGAATCGTTTATGAAACACTTGCATCTGCTAGAATGCTATTTAAGTAGTAACATGTTTGGAAGAAAGACAAGAGTAGGACTTTTGGATTCAAATGTGGAAATCGATATTATTAAGCATCGTGGTGATCATCAGCTGCGGTTTAGAGACACAACAAGACATGATAACAAAATTCAACTTAATCGAGAGGAGTTTTTCATTTTAACTTGTGCTACTGAACCAATAACAAGATATTTGAGACAACTGGTGTTTTCAAGTTCGATTATTAAAGATTATCTGGAAGACACTTTGGACAAACAACCGGACGCACCTATATTATATGGACCTGTGGATACTTCTATATTTAATAGTTCCTCATGAGTACAGATGTGGAGACAATTGGAAAAGTACGCTCAACTACATAAGAAATCAGTAAAACAGGAAGAAGAGGAAGATGGAGGAGAAGAATCAAGTGTTAGTGATGAAAATGAAAACAAGGAAAATATAAAGATGGAAACTTAAATGACAATGGTTAGTTTTTAAAACAATAACCAACATTTTGTGGGGTTAGGCCTATTGGGGACGGTGCCCACGTTAAATATACACCAACGCGCCAACAACTGTACGGCCTGGTATAAAAGTAGTACCTACCGTGGTGTGGAAATCAGTTGACCTCCTGACTTCGTAATGAGCAGACGTGTGACTTCAAAATGGACAAGGGAGAAGAAGAACAAGTAAAGTCCAAGCCTGGTATTATTGAGTTTCAAGCGTTTCGTGGTAATGATGATAGATTCATTATAAAAGAACTTGTGTTTTTGGACATGAATACAAGTGTTCCTTATTCGTTTTTATTTAAACCACCATGTTCTTATTCGTCTTTAACTAGTAAAGCCGCTACTACCAACAGATGGATTTCAAAACACTTCCATCATATCGATTGGTATGATGGTTTTTACAAGTTACACGGACTTGTATCACATTATGCATCACTTTTCAGACAAGTTTACCAATATTTACACAAAGGGGCTGGAAAAGAAAAGATGGATCGAAGGATTTACTCATGTTCCGGTTAATGATGTGGAATTGGATAAGAATTATCAATACATGCTGGAAACCATATGTATTTGTACAAAAAGCCCAGAACATGATAAAGATAGACATTGCGCTTTGAAAAATGCCTATAAACTCGCCTCTTACCTTCAAAGTGGGGAGTGGTGGGGGGTAACGGAGAGTATATAAGTGGGGAGCAGACAGGGACCTGGCATGAGTATTACTCGAGATTCCGAGACGACAACATCTCCGAGCAAGAAGACGATCTGTAACCTGACCATGGCATCTCACCAGTTCCTTCAGACTTTGGTCGAGCAGTTCAATGCTCACTCCAAGTCAACAATATTACCTGTAAAGAAGTGCTCGGAACTAAAAGACGAGAAGCACTACATAATCCATGCTATGAAGAAGATGGAGACTACAGTTGGGGAGGCCATCTGCTGCAGTCTCAGCGAGGCACCGTTTACTCCGGGGGATGAACCAAAGTTCCAGGTGTACCTGCCCAAGAGATTCGTCCATCTTCTACAAAACGAGGATCTTCGCTCTATTCAACCCGGGTGTCTATACCTGGTGTCCCACGGCTGCACGGGTAGCAATTCTACAGAGTTGACCATCCACATCGCTGACAAGCACCAAGTGTTAGATTTAAGTTTTAATGTTGTACATATGTTGTTGTTGTAATGTTTTATAAATAAACGAATCATAAAAGACAAAAAATAAAAAAACAAAAAAATGCAACATATCAATATGTGACAAACTTCACGTATTGATATGTTGCATTTTTTTTTTTTAAACTTCGCGGGTGACCTTGACCTTTGACCTTTGCATTTCACAATTACCCCCACTACCGTAATTACCCCCACTACCGCACTAGGATTCAAACCTGCTTGGATGCGAAAAACGGTCAGTCTGTTGCCAACTAGCAAACGATGAGCACCTTGTACGAGCTTTGCTTACAACGAGTTATAACTGACGCATCTTTATTCCAGACGGCTTTACGAGATAATATCCCTATAACAGTAAAGCAGGATATCGAAGAGTACAAGAAAGATAATAGAGGGTATTCGGGATACTCCTGGTATAGGTTCCAAGACGGGGAAAAGTTTTGTAGGCCTTGTGGCAATGCTGCCGTCAGAGACCTTCGACGGTTCGTACAGGAAGGTGGTAGAAAACAGTTTGGATTTCTAGCACCGATGTTTAGATTTGAAACTACAAGGACACCTGTGCTATTTGTTCCATCCCACTGTATCAATGGAAAAAGTTTAGAGTGTTTAATTGGATCTTCCATACCCCCACCACCATTACCCCCACCACCTTTTTCATGTACCTCTAAACGCTGTGCCTCGGCTTCATTTCTACTCCAGCAGCCGACCTAGCAACATCAGGATGTCTCTGAACGTCAGTTGCGCAAGTTACGAGGAGGTGAGCATCAAGACTCAGCAGGAGCTAAACGACTTGTACAAGGAGTTGCAGCTCATGGTGGCACGAGGCTACCGTATAAACGTGCAAGTTTACGCTTGCAACATACGGAACACCCGGCAGTCAAAAGAAGAGCCTGGACACTCCTCCACGGCTTCCTCACCGGCGTCGATGAAGACCGAGCCAGACAACTTGGACTACTTCAGCTGACTAGCAGTTGTCTTCCTTGTTCTTACAATAATAGAATATGTATATTTTTTCATTATATTAAAGAATTAAAAGAGCAAAAACACCTATCTTGTTACTGACATATGAGCTCAGTAACGAGATAGGTTTTTTTTAAACACAATTTGGATGACCTTGAAACTTCCCCCTCCACTGCTTTGCTACCCCCACCACTTGACTATTGATGTACATGGCACATCACAATTGGAAACCTCATTCCATCTTCAACAGCCAAACCGACAACATCAACAATGGCAAACCTACCAACGGATAAAACATGTCCTCACGTTTGCTGTGACTTTGTCCACGAGTTGGAGAAGAGGATGCAGGAGAGGGTGATACGAAGAAAGCAGATACACTCAGAAAATATCATGATAGTCAACGGCTATCTTTTATTGTTCGGCCTTATTATGGTTGTACTTTTCATACTGTATGGCATAGTCACATGTGTCGGCAAGGTTGCAGAAGAAAACGCTCGCCACCATCAATTGGAAAGTTTCAATGTTACTTTGTAGGTTTTCCTTTTTTAAAACTCCGTTTGGATGACCTTGAAAATTCCCCCACTACTCCACCACACCCCCACCACTTCACCATGTTCCTGCATGAGCATCACATCAACCGTCATTCCTTGTCCGACAAGCAACCATGGCAGACAACAACACCATCAGCCAAGCTGACTCCACTACTGATGTTGGTACAAGTACGGGTTGGACACTTTCGATCGATAGTGTACACTATTTGGAAACGATTTGCGAACGATGAAGGAAATACTGCGGGACAACCCTGGGATCATAATACAAATGAATTTAAATTATGATTGGTCCCAAGTTAGAATGCAAGGGGACGATAACAACGGTCCAACAATCTCCACAATATTCGCCCATGTCCCCGATCTACCCTTACGGCGAGTCTGACGTGATGAAGATGAGGCTAATGAGGATGTGGGGGACAACGAGGCTGAAGAGGAGTAACCTTCATTCCTTTTTTTAAAACCCAAATTGGATGACCTTGAGAATTCCCCCTCCACTATTTCCTTTTTAAAACCCAAATTAAATGACCTTGAAAATACCCCCTCCACATACTTTTGGTTTACCCCCCTCTACTTTTCAATACTGTTACCACAGTCTGTAGCTCACATCATTCCTTGCTTAGCTATCATGGCGGACAGCACTCTTTCTCGAGTTGACTCCACTACGGATGAAGAATGGCCATTTTCCTGGAATGTTCATCTGCAAGACTCGGCAGAAGTGGATATGTTGCATGAGAAATTGGTGTATGTATTAAACGAAAACCCCAACATTGAATGTAGAATGACTATGGATTTCGATGCGACAGGGGTCCACACTCAACCTTCCACTTCCAGCCAGCCTGAGCCTCAGCTACAGCCGAAGAACTTTACACATCTTTACACTCCAATACGGCCGGAGGATGTGGTTATCAGCGAGGCAGACTCTACTACAAGTTATATTGAGCCAACGAATTGGAAGCTTGTTGTTGACACCTTACACAAGGTCGACTTAGTATGTGACAAATTAAAGGAATTGATGATGCAAGATCCTGGTCTTCGTTTTAAAATTGATTTGTTTTTCATCTGGGGAGCACCTGCACGGGGCTCTTCGTCTGACAGCTCTCTAAGTACAACGGACGAGGAGGAGGAGGACGACTAGTTATCTTTTTTAAAACTCCGTTTGGATGGCCTTGACCTTTCCCCCTCCACTGAGTTTATTTAAGGTGCACTCTCAATGACTGCAGCATCATTTCATCGCGCACCTTCACCACAGCAACATGGAGAGTCGACTCAACTACTGTTGCGAACAGAAATGTTTTTTCATGGCCAAATGACATTGATGTTGCGGATGGCCTGGCATGTAGAAAATGTGAAGCTTTTGGTCAATGCATGTGTAAGTGCAAGTCTTGGAAGAAGCCGAAACCAGAGTTGAAGACATTCCATGTGTACCAGATGAGAGGGCATAAGTACACTTGTTGCCCTGAACGTTGCATTGAATTCACACTAAAACAGCTAACTGGCTGCAAATTGTGCAACAATCATTTTGCAGGTTTTTGCAAACATTATTTAGGAGCCTGTCAGTACAGATCAACTTGGCATACAGAAGCACTCACTATCAATGAAATCGCTATAGATACACAAGAGTAGTCTTTCTACTCTTTTCTTTTTTTTAAAACTCCATTTGGATGACCTTGACCTTTCCCCCTCCACTCACCTTAGTTTATATAAAACCCCATTCCCACTGACCACAGCATCACTTCATCGTGCTCCCTCGTCAAAGCAACATCAACTATGGAAAGTAAGCGCATCTCATGTTGCGAGCATAGGTGTTTGGAGATACAAGGCGTCACATATTGTGCAAAGAAGCGTTGGGAGGAAGAGACGGGGACAACCTATTGCTGTGAGGATAAGTGTTTCCTCTTACCAAAGTGGCAAGTGGATGGGCTGGCCTGCCGGCAATGTGAATGCTTCGGATGTTGCAGGTGTAGATGCAAGAACCACAGCTGCCACCACCGGTACTACAAACTTTCCAAAATCTACAAATCCAAATACTTTTATACTTGTTGTCCGCAGCGGTGTATTAAATTTCACTTCTCCAATCTTACCAATTGTCGGAAGTGCTACGGACAACCTGATGGGTGGTGCACCTGTTTTCTGGACTCCTGCCGCTACAGATCGGATTGGTTTTACAGATCCGTTGGAAATTGATGAAGTCGCCCAGGAAGCACAAGAGTAGTCTTTCTACTCTTCAACTTTTTTAAAACTCCATTTGGATGACCTTGAGATTTCCCCCTCCACTTCCCCATATACCTAGAGTACACGGAGCCTGACAGTCAGTCACTCGGTGGCTGTCGTGGGGTGCGCGTCGGTGTCGGCGCTCCGTTGTTAGGTTTTCAAGGTCACAGTAATATCAAATTGTTGGTGTTGTGCTGGTTCAAGGTCACCTGAGGGATAACCGATTGCCCATTTAGGCAGAGTCATGTCAGAAACTCGAGTTTAACTTGGCACTTTTGCCGTTTCTCTTCGGAAATTCGCTCCAAGTGGTCAAGGTCACGGGGACTCGGACTGAAACTCGGAGCGTAGTGCGAGAAACGGCAAAAGTGCCAAAAAATTTAAGTTTCGGCGTGACCTTGACCTTAGTGGCGCGCGGTGACGTCATTTTGATGACGTAAGGGGTGGTGACGTCATCAGCACGTCATTTCTGTGACGTCATGGGTGTGTGACGTCATAGAAATGACGTCATTGGTGATGACGTCATCGATGACGCAATCGATGACGTCATCGGTGAGGTCATTGACCTCGATGACGTCATCCCTCAGGTGACCTTGAACTGAGCCAGCACCAACAATTTGACACTACTTATCTTCCAACTTATTTAATTGTCATTCTGTTAAATATTCTCATAATAATATTTTTGTTAGTTTATTAATTTTGATTTTTTAATCAATTCTTTAGGAGGGGCGGCGTCCGGGAGTCCTTATGGGCGAGCCGCCACTGCAGTTGTTTATAGGATCGAATTTAGCTATTTAACTGCATTGAGAGATTGAAATACTAATGACCCATGCTAAAACCCATGATTCGTAACGGAAGTGACAGGAGTTACCCGCCTCCGAATTTCTTTTTACGATCAAGATATATAGGAATAAAACAAAATGTTGTTAAAGGCATATACGTTTGTGCAGTTGTTGATGTACCAAGTTTTATTGCTTCATCTGTAGTGTTAAAAAAATGTACGGTACTTGTTGTCCCTAAATAACGCTGAAGTGAAATTTTCAAACTACATAGAACTATCTTTTAGTAAAGACAACCTAAGAATAACTGCAAGTCACGAAAATGCGAGCCCGAATTTAAAACAGTGTTGCCGATTTGTGCCGACCTATCTAGCTGTTTTCATCCGTTATTAATTACTACAATAATAGGAAAACATGAAAACAAAACAAAACCGACAACATCGCTAGGTAAGACTAATGTAAATCAGCTTCCAGCTGTTTAAATTTCCGAGCTCGTAATTTTGTGGCGCCTAGTATACTACATGTCTTATAATCCCACAGTTTCTAGTTTAAAAAAATCCGCTAGTAGCCTACAGTTTTTCAGGGAGTACAATAAATAGGCCTACCACGCATGTTTTGAACACTAGGCGGATTAAGCAATAAAAGTTGTTACATCAAAACTGCACAAAAATTTCATTGTTTATGGGGCTATCAGTTTTCTGTCACTTATAGGGGGCCGGCGAACTGGAATTTTTCCTACCCAAGAAATGCGTTGGTCCAAACATTCCATGGGCAATAGGGGGCAACTCTAAAATTTCGCCTGTTAATTAGACGAAGATTTGGCAAGTATAACATCAGATTGTTACCAATTATTATTAAACCTACATCAGTTGAAATCAATTTACTAGTTTTGAAGATAAAATATTTTATTTTCGAATGTACTTATACAGATAATTGAAACCAATATTGGCAATAAAACAATTTATTGGATTGGAGGATTGCCAGCACAATTTTAAGTAAACTAATTTTCTGTGTAAAACAATTCATAAATGTGAGCAGATGAAATAAATGAATATGATAGCAGAGTTTTGAGTTAGCTTCTTTGAAACGAATTGAAATAATATTGCCAAACGCCTGCTTTGTTTACCTTTTAAATTTACGAAGTGCAATCCAAGTGCTTTTTGAAAAACTCATATTATGTGTTTTATTTTGTGATATTTAAATTTGATAAACATGATCTTTGTACACAAAGGCATGCACTACGTCGAGATAGGAAACTCCGTGTGAAGTTGGAATTCCTATTAGTGGTAAATGCTGGACTAAAAACTAAACAAATGTTTGTTGTTAGTAGGAAACTATTTTTATAACAATTTTAGGCTACTTTTGAACGCATATATTTTATTTCACTAAGTGTTTTCGAAATAAGCTCAGCGATTTTTACGAGTTCAACCGATGGAAAACAAGGATTAGTTACTGTACAGCTTTTTTTGTTGCTAATTTTGGAAGTGAAAATTTACCGTATTCAGCTTTGTGTTTAGGCACGCGCCGTCTGTTTCGTTAGGTGGAGACTTACGCGGTAGACATACGATCGACCGTGCCGCTGGATTTCAGAAAACTCATAAGTATTATTATATATAATTAAGATGATTATTATATAAACTGGCTTATTGAAAGCCAGTTTATATCACCTGATTAAATTAAATGAATACGGTAACAGATGTTTTGGCTCTTCTAAATTGTAATATTGAACGTCTTCTGTTTTGTTTACCTTTTAAAATTACGAAATGTAAACAATGTTGTTTTATAAAACATATATTTTATGTGTTTTGTTATATTTAAAGTGAATTAACTTTATGTTTGTACACAAAGGTTTGCACTACATACATATACGAAGATTCCTGCAAAGTTTCGTGTTATTCCCATTAGTGATAAAGGCTGTAGCCTTGTCTAAAAATGTTTTTTGTGCGTAGGAAACTACATTTCTACATTTCTAACTTTTTTAGGCTACTTTTGAACGCATATATTTTGCTTCACTGAGGGGTTTTTAAGTAAGTTTGGTGATTTTTAGTGTTTATTGACCCAGTTAAACGGATTGAAAACTATTTCCGAATTAATTATGGCCTGTTTGTGCCCTTTTGAGAAGTGAAAATTGGCCGTATTCTGCTTCGTGTCTATATAGGCACGCGTCGTCTGCTTGGTTGGGTGGGACTTGGCGACGTGACACGACCGTGCCACTTAATGTTTTGACTCATTAGGATAATGTAATGATGGAAAAAGAACCTAGCATAGCCCACGTCTTTTGTATGAAGTATTATTATTAATAGTTTATTGCACCATAAAGTATGTGAATAGAGTTTGCACCTGTCACTTAAGTACGTATAAGATACTTAAAAACTCAAAGGGAAGTTCTTTCCTTGAACTTTTATTTGAAGGATCGCATTTTAATGAAATTCTTTGAAATTATATACTTGCAGGAAAACGACAAGTCAAACCTACACGATAAATGAGGACGCAGGTACAACCATTTCAAAAACGAAAGGTAAGATTAATACATTACAATACTAACCGCTTAAAACTGCAGGGTCGGATGAAACAGTTTTCAACTTCTATAACGTCTAATAGAATAAAACTATAACAAATTATATACTAACACAAAGTTGATTTAAACTCCTTAAAATTTATTGATATCTAAGCAAAAGAAGTATGAAAGTTGTTTTTAGTAAAATAACAAAAACTATTAACTTATCTTTTCACCATTTTCCACTAAAATTTGGTGCATACCTTCATTATGTTATGGATAACTAATGAGGGATCCTGTTAAAACTTCCTATGGCAGCAAACCTACATATTAAATCCCAAATGGAAATATGTAAATACTAACCAGGGTGTTTTATTTTAAATGTGTCACCATTGGAATCTTGTAAACTATACATCTTACAGTAAACTTTAAATGAGGAACACTTCCTTGTTTCTAAAGAGGGTTAAAGTTAAGTAAATAAAATTTTTGTAAATGGCCGCCATTTTCAAATATTTGTGACGGGGGTATTTATTATTATTATTACGAATGCATGTTTGTTAGGTATTGTTTAATTAATGACACTAAAAAATGAATTAACTCGTTAGTGTCTGGCTAAACTCTTTAGTATGTGACTGGCCTTTAGTTTTAATCAAATTTGGGTTGAAAGACCAGAGGAACTTTTGAACTCCTTGTCATAGGCAGTTGAAAGATCGGGTCTAATATTTTACATTTTAATAATAATACTACGGTAAAACTGTTTTTAATAACATTTAAAATATATTAACTCTCGTATCGTATATTAACTAAGTAGTAGTTAAAATTGATTGTTGCATACGACGCATTAATAGAAAAAACAATTTTGTGGGATTTCTGGGAAGTATTGAATAACTAAACTCATGCCTTAGATAGTATTGCTCTAGCGGGTTACCTAGATATAATCCTTCAATATGATGCTATTTTCAGGGCAAATACTTCTCAGGTTCCACGTCTACCAGAAAGGTGGCGTCACAGGGATCTACACTTGCGCTAAAGAAGGTAATTTTACTTGTGTTAGCATTAAGAGCACAACTCAATCAATCAATATAACATGTGTCAACAAAGACTGAATGATAAGTACCGTTTCAATCTAAGCCACACAGTTTCTGTTCCATATTTGATGTCGCAGCTCTGTTTGTTGATCATAATATAGGCCAAAGTTTATTTTTACTAATAATTTTTGCCGAGTTGTTGTTCATTTGTGCCAGTATGAAACACTTTAGTTGAAGGTTTGGTATTTTAAAACGTATAGCATATTTTACTTTCTCTTCGATAGACATAGCTTTTGATTTTAGTTATTGGTAGCAACAATTTTGGACATTGATTAGTAAAACTAAACTTTAACACATGCCTGATAAAACAAGTATTGCTATTACCCCGTGCCTTGAAAAATAATAGTATAGCTTATGATTGAAATTGTACTAATCATTTGTGAAAACCCGGTAATGTCTTCGTTAATTTACAAATTAACTAATGAAATTCCAAAGTGTTATACTTATTAAGAATGTCCAACATTTCTGTTAAAAAAAAAAATGAAAAATAAGCCCGTACTTTAACCTTGGTACCACGCTTGATATACGCTTTTTTTAAATCCATTAACCCCACGTAGACTTGTCATATAATATCCTTATATACAAAGGGGTTTTTCATCAAAAACAGATAACTTCGTGGGAACGCTTTAAACAAGTATTTAAGATGATGTGGCACTCACATCAGGTATGTTATCAACTGTTTTCACAAAGAGGTGAGTCATCGAAGCAAACAAGCTAATCTTGGAGTCGACCGAGTAAATCGACAAGATTGCAGTAATCATTAAATTAAAATATGTTCTATTTTCTGCTGATAAAACATGAAAATTCATGTGGTAAACTAACATTTTAGGAGGAGACTCAACTACTACAGCTGCTGGCTTTATCAAATTTGCGGAAAGCGTGAAGGATAAGGCAAATATTGAAGAAGCCCGTAAGGTGCTGAACAGTGTTGGCGTCTATCCTTGTGTACCGCTATGTCAGAAGAAATGAAGATTACGCTGAATTGATCATGAGAACTAGGAAGAGATGATCAGTAGGATTAAACATTATTAAAACACGTCTAATATTCCCAGGCATTTATTTCTTCGTCCTTTGTATTGAAATATGGTGAACCATTTCTTTAGTCCTCCCTAGACAAGGTGCGATTAAGTTTAATTTCATACTGTTAACAAAGTTTTATCTTTATGATCGATTAAGTTGTTTTAGAAACTTTTATTTTCTTGGAGACATGACGTCTCTTCGTCAAGAATTTACTTAAGAGTATATGCCGAGTAAATTTGATGCTCAAAATAAAAAAAAAAATAATAATAATAATAAAAAAATAAGGCATAGGTGTTCTAATAATAAGAATTTCTGAATAATTTTGTTTACATTTTGTTGTTTCCCCCCTTAAGTAGTCTTAACTTTTTACTGCAGGCTGTGAGTTTTGCTATTTAATTATAGTTAATATTGTTTAAGTATTATCAATTACCTTTTATAAGTTAATTTATTCACAATATACTAACCATGTATTGACCATAAAAAACTATTACTTTAAGCAAATACTTCTCACGAAATTTAACTCGTGGTGTTGAAATATCTTCTTGGCCCTTACGGGATTACAGTAGTTAGTAGCAAAGAAAAGTTACTCGTTTAAAATTCTTCATATGGAAGATAACTTTCCTTGTTAATATGTTACAGTAAGTGACGGTGTATAAGTTTTAATCACAGTTGTCACACTCCATTATGAAGTTTCGCGTCACGACTTGTTGTTTCTTCAGTCCTGTTTTGATTGTGACAATGTGTTTACAGCAATCCTTTAATACTTCGAGTGAAATGACATAGCAAAAGTTAGGCAGTTTGGATAGTAAACCAACTCAATAAGCATCCAATTAATGAAATTCATTATTTCACTCACGGTTAGAAATATTTCACAATTTGTTGATGCGTTTTACTTTTATTTTGTTCTTTTGTACTTGGTTAGATTTGTAACAGCTTTCAATGAGCTCACTCAAACACTTATTATTCTTGGATACTTGCTATAGCCCGTTTCAAAGTGCATAGAGTAATTTGAATATGTTAACAGTCGATATGGATGTTACATTCTGTTGTAAACTTGAAACATCTCGACCCTTAAACCCCTGAAATATACCAAAGATATACGAAAATGGTAAATTAGTCATAGTATCAACACGAGAAAAAATTTGATAGGGCAAAAACTGTTTATACATGAAATAAGAAAGTCTTCCAGATATAACCATATTTTAGGATTACGTAGCTTACAGATCCCGCCATAAATAATGGTCAGACAACGAATAGTGCCCGGTCTACATATTATTATTATTATTTTTTTTTACAAAATTACCACTTTCGAAGAAGCTTTCTGGCAATGATAACCCTGTTACATGGAACATACTAAAAAGAAAATAATATATTCGTGCATGAGGTTTTGATAATTTACTTAGTTCAACAACTGCGTGTGTGGTCAAAGTCAATAATACTGAACTCATATTTGTCTCTGCGCATTATTCGCTTATTCGCTCGCTCTAAATTATTCACCATCCAGCAATCATTTTGTCATTTATTGTTTCAGTTTGCAGAATCAATTAGTTCAATCGAATTTGTTTGTCAGCTGCCAGGATATGGGAGTAGTTCCACAGTTGATTTGTTTTCCGATGCAATTAATCATTCGATTTATAATGAGCGTGGTATTTAATAATGTACAGGGCTAATGGACTGGAAGGAGTATGTTTGTCACACAAATTTAAATATTATTCGCCGATGTAGGTTTTTTATCTAATTAAAATTTTGTAAAACTATAAGTTTTTTGTAAGTATTCAGTTTAAGATTTATAGTTTAATATTCCTCTAGTTTGTTCTAATGAGAATAACCAGTTTAGAGATAAGCCTTTCATTGCGACCGTTGAGGTTGATAATATAACTATGTTAATTAAATTACTCAACATATGTTTTGCATTGAATTAGATTTATTTGATTTTAAAGATACGGGTAACAATCGGAATTAACTGAAGTCCTGATCAGCGAGGTGGGGATCCCTACCCGCGCCAGAGCTGCGTAGGTGGTGTTGTAGAACGCTTGTTCCTTGTCTATTGACATCGAACGGTCCCTGCTGAGGAGCCAGACATAATCTGGAAATAAAACAAACCACTGTCCATTGTATGTCACTTATGTTAAAGTTATAATAATCTATTTCAAGTTTATCGTTAATATTGTGTCTTTCATAAAGATTTTTAGTATATGTTGATGTCTATTAATACTCCTTACTCAATAAAAAAAATAATGCAATTTACAATATTAAAAAGAAAATAGTATGGCATTTAAAACAATTTGCAAGTTTATTAAACTAAAATCGTTTTACTTCTATTACAGGGATAGAAGCCTTATATTTGGACATTTAATTATTCAGAATATGAATATTAACTTCTAATTTACAAATATTGAAGGGACTTACAGTAATGAAAGAAAAAGAAGAAGTTTTTGCAGGAGTAGACAACCGAGTAGGTTTTGTAGTCAGTGTCCAACACCCAGTAGGGGGCTGTGATAGTATATGCTGGAAACATTAGAAAGCATTTACTGAAATATTTTCTGAAGTAGGTTCATATTTTTTTATTAAATCGAAAGCTGAAATAAGTTTCATAGGTACCTGTTAATTTACATAAACAAGTTCATTTTCATTTTGTAACAAATGGTAGGTCATTTTCCGGGGAAGTGTTTCTGTGGACTCAATTTGTAGATATTAACAAAATGTCTAATATGAACTTAAACTATTCATCTTAATGGTCCAAAACAAGAAGTCTTTTACAAAGGTCCTTTGGTTTCAGTTTTTATATTTTTACTGCGATATTATTTGTTCAATACTGTAGTTTTAAGAATATTTAACTTCGTAATTTTTTTCTCAAAATCCCCCTGTAATCGGTTGAAATGTAAATAGTGGTTTTTATAACAATACCTGATTCACATAACAATGTTCTTTCAATATTTACAACCAAAGAGAAATCACGAAATCTGCAATTTTGGGACAAAAGAACATTGTAAAAAGCTCTAAGTATTTTTTTCGTAAAAATGTATTCGCCCACTTAATATTCTGTTTATTAATATTCTCATACACATATTTTAATGCAGTGCTCGCATTAGAGTATCTGCTAAAAAGTTAAAGGATTGGAAAATCAAAATTATTAATGATAGCTCAACAAGAACCTACTATAGAAGGGTTTTTATCCTTTCAAGCATTAATAGTGTAATACAGTTAACTTTGACTTTAGACTTCGACGTTAGATTAAATTTTGAAGCTTCTTTATTTTACAAGAGTGTAAGACATGCTCGTTAGAAGGATACTTGAAAAGGGTTATTATAAAGTTGTAAGATCTAAATTATATTCAGTAAAGAATATTGCAGATTTAGTTTTGTTGCTTCACAAACCAGAGAATATTGTAAGTTTTAGAATTTTATGAATATTTTTCCCACGAATACATGAAGGAACTCTATTATATATAATTTTGACCAATGGGTAAATAGAGAAATAGGAACAAGTTCTGTAAATTGAGTTTTAGGTATAAAATATACATAAATTTACATGCTTTAGTTTGGTTTCCCACGTTTCAAATCTTTTAGGTTCACAACCAACTTAACGTACTACTTTATCCTCTTGTAAAATTATTTATTTGGTAAAAATCAACGATATTACAAATAACTAAATATTGCCATTTTATATATATATATATATATATATATATATATATATATATATATATATATATATATATATATATATATATATATATACATCTGACACAGCATCAAGTCAACGGCAGGCGTCCGAAAAACTCGTTACATCTATTTCCTAATGATAAACGCACTTCTTACGACAAAACAACCTTTATTTACTATATATTACATTATTTACATTTTGGTTACTTGTTTCGAAAGTCTATGCTGTCATCGTCGGACCTCGCACTGGATAAGATGGCGTCATTAATCATTAAAAATGATGGCTGTCAACGTTGACAGTCAACGTCAGCCATCTTATCCAATGCGAGGTCCGACGATGACAGCATAGACTGTCGAAACTAGTAACCAAAATGTAAATAATGTAATGTATAGTAAATAAAGTGTTGTTTTGTCGTAAGAAGTGTGTTTATCATTGTGAATTCAACAACACGTGCAAAATGATCATCAAGAAGCTAATCTATTTCCTACCACACAATTTTGTGTGCACTAAAACTATTTTCCGCTGACCAACGTAGTCTCATATTTTTGTCTTTAGCGCTTTAATCTATATACATTTTATTCACAATTTTTTTCACAGAATCACTACATGGACTAATTGTTTACTTAGGTTGACTTATTTTCAACTAATTTTACTAAATTTAGTTGGCAATTTAGTTTTGTTGAATTCACAAAGTTGAATGACGTATCGGCGACAGGTCACATTTAAGTGCTAGTTTGGCTAAACCATGAGTGATGCCATATCCTAGACACGGTTTACTTACGGCCGTTATGTAGGGTTACAATCAGTTTTCCTTCCTGTTTTGTTGGGTCAGCAAACTCGGCAGTCCCGTTGATGTACACTGTTTGATTGTTACTGAAAAATTGTTTGAATATTAAACTTGAAATTAATTTAAAAAATGCTGATTCAACACAATAATTTTAATTAGTAACGACTTGACAGCTCAATAAAAATTATGGATAATTTTTTAGTTATGTTTATTCATTAAATTTATAAAAGTAAGGTAGTCCATAATTTTTACTAGACAGAGTATTTTCTGAAACACCTGATAACATTTTAGCATTAAATATAATTGTTGGCCTCTTTTTAATAAATAAGAACAAATAAATAAGTAGGTAATGTGGACGGATAAATTTGCAGACGCATCTAAGCCTACATGAAAATTATAAAATTTTAACCATTAAATTATTTAATTAATGCTATACATTACAATAGAGAGATTAAAGAAATAATAAAGGTAAATAATAGAGAGATAAATAATAAAGTTTATCCATACTGCATATTGATTTTACTAAAGCGTAATCAAAACGTCTCATGAATGAGATAAAAAAACATACACATTAACCAATTATTTATAAATTTTATGTACAATAAATAAGCTTTCTTTATATAGCAACCAAAACTATATTTATTTTAGCAACTTTAAAGGCGAGCTAAACTGCAACATTGCTTTTTAGCGAATTGCCCTATAGGGAATACGCTATTACGGTAGTAGCCATGGTAAGACCTAAGCCCGGGACCATGTTACTTTTTCATTTTGAGGTCCGTGGTACTGATAACTTTTGAAGGGGACCTCCGATTTTGATGAAATTTGGTATGAAGGTGTAAGACCAGATTTATTTTCATGAGTTCGCGAACCAGCATGATTGGGTTACGGGAACGGGGTTTTATGGGGTTTCAAAAAAATAAAAAATGGGGTTTTTGCATATTTGGAGCATAATTTTAAAAATTCAACAATTTTAACTGAAACCATTTAAAAGAGCTTGAAAAAAAACAAACAATTTGTTATTTTGAATTTTTAACTTGGCTTAACAGGTTACGGAGAAAAGCCAAAAATAGATTTTCCATGTTAATCTTAAGGGAAATCAACGAAACCCTGTATCTCGCTTATTTATTGGAATAACTTGATAAAATTTGGTATGAACATTCACTAGGTAGGGTTCAACTGATATTTGCTTACAACACCCACATGGCGGCAAACCTATTTACTCACCCTTATGGGGTTTATGGGGAAAATGAAAAGAACACCATAACTTGATAATATTTGGTATGTACATTCACTAGGTAGGATTTAACTGATATTTGCTTATAACACCCATATGTCGGCAAACCTACATACTCACCCCCATGGGGTTTATGGGGAAAATTAAAAAGTGCCGAAATTGTTACAGTTTGACATTTATCTAAGGAAACTATTACATTTCCTAACAAAACTAATATTTTCTGACAACATCCTAAGGCAGCAAACCTACATACCCATTCCTATGGTGTTTATGAGGAAAATATAATATATCAAGATCGTTTGGAAATTCGCTGAGTACGCAGGTCTGCTGCGACGGGGGTATTTCACCGTTTGTCAAGTTGTCTCCTTGTTTACGGAATAGGGCTTTAGATTAGCTTACGTGAAGTGCTCAATAATATCGCGTGGACCAGTAAAATAATCGACAAAAAGTTATTAATTGGTTTTAAAGTAGATTTTTAAATTTTTCTTAGTATATATATATATATATATATATATATATATATATATATATATATACAAAACATACTAAAGTAGATTTTTAAATTTTTCTTAGTATATATATATATATATATATATATACAAAACATACAATCTATTTTAGTAGTTTTCCCTTTAGATTTTCAAATTTATTTTATCATATTCGATGAATCAAACTATATATACCATTATATATATATATATATATATTTATAATGGTAAATATAGTGTTATATGTAGTATGGGCAGCGTCAAATACCTCTGCCCTTCAGTTTTTAATATTATTACTACCGGATAGCACTGAAATCAATAAAATAAATGTTTGTACACTTCAAAAGTGAAGAATATTCGAGAAACATATATACATTGGCTGGTAGTTAAACAGCTGTGATATAAATGGCACAAATATTTTAAAATAACTATAATAAAAATTAATTAATTTTTTTTCTTGAATATATAAGTCCATTGTAATTAAAAATTTAATAACATTTATATAAAACTTTTTAATCTCGACCAATATGAATAGTGTTAAAATAAGACGTAACTTTGTTCTATATTTTATGAAAATAGGGATTGATCGAAACACTTCGATTTACTTAACTCAAACGGCCTTTTGAAAATAATTCTAGTAATGAATTTAAATTAAATCTCCGCTCAATGTGATGAGTGAGAGGAATAAAATTTAGTAAAGTAGTGAAATGGCAGATGAACATTTAAAATATACTGCGCCAACACTAGACATTAACTTTCGAAAAAAGATTGCACCTTAACACCATTGAGGTTTAATCGTTTATAATTAAACATCTATATATTAATTCGCAAGCATGTTTCATTTTTTCCTTTTTTCTCAGCTCGTGTACATCGTAGAAGAAATCCGAGCATACCGTTAGAAAGGTATATTCCTGTAGATGAGCAGAATCACATTCTAATTCACATCGGACTCCAGGGCTACGCCCCACAGGCTTTCAAATGTTCCAATGTTAATCTTATGGAGAAAAGAGAAATGAATGAACCATTAGACAGCTGCTGTAAAAACAACTGCTATAAAATTAGCTAGAACAGATGTTTTAGTTCTAAAATGTTTTTAAGCTTCTTGGGTCCAGATAAACTGAAATTTTGATCGAATTTCGATCAGGAGGCGATCTCTAGTATTAGTTATTAGATAATCTTAAACAGTATCCATAGAGATAATTGGTTACCTGTCGTTTATTCCATAGTTATTAACATTGAATATCTTGTTGGTGTCAATAAAATAGAAAGCGTAGCTACATCTCGTGTCACCCTCTACTGCCTTGAGGTTGTAACCAGCTATCTCGTACCAGTAGCTTTGGTACTGCCAGTGACAACGTAACCAACAAAAATAAAAGAGAAATCAGTAAAGATGATAATTGTTTTGTAAAATAACTGTTTATTCTTATTCATTATAATGTCTAATTTATTGCCAAATTACTTTGAAAGTCATCATATGTTACATGTATTTAATTATAGTACTTACAGAAGGGAGTCTAAGATCTTGCTGGACGGGCAAATCGGGACACCTGCCCCAGTGAGGCCAACTGAAGGCGTGTGACTGTAGAGCGGCGCTCTGTAGCCACAGCACTAACGTTAACAGCTTAACTGACCTGTGGAACACATCTTAGACTACAAATCCCTGCTGGTTGGGCAGATCGGAACACCTGCCCCAGTGAGGCCAACTGAAGGCGTGTGACTGTAGAGCGGCGCTCAGTAGCAACAGCAGGCACGTTAACAGCTTAACTGACCTGTGGGACACATCTTAGACTACAAATCCCTGCTGGTTGGGTAGATCGGGACACCTGCCCGAGTGAGGCCAACTGAAGGCGTGTGACTGTAGAGCGGCGCTCAGTAGCAACAGCAGGCACGTTAACAGCTTAACTGACCTGTGGGACACATCTTAGACTACAAATCCCTGCTGGTTGGGTAGATCGGGACACCTGCCCCAGTGAGGCCAACTGAAGGCGTGTGACTGTAGAGCGGCGCTCAGTAGCCATAGCAGGCACGTTAACAGCTTAACTGACCTGTGGAACACATCTTAGACTACAAATCTCTGCTGGTTGGGCTGATCGTGACACCTGCCCTTAATGTAAATGTTTGGTCTCTCATGAACTCGTACAAAAGGAATTTAAGAAAGTCTACAATGAACTTGTAAACACAATTCTTACACGTTTAAATTTCTCAATACTCAAAATAAGTTAACTGTAAATAGTTCCTTTGATATTCAGCAGCTCCAAAACATATAATGTAACGAAAATATGCCACTGGGCTATGATCTTTTTTAAAGTGAACAGATAAATAACTGGACTACTTACTCCATAGTTGTGTATTGTACTGAGTTTTTCGGTAAATGATTATGGCGAATCTGTCAAGTGTACTTTAGATACGAGAGATAGGCAATGTCAATGAGATGTTTTATCCTTGTGCTTGTCGCCGACTCACCGTGATACTTGTCCGCTTTTCGTGTGAGCAAGATATTGTTTTGGGAATTCTCTAATCTTATTGATGACATAAATGTATATTATGTAATGAGAAAATTTTCAAGTATTAATTTCGTTGAATAATTTCATACGTATTGAAGAGATTTATGACGGATATAATACTAACCGATACAAAGGTGTGGGTCCATTTAATATACTACACATATAATATAAGTTGAAGATATCTATAAGAGAAAATTAGAGTTGTGTAATCATCTTAGTAGTTACTATTAAACTAGTGAAACGTTGAAATATAACTTTAAAAATGATTTAGTTTGATGGGGAAGCAATAGATATGAAAAAACAGGACATTTTATAACTTGTGATAAAAACGATATTATAACTGTAAGAAATCAACCATCTTAACTGATTTTTATATAGCTAGTAAAAATGTACAGTGTATAAAGTAAGTTTTAGTAAAAATAATAAAGCATTAATAAATGGGTTTTATTCTTACTTATTAATATATCAAGTTGATGCTACTAGTAATTATCAATTAAATCCCTTCGTATAAGTTAATATTTATAATTCGGTTTAAATAAGAGGAAAGACTTTCTCAAGGATGCTTTCTCTTTAATTTTACATGATCCGTTTGGTATTAGACCATCATTGTAGTAATCAAGTGAAACACAAATCAGTAAATATTATTGTAAGCAGAAACCACTTTGAAAATTTAACAAATAGTATTAAGGGGAATGTCTTCTAACAAATTTTTTAACATTAATCCATAGAATTTTTTATTATCCTCGTTTTATAGATCCCACATTCTTTATCGAAACATTTCTCCTGAAATTGCTGCGGCTGAGGGTCATAGCGTCACAGCATACAAGAGGAAGGTGACCGATTGGCTTATCCGTCTGGGGGCAGAGGGTGCAGAGGCACTGATAAAATCACATTACTTCTAATGTAAATATTAGAGACGTTTTCTATAGTATGTTTTTAGCGAATTTCGCATAGGGAATAAGCTATTATCGTAGGTCTCATGGTAAGACCTAAGCCCGGGACCATGTTATTTTTTTGTTTTTAGGTGCCCAGAGACCAAAAACAATAGTCATTAAAATTTGTATATATATATATATATATATATACATTTATATGTATATAAATTATAAAATATATATGTATGTGTCCGTAGACACGATAACTCTCGTAAAAATGGTCTGATCGACACCAAATTTGGTAGGGATGTGTAATCCTACGTTTATTCGGATGAGTTCGAAAACCAGACATATCGACCTACCGGAAGGGGTAGTTTTAGGTGGTTTTGTACCCTAAAAATGGGTTTTTTTTCATTTTTCATATGTAAATTTTAAAGATTTTAAATTTTTATTTTAACCATTGGATTTAGCTCAAAAAACACACAATTTAGTATTTTGAAGCTTTGCTCTATCTCCATTGGTTACCAAGATATTACAAAGTCTAAAGACAGAACATTGTCTTTTGGGGCTCCAATGTTAATCTTATGGAGAGTAAAGATGTGTTAATATTTCACTTATTAACTAATATTTTTGGATGAAACTTGGTATTTAGCTTCATTTGGTTGAGATTCACCCATTTAAGGTAAAAAATCTTGGTTTTTGTACTTATCATGGCAGCAAACCTGCATACCTTTTCCCAATTTTAATCATATGGAGGTTAAGCAAACTTTTTTTGGTCGAACTTTTTGGAGGTCGAAATAAATTTTTTCTATGCTAAAAACCTACTTTTAGTGTCCCCCATGGCAGCATACCTGCATACTCTTTCCCTATATTTATCTTAAGGAGAATAAACATTTATTTCTCTATTTATGAGCACGTGATGAAATTTTGTTTACAAGTTTAGCTGGTCAAAATTAATATTACAAATTTGGAAATTCGCTGAGTACGCAGGTCAGCTGCGACGGGGTGTATTATACTTTTCATTGCAGCAAACCTGCATACTCTTTTCCCATGTTAATCATATGTAGAATAGGCAAACTTCTTTAGCAATGGACAGACATTGACGAAACTTATAATATGGCTTTATATGGTCGAAATAAATTGATTTTATGCTAATAACCTACTTTTAGTGTTCCCCATGGCAGCATACCTGCATACTCTTCTATTTATCATAAGGAGACTAGACTTTTATTTCCTATTTATGAGCATGTGATGACATTTGGTTTACAGGTTTATCTGGTCAAATTTATTATTACTAATTAGGAAATTCGCTGAGTACGCAGGTCTGCTGCGACGGGGTGTATTTTTTCTTTTTTTATGTTTATTTATTTATTATTTATTTTAACGCGTTTATACTTGCTGGTGGTTGTGAATATTCTGTTCCTTTAATTCCTTTGTACATTACCAAATACCTACATTGTTTTTTACACAATGTCAAAGTTTATTTATAATTTATTCATAATACTGTACATTACTAAAATTAGCACTGATGTATTATTAAAGAAATAACAATATATATATATATATATATATATATATATATATATATATATATATTTATATATATATTTATAGTTTTTATATCATGTATTCAACTTTTAGAAAAATGTATTTTTATTTTATCAATACAAACATCATGTGTAGTTAACCAGTGAAGAGACTGACTGGACTCATTTCCACTCACAGACCAATAGTCTATGTGGAAATTAATTCCTTTAATTTATATCATGTGTACACTGTACCGATTTTTCTTGTGGAATAAATATATTTGAATTTGAAATCCTTCAAACGTTCAGAAAATACTTTTAAAACTCTTGATGGGGACGGAGAAATGAAAATTAACAATAGACCATTACGATTGTGTACATAGTTTAAGGTCCTCAGTGTTCAATGAAATTATAAATTAAACTACTTGATAATTATGTCCTGGGAAAACTTTCAAACTGGTTTACACTAGTATATTGACATTGGGATGTTTACCCAGCAGTAACCTAACTGCCTGTTACTAATTACCACATCTACCCTACTAATAATATCAACAAAGGCTCAGACCCAACCCAAGTCGAACATAGGCTTAACATGGATACAGACAGCTACTCCTAGGCACTTGGTTTATTACTAGTAGGCTAGGCTAACAGAGGTTTGACATTGGGTACAGCAAACGAAGTTATAACATGTGGTAAGTCTTTGGGCTGTCCACTATGACAATAATCTTCATGATCCATTTGTAACGAGCTGAAATGGAGGGGAGCTGGGTGCAAAACCTCTCTTAGCCTAGCCTACTAGTAATAAACCAAGTGCCTAGGCCTAGCTGTCTGTATCCATGTTAAGAATATGTTCGACTTGGGTTGGGTCTGAGCCTTTCTTGATTTAATTAGTAGGGTAGATGTGGTAATTAATAACAGGCAGTTAGGTTACTGCTGGGTAAACATCCTCCTTCATTTTAGACTAACCTGTGAGTCACAGCCGGTATCGAGTCCAACCCTATTATGACTATAAATCCACGCAAATTCACACTGTCTGAAAGCCACGCAAATTCACATTGTCTGAAAGCCACGCCCGGTTATGTACGAAGACTGTTTATTGTCAGCGGTGAAGTGTCAAGGCGAAAACTATACTTTTTAAGCATTAGGATAGCCGGCACAACGTGTTGACCTCCACTGGCACAACTACGCACAATAGGCGAAGGCTCGACTGCCGCTATGACGTCACAGTTTTAGCAAAACCCCTTAGATCAGCTGTGGACAGCCGGTCAGCTGTTACCCCTCCACCGCCCCTCCGGAGAGTGGAGATTTCGGGATGGAGCTGAAAACAGAAATTTATTCTGTCTTACGGTTTAGTGGCGAGTAGAGTTTGTTAAGTTTTTCCCAGTGTGGTTGCAGTGGGCTACGGATTACAGCAGCTCTTTGTGTAAGTAGCCAACACGCTGATTTGTTTTGTTTTTCATATTTGTTTTGTGCACCTTTTAGTTGAACCCAGCTGCATTTGTGTGGGGGGTACTGGAAATATCCAGTGTTATTAAATTGTAATTATTACGGCTGATAGATTATAATTATTATTCTCTGTACCAGATTTGTTCTGAAACCTCCAGAGTGGGGTTGGCGGGTTTTCTTTTAATTGTTGGTCTAAACCGTTGCCAAACCCGCCACGAGGCCGTCGCCTGCAAGTCCGTGCAAGCGCGCAGCAACCTGTCATTACTGGAGCGTGGACCGGGTGTGTGGGTGTTTGTCGATGGGGAACGGGTTAGCTCTAAACATACCCAGCCAACATTAAGTTTAGATTTCAATTTCAAAATGAATAATTGGCATTCATTTCAGGTGTAAGCGATGATGGGGGTACAGTAGCGCTATTTGATCCTACCGGTACTGATACGGATGCGGGTCCCATCTGTCAGGCGGATCCTCCACTTCTACCCGTTCAGTGGGGTTTCCGACCCGGCCAACCTATTCACCACCTCCTCCGGGATCCATGGCTGTGGCCCGGGTCACCATGCGCCCCCCCCCCCCCCCCCCGTGGCAGCGTGACAATGAGCCGATGGGGTCGGTTAGTTACCACCTGACCCGGTTTCTCCCGTTGCCTAACAGCTTCGCCCCCGCGCACCCCAGGTCTGTGCACACCTCGGGCCTCATCTCGCTGCGCTCGTTGCCGCTCGCGGTTGCTACATCTTGACCCACGCGGCTCGACTGGGCGTTCTGGACGCCACCTTGCCAATTCAGGACGCCTGTCTCTCCTCTCTGGTCTCATCGCCGCTCTCTGCCGGCTCGGTTGGCGGGGTTCTTCCCGGACCCTCTCAGATTCCCGTCGGACTCCACGATCCAACTCCCGCCATCACTCGCGTCATGGTGATCAGACTTGTCGATGCGCTCTCAGGGCTCGGGGTTCACACCCCGCCATCTCTGAAGACGGAGCCGATTACGGTCCCCTCCCGGTCGTGGATGCGCTAGAAGGTACAGACGACTGCCTCCGGAGGTCTAAATTCTCCCCTCCAGCAGGTCGCCCAGGTTGCTGAGTGTCGGAAGTACCAGCTGCTGTCTCATCTCTCCGGTGCACGGTCACACTGGCACTCAACACCTCCCCGTCCGAGTTGTCGATCGCCAGGCTCTCCACCTCTAGGTTCCTCCTTAAGAGGGTTAGGTTGGTTGACTCCAACCCCCTTTTCATCCGCAGTGCCATCAACCGCTGGCACCTGAATATCCTCCGTCTCCATAAGTTCGGCCATTTCCTCGACCACCTGTGCTAGCTCCAGCATGGGTTCACCCTGGAGTTCGGTGATGATGAATCGAGCAGCGCTTCTAGCAGGGAGCTCTTTGCAGGAGAGGAGAGGTTAACCACCTCTTGCTCTTACCCTGACTCTCCGTGATCCTGGGTCAACTCCACCTCGGTGAACGACTCCTTGTCAAAACGGCCGGCCGTTAACACCCTCGCAAGTACGGCCCTAGCTCGCCGAGGGTTAAGCCTAACTCTCCGAGGATAGGGGGTTTAAGCCTAACAGTCGGGCGTTATGGGAAAGTTTCCCTCCGAAGGTGCAAGTGTATATCCCGCAGGACACGCCATCACGCTGTCGAGGGCAACGAAGAGGGGTTTTAAAGGTTCCCAACCCGCTCTGGTAGTTGGAATTCCTTTCCTTAAGGGCCAGTTCCTGCAGGAAATCTCTCAACGCTGCCATCTTGCTTGCCTTGGGGAAACCCATCGCGTCGTAGGCCTGAATCTCCTTTGACCCAGGACGGACTACAACTAGGGACCAGTGCGCGTGGGGTTTCACTTGAGGGATATTAAGCGGGAAGAAGGTGATCTGCTTCTCAAACAGCTTCCACCCCAACGCGCCCCTTCGGGTGGCCGGGTATTTCCCACGTTGTCAGCCTGAGAGGAACTCCTGATCCACGCTAAAAAACCTTGGGAGCGTCGGGTAATAGCGGCTCCTCCTCTCCAGCAGACGGAAATAACTGTGGATCACCCGCCCGTTAACCAGGTTCTCCCCAGTTAGAGTGTCCAAGTCCTACTAGTTCAAATTACAGCTGGTCTCGCCGCTGAAATGCCAAATCCGGGATACGCTAACGTCTCAATAAAACCCAAAAATAAATAAATACAAACAAAAAACTTTTAAAATTAAATAAAACTTCCAAAAAAAATCAAACACAAGCACCAAAGCACGTAACGTTTACCATCCCATGCAATTTCAACGCTACACAGTCAGAAAAGCGTTGTCAGGCAGCAAGCAAGTTCACCACCTTCAACAAGCGAAAGTTTAATCAAACCCTGAGCCTCCCCTTGACACCCTGATCCTAAACGTATTCTACAGGGTTTTTTATTAACGCTGCTCAGAAGGGCAGCGTTCCACAAAGCGTTTAATGTCCTTTACGTGCACTACATGCTGTTGGAGGTTCTCGCGATCCTCCACCACATATATGTTGGCACCCCTATTGCCCGTGACCCTGCAGGGCCCTTGAACTTAGGTGCAAGTTTCCCTACAATGGCATCGGCCGCGGATGATAGGGTGTGCAACTGACGCACACACCTTCGCCCACCTTCGCCGACTCAAGATGTAATGTCGGGACTGACATTCAAAGGCGGCCTTGAGGTTGTTCTGGGTTTGCTCATACAACTCCTTGAAGCAACCGATCAGGTTCATGTGCACCTCGGTCACACTGGGAGCTTCTGGGCCTTCAGAGGTTTCAAAGGCCGGTCCACTAATCGCCTTAGGGGGTTTTAACTCCCCCCCATACAAAGCATGGCCGGCGAATATCCTGTAGAGTCATGCTTGGCAGTGTTCATGGTAAACTGGATTTCTTCCAGATACCGGTCCCACATCAGATGCAAGTAACTCGCATCGATCCCGCACATATTGTGCTATCATGGTTTTGACAACCCTATTAGGACGCTCAACTGGATTTCCTTGAGGACTAAGGAGCAGTGGTTTGCATTTCAACACCCCACTCCTCTGCCAACGCCCTGACTATTCGGGACACGAACTGAGCTCCATTGTCGCATGTCATGGTCTCCGGGGCACCAAACCGCAAAAAGATTGTCTTCAGTTTGTTTGAGATATTTTGGGAGGTGGCAGCTCCCCGGCGCCAATCCAAGCATCTCCCGAATGCTGTCCGCACACCTCCTTTTCTGATCCTTGCACATCTTTTTCTTGTGAGTCAAATGCCCTTAACCCATGTTGTGGGTAAAATGGTGAGCTGATTCCTGAGCGGGATGATAATTCCTTGAACCGCTCCTCTTCTAATCCTTGCACATTTTTTATTGTGAGTCAAATCCACTTAACCCATGTTGTGAATCAAATGGTGAACTACTTCCTGAGCGGGATGATAATTCCTTGAACCACTCCTCTTCTAATCCTTGCACATTTTTTTATTGTGAGTCAAATCCACTTAACCCATGTTGTGAATCAAATGGTGAACTACTTCCTGAGTGGGATGATAATTCCTTGAACCACTCCTCTTCTGATCCTTGCACATCTTTTTATTGTAAGTCAAATCCACTTAACCCATGTTGTGAATCAAATGGTGAACTACTTCCTGAGCGGGATGATAATTCCTTGAACCACTCCTCTTCTAATCCTTGCACATTTTTTTATTGTGAGTCAAATCCACTTAACCCATGTTGTGAATCAAATGGTGAACTACTTCCTGAGCGGGATGATAATTCCTTGAACCACTCCTCTTCTAATCCATGCACATCTTTCCATTGTGAGTCAAATCCACTTAACCCATGTTGTGGGTCAAATGGTGAACTACTTCCTGAGCGGGATGATAGTTACTTGAACCACCCCTCTTCTAATCCTTACACACCTTTCCATTGTGAGTCAAATCCACTTAACCCATGTTGTGGGTCAAATGGTGAGCTACTTCCTGAGCGGGATGATAGTTACTTGAACCACTCCTCTTCTAATCCTTACACATCTTTCTATTGTGAGTCAAATCCACTTAACCCGTGTTTTGGGTCAAATAGTGAACTACTTCCTGAGCGAGATGATAATTCCTTAAACCACTCCTCTTCTGATCCTTGCAAATCTTTTTATTGTGAGTCAAATCCACGTAACCCATGTTGTGGGTCAAATGGTGAGCTACTTCATGAGCGGGATGATAGTTACTTGAACCACTCCTCTTCTAATCCTTACACATCTTTCTATTGTGAGTCAAATCCACGTAACCCATGTTGTGGGTCAAATGGTGAACTACTTCCTGAGCGGGATGATAGTTACTTGAACCACCCCTCTTCTAATCCTTACACATCTTTCCATTGTGAGTCAAATCCACGTAACCCATGTTGTGGGTCAAATGGTGAGCTACTTCCTGAGCGGGATGATAGTTACTTGAACCACCCCTCTTCTAATCCTTACACATCTTTCCATTGTGAGTCAAATCTACTTAACCCATGTTGTGGGTCAAATGGTGAACTACTTCCTGAGCGGGATCATAGTTACTTGAACCACACCTCTTCTAATCCTTACACATCTTTCCATTGTGAGTCAAATTCACTTAACCCATGTTGTGGGTCAAATGGTGAACTACTTCCTGAGTGGGATGATAGTTACTTGAACTACCCCTCTTCTAATCCTTACACATCTTTCCATTGTGAGTCAAATCCACTTAACCCATGTTGTGGGTCAAATGGTGAGCTACTTCCTGAGCTGGATGATAGTTACTTGAACCACTCCTCTTCTAATCCTTACACATCTGTCTATTGTGATTCAAATCCACTTAACTCGAGTTTTGGGTCAAATGGTGAACTACTTCCTGAGCGAGATGATAATTCCTTCAACCACTCCTCTTCTGATCCTTGCAAATCTTTTTATTGTGAGTCAAATCCACGTAACCCATGTTGTGGGTCAAATGGTGAACTACTTCCTGAGCGGGATGATAGTTACTTGAACCACCCCTCTTCTAATCCTTACACATCTTTCCATTGTGTGTCAAATCCACTTAACCCATGTTGTGGGTCAAATGATGAGCTACTTCCGGAGCGGGATGATAGTTACTTGAACCACTCCTCTTCTAATCCTTACACATCTTTCTATTGTGAGTCAAATCCACTTAACCCGTGTTTTGGGTCAAATGTTGAACTACTTCCTGAGCGGGGTAATAGTTACTTGAACCACTTCTCTTCTAATCCTTACACATCTTTCTATTGTGAGTCAAATCCACGTAACCCATGTTGTGGGTCAAATGGTGAGCTACTTCCTGAGCGGGATGATAGTTACTTGAACCACTCCTCTTCTAATCCTTACACATCTTTCTATTGTGAGTCAAATCCACGTAACCCATGTTGTGGGTCAAATGGTGAACTACTTCCTGAGCGGGATGATAGTTACTTGAACCACCTTTCTTCTAATCCTTACACATCTTTCCATTGTGAGTCAAATCCACTTAACCCATGTTGTGGGTCAAATGGTGAGCTACTTCCTGAGCGGGATGATAGTTACTTGAACCACCCCTCTCCTAATCCTTACACATCTTTCCATTGTGAGTCAAATCCACTTAACCCATGTTGTGGGTCAAATGGTGAGCTACTTCCTGAGCGGGATGATAGTTACTTGAACCACCCCTCTTCTAATCCTTACACATCTTTCCATTGTGAGTCAAATCCACTTAACCCATGTTGTGGGTCAAATGGTGAACTACTTCCTGAGCGGGATGATAGTTACTTGAACCACTCCTCTTCTAATCCTTACATATCTTTCTATTGTGAGTCAAATCCACTTAACCCATGTTGTGGGTCAAATGGTGAACTACTTCCTGAGCGGGAAGATAGTTACTTAAACCACTCCTCTTCTGATCCTTGCAAATCTTTTTATTGTGAGTCAAATCCACGTAACCCATGTTGTGGGTCAAATGGTGAGCTACTTCCTGAGCGGGATGAAAGTTACTTGAACCACCCCTCTTCTAATCCTTACACATCTTTCTATTGTGAGTCAAATCCTCTTAACCCATGTTGTGGGTCAAATGGTGAACTACTTCCTGAGCGGGATGATAGTTACTTAAACCACTCCTCTTCTGGTCCTTCCAAATCTTTTTATTGTGGATAAATCCACGTAACCCATGTTGTGGGTCAAATGGTGAGCTACTTCCTGAGCGGGATGATAGTTACTTGAACCACCCCTCTTCTAATCCTTACACATCTTTCCATTGTGAGTCAAATCCACTTAACCCATGTTGTGGGTCAAATGGTGAACTACTTCCTGAGCGGGATGATAGTTACTTGAACCACTCCTCTTCTAATCCTTACACATCTCTCCATTGTGAGTCAAATCCACATAACCCATGTTGTGGGTCAAATGATGAGCTACTTCCGGAGCGGGATGATAGTAACTTGAACCACTCCTCTTCTAATCCTTACACATCTTTCTATTGTGAGTCAAATCCACTTAACCCGTGTTTTGGGTAAAATGGTGAACTACTTCCTGAGCGGGGTGATAGTTACTTGAACCACCCCTCTTCTAATCCTTACACATCTTTCTATTGTGAGTCAAATCCACGTAACCCATGTTGTGGGTCAAATGGTGAGCTACTTCCTGAGCGGGATGATAGTTACTTGAACCACTCCTCTTCTAATCCTTACACATCTTTCTATTGTGAGTCAAATCCACGTAACCCATGTTGTGGGTCAAATGGTGAACTACTTCCTGAGCGGGATGATAGTTACTTGAACCACCTCTCTTCTAATCCTTACACATCTTTCCATTGTGAGTCAAATCCACTTAACCCATGTTGTGGGTCAAATGGTGAGCTACTTCCTGAGCGGGATGATAGTTACTTGAACCACTCCTCTTCTAATCCTTACACATCTTTCTATTGTGAGTCAAATCCACGTAACCCATGTTGTGGGTCAAATGGTGAACTACTTCCTGAGCGGAATGATAGTTACTTGAACCACCCCTCTTCTAATCCTTACACATCTTTCCATTGTGAGTCAAATCCACTTAACCCATGTTGTGGGTCAAATGGTGAACTACTTCCTGAGCGGGAAGATAGTTACTTAAACTACTCCTCTTCTGATCCTTGCAAATCTTTTTATTGTGAGTCAAATCCACGTAACCCATGTTGTGGGTCAAATAGTGAACTACTTCCTGAGCGGGATGATAGTTACTTGAACCACCCCTCTTCTAATCCTTACACATCTTTCCATTGTGAGTCAAATCCACGTAACCCATGTTGTGGGTCAAATGGTGAGCTACTTCCTGAGCGGATTGATAGTTACTTGAACCACTCCTCTTCTAATCCTTACACATCTTTCTATTGTGAGTCAAATCCACGTAACCCATGTTGTGGGTCAAATGGTGAACTACTTCCTGAGCGGGATGATAGTTACTTGAACCACCTCTCTTCTAATCCTTACACATCTTTCCATTGTGAGTCAAATCCACTTAACCCATGTTGTGGGTCAAATGGTGAGCTACTTCCTGAGCGGGATGATAGTTACTTGAACCACTCCTCTTCTAATCCTTACACATCTTTCTATTGTGAGTCAAATCCACGTAACCCATGTTGTGGGTCAAATGGTGAACTACTTCCTGAGCGGGATGATAGTTACTTGAACCACCCCTCTTCTAATCCTTACACATCTTTCCATTGTGAGTCAAATCCACTTAACCCATGTTGTGGGTCAAATGGTGAACTACTTCCTGAGCGGGAAGATAGTTACTTAAACCACTCCTCTTCTGATCCTTGCAAATCTTTTTATTGTGAGTCAAATCCACGTAACCCATGTTGTGGGTCAAATAGTGAACTACTTCCTGAGCGGGATGATAGTTACTTGAACCACCCCTCTTCTAATCCTTACACATCTTTCCATTGTGAGTCAAATCCACGTAACCCATGTTGTGGGTCAAATGGTGAGCTACTTCCTGAGCGGGATGATAGTTACTTGAACCACCCCTCTTCTAGTCCTTACACATCTTTCCATTGTGAGTCAAATCTACTTAACCCATGTTGTGGGTCAAATGGTGAACTACTTCCTGAGCGGGATCATAGTTCCTTGAACCACACCTCTTCTAATCCTTACACATCTTTCCATTGGGAGTCAAATTCACTTAACCCATGTTGTGGGTCAAATGGTGAACTACTTCCTGAGTGGGATGATGGTTACTTGAACTACCCCTCTTCTAATCCTTACACATCTTTCCATTGTGAGTCAAATCCACTTAACCCATGTTGTGGGTCAAATGGTGAGCTACTTCCTGAGCTGGATGATAGTTACTTGAACCACTCCTCTTCTAATCCTTACACATCTGTCTATTGTGATTCAAATCCACTTAACTCGAGTTTTGGGTCAAATGGTGAACTACTTCCTGAGCGAGATGATAATTCCTTCAACCACTCCTCTTCTGATCCTTGCAAATCTTTTTATTGTGAGTCAAATCCACGTAACCCATGTTGTGGGTCAAATGGTGAACTACTTCCTGAGCGGGATGATAGTTACTTGAACCACCCCTCTTCTAATCCTTACACATCTTTCCATTGTGAGTCAAATCCACTTAACCCATGTTGTGGGTCAAATGATGAGCTACTTCCGGAGCGGGATGATAGTTACTTGAACCACTCCTCTTCTAATCCTTACACATCTTTCTATTGTGAGTCAAATCCACTTAACCCGTGTTTTGGGTCAAATGTTGAACTACTTCCTGAGCGGGGTGATAGTTACTTGAACCACTTCTCTTCTAATCCTTACACATCTTTCTATTGTGAGTCAAATCCACGTAACCCATGTTGTGGGTCAAATGGTGAGCTACTTCCTGAGCGGGATGATAGTTACTTGAACCACTCCTCTTCTAATCCTTACACATCTTTCTATTGTGAGTCAAATCCACGTAACCCATGTTGTGGGTCAAATGGTGAACTACTTCCTGAGCGGGATGATAGTTACTTGAACCACCTCTCTTCTAATCCTTACACATCTTTCCATTGTGAGTCAAATCCACTTAACCCATGTTGTGGGTCAAATGGTGAGCTACTTCCTGAGCGGGATGATAGTTACTTGAACCACCCCTCTTCTAATCCTTACACATCTTTCCATTGTGAGTCAAATCCACTTAACCCATGTTGTGGGTCAAATGATGAGCTACTTCCGGAGCGGGATGATAGTTACTTGAACCACTCCTCTTCTAATCCTTACACATCTTTCTATTGTGAGTCAAATCCACTTAACCCGTGTTTTGGGTCAAATGTTGAACTACTTCCTGAGCGGGGTGATAGTTACTTGAACCACTTCTCTTCTAATCCTTACATATCTTTCTATTGTGAGTCAAATCCACTTAACCCATGTTGTGGGTCAAATGGTGAACTACTTCCTGAGCGGGAAGATAGTTACTTAAACCACTCCTCTTCTGATCCTTGCAAATCTTTTTATTGTGAGTCAAATCCACGTAACCCATGTTGTGGGTCAAATGGTGAGCTACTTCCTGAGCGGGATGAAAGTTACTTGAACCACCCCTCTTCTAATCCTTACACATCTTTCCATTGTGAGTCAAATCCACTTAACCCATGTTGTGGGTCAAATGGTGAACTACTTTCTGAGCGGGATGATAGTTACTTGAACCACCCCTCTTCTAATCCTTACACATCTTTCTATTGTGAGTCAAATCCACTTAACCCATGTTGTGGGTCAAATGGTGAACTACTTCCTGAGCGGGATGATAGTTACTTAAACCACTCCTCTTCTGGTCCTTGCAAATCTTTTTATTGTGGATAAATCCACGTAACCCATGTTGTGGGTCAAATGGTGAGCTACTTCCTGAGCGGGATGATAGTTACTTGAACCACCCCTCTTCTAATCCTTACACATCTTTCCATTGTGAGTGAAATCCACTTAACCCATGTTGTGGGTCAAATGGTGAACTACTTCCTGAGCGGGATGATAGTAACTTGAACCACTCCTCTTCTAATCCTTACACATCTTTCTATTGTGAGTCAAATCCACTTAACCCGTGTTTTGGGTAAAATGGTGAACTACTTCCTGAGCGGGGTGATAGTTACTTGAACCACCCCTCTTCTAATCCTTACACATCTTTCTATTGTGAGTCAAATCCACGTAACCCATATTGTGGGTCAAATGGTGAGCTACTTCCTGAGCGGGATGATAGTTACTTGAACCACTCCTCTTCTAATCCTTACACATCTTTCTATTGTGAGTCAAATCCACGTAACCCATGTTGTGGGTCAAATGGTGAACTACTTCCTGAGCGGGATGATAGTTACTTGAACCACCTCTCTTCTAATCCTTACACATCTTTCCATTGTGAGTCAAATCCACTTAACCCATGTTGTGGGTCAAATGGTGAGCTACTTCCTGAGCGGGATGATAGTTACTTGAACCACTCCTCTTTTAATCCTTACACATCTTTCTATTGTGAGTCAAATCCACGTAACCCATGTTGTGGGTCAAATGGTGAACTACTTCCTGAGCGGGATGATAGTTACTTGAACCACCCCTCTTCTAATCCTTACACATCTTTCCATTGTGAGTCAAATCCACTTAACCCATGTTGTGGGTCAAATGGTGAACTACTTCCTGAGCGGGGTGATAGTTACTTGAACCACTTCTCTTCTAATCCTTACACATCTTTCTATTGTGAGTCAAATCCACGTAACCCATGTTGTGGGTCAAATGGTGAGCTACTTCCTGAGCGGGATGATAGTTACTTGAACCACTCCTCTTCTAATCCTTACACATCTTTCTATTGTGAGTCAAATCCACGTAACCCATGTTGTGGGTCAAATGGTGAACTACTTCCTGAGCGGGATGATAGTTACTTGAACCACCTCTCTTCTAATCCTTACACATCTTTCCATTGTGAGTCAAATCCACTTAACCCATGTTGTGGGTCAAATGGTGAGCTACTTCCTGAGCGGGATGATAGTTACTTGAACCACCCCTCTCCTAATCCATACACATCTTTCCATTGTGAGTCAAATCCACTTAACCCATGTTGTGGGTCAAATGGTGAGCTACTTCCTGAGCGGGATGATAGTTACTTGAACCACCCCTCTTCTAATCCTTACACATCTTTCCATTGTGAGTCAAATCCACTTAACCCATGTTGTGGGTCAAATGGTGAACTACTTCCTGAGCGGGATGATAGTTACTTGAACCACTCCTCTTCTAATCCTTACATATCTTTCTATTGTGAGTCAAATCCACTTAACCCATGTTGTGGGTCAAATGGTGAACTACTTCCTGAGCGGGAAGATAGTTACTTAAACCACTCCTCTTCTGATCCTTGCAAATCTTTTTATTGTGAGTCAAATCCACGTAACCCATGTTGTGGGTCAAATGGTGAGCTACTTCCTGAGCGGGATGAAAGTTACTTGAACCACCCCTCTTCTAATCCTTACACATCTTTCCATTGTGAGTCAAATCCACTTAACCCATGTTGTGGGTCAAATGGTGAACTACTTTCTGAGCGGGATGATAGTTACTTGAACCACCCCTCTTCTAATCCTTACACATCTTTCTATTGTGAGTCAAATCCACTTAACCCATGTTGTGGGTCAAATGGTGAACTACTTCCTGAGCGGGATGATAGTTACTTAAACCACTCCTCTTCTGGTCCTTGCAAATCTTTTTATTGTGGATAAATCCACGTAACCCATGTTGTGGGTCAAATGGTGAGCTACTTCCTGAGGGGGATGATAGTTACTTGAACCACCCCTCTTCTAATCCTTACACATCTTTCCATTGTGAGTGAAATCCACTTAACCCATGTTGTGGGTCAAATGGTGAACTACTTCCTGAGCGGGATGATAGTTACTTGAACCACTCCTCTTCTAATCCTTACACATCTCTCCATTGTGAGTCAAATCCACATAACCCATGTTGTGGGTCAAATGATGAGCTACTTCCGGAGCGGGATGATAGTAACTTGAACCACTCCTCTTCTAATCCTTACACATCTTTCTATTGTGAGTCAAATCCACTTAACCCGTGTTTTGGGTAAAATGGTGAACTACTTCCTGAGCGGGGTGATAGTTACTTGAACCACCCCTCTTCTAATCCTTACACATCTTTCTATTGTGAGTCAAATCCACGTAACCCATGTTGTGGGTCAAATGGTGAGCTACTTCCTGAGCGGGATGATAGTTACTTGAACCACTCCTCTTCTAATCCTTACACATCTTTCTATTGTGAGTCAAATCCACGTAACCCATGTTGTGGGTCAAATGGTGAGCTACTTCCTGAGCGGGATGATAGTTACTTGAACCACTCCTCTTCTAATCCTTACACATCTTTCTATTGTGAGTCAAATCCACGTAACCCATGTTGTGGGTCAAATGGTGAACTACTTCCTGAGCGGGATGATAGTTACTTGAACCACCCCTCTTCTAATCCTTACACATCTTTCCATTGTGAGTCAAATCCACTTAACCCATGTTGTGGGTCAAATGGTGAACTACTTCCTGAGCGGGAAGATAGTTACTTAAACCACTCCTCTTCTGATCCTTGCAAATCTTTTTATTGTGAGTCAAATCCACGTAACCCATGTTGTGGGTCAAATAGTGAGCTACTTCCTGAGCGGGATGAAAGTTACTTGAACCACCCCTCTTCTAATCCTTACACATCTTTCCATTGTGAGTCAAATCCACTTAACCCATGTTGTGGGTCAAATGGTGAACTACTTCTTGAGCGGGATGATAGTTACTTAAACCACTCCTCTTCTGATCCTTGCAAATCTTTTTATTGTGAGTTAAATCCACGTAACCCATGTTGTGGGTCAAATGGTGAGCTACTTCCTGAGCGGGATGATAGTTACTTAAACCACTCCTCTTCTGATCCTTGCAAATCTTTTTATTGTGAGTTAAATCCACGTAACCCATGTTGTGGGTCAAATGGTGAGCTACTTCCTGAGCGGGATGATAGTTACTTGAACCACCCCTCTTCTAATCCTTACACATCTTTCCATTGTGAGTCAAATCCACTTAACCCATGTTGTGGGTCAAATGGTGAGCTACTTCCTGAGCGGGATGATAGTTACTTGAACCACTCCTCTTCTGATCCTTACACATCTTTTTATTGTGAGTCAAATCCACTTAACCCATGCTGTGGGTCAAATGGTGAACTACTTCCTGAGCGGGATGATAATTCCTTGAACCACTCCTCTTCTGATGCTTGTACATCTTTTTATTGTGAGTCAAATCCACTTAACCCATGTTGTGGGTCAAATGGTGAGCTACTTCCTGAGCGGGATGATAGTTACTTGAACCACTCCTCTTTTAATCCTTACACATCTTTCTATTGTGAGTCAAATGCACTTAACCCATGTTGTGGGTCAAATGGTGAACTACTTTCTGAGCGGGATGATAATTCCTTGAACCACTCCTCTTCTGATCCTTGCACATCTTTTTATTGTGAGTCAAATGCACTTAACCCATGTTGTGGGTCAAATGTTGAACTACTTCCTGAGCGGGATGATAATTCCTTCAACCACTCCCCTTCTGATCCTTACACATCTTTTTATTGTGAGTCAAATCCACTTAACCCATGTTGTGGGTCAAATGGTGAACTACTTCCTGAGCGGGATGATAATTCCTTGAACCACTCCTCTTCTGATGCTTGTACATCTTTTTATTGTGAGTCAAATCCACTTAACCCATGTTGTGGGTCAAATGGTGAGCTACTTCCTGAGCGGGATGATAATTGATTGAACCACTCCTCTTCTGATGCTTGTACATCTTTTTATTGTGAGTCAAATGCACTTAACCCATGTTGTGGGTCAAATGGTGAGCTACTTCCTGAGCGGGATGATAATTGATTGAACCACTCCTCTTCTGATGCTTGTACATCTTTTTATTGTGAGTCAAATGCACTTAACCCATGTTGTGGGTCAAATGGTGAGCTACTTCCTGAGCGGGATGATAATTGATTGAACCACTCCTCTTCTGATGCTTGTACATCTTTTTATTGTGAGTCAAATGCACTTAACCCATGTTGTGGGTCAAATGGTGAACTACTTCCTGAGCGGGATGATGGTTTCTTTAACAATTCCTCTTCTTCATAACTCATGGATCCACCCCACCCTTGGGTTATCGTATGGGGAGCTCAATCGTTCGCCCACCGTGGTACTCAGGTTGGCCAGAGACGGGATCGTCCTAGCCTGACCTTGGAAGAGGTCTACCGGCCTAGAAGTCACAGTGAACACACCAGCACATGTTGTCACCGTAGTTTTTTTATCAACGGATACTTTATTCCCCGTTGCCGAGGTCGTGGGTGAAGAGTCTTCACCATGAAGAGTATTTATGGTTTAGAGTCTAGTTTACAGTAAATATTAACCTCCGTAACAAAAATCTACACCTCGGACCAATATTAAAACACACGCACTAAAACTACTTGTGTGTTTTCTGATGGCCAAACCAAATCAGCTGCAATATTCACCTACTAGTACCAACAATAATGCTGTATCAAACAACAAACTCTTGTTTTACAGTTGGTTTCAGTCCCAAACCAAATACAAAAATTTGATCTACATTATAACTACGTAACAAAACCATCCACTTTTTATATCAATATTTATTGATTGAAAAATCATCATGATATAAGTCGAAATGAGTTTCAATTCCATCGGTTTAACTAAACTGTAACGTGTTATAAACCAATTAAAACTTAGGTATTAATAACTCAATAACATGATACCAAACGCACCATGGCAGTAGACCTGCATATTCAGAAAATTTAGAAGTGGTAATTACTTTTAAAGAATGGAATTTGGTGGTTATTATTGTCATACCTATAAAATATTTTCCCAAAAATAACATAGGACAATGAACCTATATAGTTTTGGAGTGTAGTAAGCAGCTGTTAAAAACTGCTGAAATTATAATCAGCTGTCATATGGTTTTGTTGGTTTATTGTTTATATTGGCTGTCATATTGGTTTATGTTTATGTTTATGTTTTTAAGTGGAAGTTTAAAGATTATTTAAAATGGATTGCTTTGAATGTTTTTTTTTTTTATAAAATAAAGTTTTATTTTTATTCACAGATCTAGTTTTTCAATTGGAGTTTTTAACAAATGGCGACCGTGACAGGACTTTGATTTTAGACTGGTTAATTATTAATTCAGTAAACAGTTATGGAAAAGTTAAAGAAAAACAGGTCTGTGGTAAGAGCTACAGTTACAAAGTTGTTAAAATGTACGGAAAATGAACAAGATGAGCAGGAAATAGAGACGAATTATATGATTTTAGAGAAGAAATTTAACTTATTAGAAGACTTGGATAAACAAATATATGACCTAATGCTTGAAGAAGATGTAGAAGAAAGTGACTTATTGACTGAGGTTGAGACTGCAGAAGACTATGTACATAAATTCTACAGAGCCAAGATTATCTGGGAAAGACGTTTGAAGGCAAAGAACAATGACACTGAGAGTACTGGTACTGAAGGTAGTTGGAAGTCTAATGAAAGTTCAAACTCAAAACGTAAGTTGAAGCTTCCTAAGTTAGAATTACCTAAATTTGGGGGTAACATTAAAGACTGGTTAAACTTTTGGTCGATGTTTCAAAAAATTGACTGTGATCCTAAGATTGCGAATGAGGATAAGTTTCAATACCTCATACAATCTACAGTACCAGGTTCCCGTGCTAGACAATTGGTTGATAGTTTTCCACCAACTGCTGCTAATTATACTAAAGCTGTAGATAGTCTTAAGTCTCGTTTTGGGAGAGAAGACCTTCTAATAGAAATGTATGTAAGGGAACTATTGGGGCTGATAGTCCAAAACTTAAACTCTAAGACTAAACTTCCTTTAGAAATGCTTTATGACAAAATTGAGTCACAGCTTAGAGCGCTCGAATCCTTGAATGTCACCTCAGTAAAATGTTCGGCAATATTGTATCCTCTCATTGAGTCATGCCTACCAGAATACCTGTTAAGGATTTGGCAGCGCAGTGGTACATGCGATAGGGATGATAATTTGAAGTCGCAGTTAGACAATCTCGTACTGTTCTTGAAAAAGGAGGTAGAGAATGAAGAACGCGTAAATATGGCTGTGACAAATTTTGGCATGAGCTCTGGATTGCAAAGTAGTTATAATAATCAAGGTAGACACAGTTATGTTAAGGACAAACCTAATCTGTCAACTCATGAAGTTTCTGTACCAACTGCACATGACCTAGTCAGTTTTCACGAGAAAAATATAGAATCTCCATGTGTGTTTTGTGGTAAGGAAAACCACAGAAGTGAAAATTGTCAAAGAGCAAAAGGTTTATCTTTGAAAGAAAGACAGAGGCTTTTGAAAAGTAAGAATGTCTGTTTTTCTTGTCTAAAAGTAGGACATCACTACAACAGATGCAGGTCAAATGTCAAGTGTCACAGTTGCGGACAAAATCATGTAACATTAATGTGTTACAAAGACCAACAGAAAGGCAAGGTGGATTTAAAGTCCAAAATTATTGATACAAACCAAAAATCAAGTGACGTAGAGTCAAGTGGTCCCTCTGTAGAAAATGCTTTATCTAACAACAGTTTTGTAGATGTTAGCCTGCAGACTGTAGTAGTCACGTTACGAGGAGTCAACCACACGAGAAAGGTACGTGCACTTTTTGACAGTGGTTCTCAACGCAGTTACATTCTTAAAAGTACTGCTCAAGATTTAGGTTACGTACCATTAAAAAGAGAACAAATTGTACACTCTTTGTTTGGTGGAACTTTATCTCAACCTAAAAACCACAATGTATATAAAGTTAGAGTGCAAAATTAAAATGGTACTTACGCGTGTAACTTTGATGTGATGGATGAAAATACTATTTGTAATGATATATCTCCTGTTAAATTTGTTCCTTGGGTAAAGGAACTTGAACAAGCTAACATACAACTTAATGATTTTGAAAATGGTGCCATAGAATTGTTAATTGGCGCGGATGTTGCTGGAAAACTAATGACCGGTCGTAACCTAGTCTTAAAAAGTGGGCTTGTTGCCGTGGAAACTCTCCTTGGTTGGACCTTAATGGGAAAGTACCCAACCACAAGGTCTAAATCTGGTAGCAGTACAATGACTGTAACTACACTGCTCATTAATAAATTTAGCATTTCAAATTTATGGGCATTAGATGTACTTGGAATAGAGGACCCAATGGAAAAAAGACACGTCAAAGACTAGAACAGGAGACAAATGAATGTATTGATGATCTAGAAGCTGCACAAGATGAAAAAAACCAAACGTACGACAAGAAGTCGGAAAGATCTCCTTAACTGAGTTTGAGTCAAAAAGACATTGCCTTAAGTTGACTCAAAGGTGGGGAGTGTGTTAAAAACTGCTGAAATTATAATCAGCTGTCATATGGTTTTGTTTTTGTTTTTGTTTATGTTTATGTTTTTAAGTGGAAGTTTAAAGATTATTTAAAATGGATTGCTTTGAATGTTTTTTTTTGATAAAATAAAGTTTTATTTTTATTCACAGATCTAGTTTTTCAATTGGAGTTTTTAACAGCAGCCATTAGTTTTATTGACATAATGAAGACACATATTTAAGTTATGAAGTTTATCAAGTTATGTTTATAAACAAAACTTGTTGGTTCACATTACACATAATAGCAAACACGTTAACTTTTGGTTTATTCTCAAGATATAAATTTGGAGTACCAAATTTTATTTAGTTAATATGTTTAGTTTTTAAAAGTTGTGGTGTTAAACACACTATAACCAAACCAATTAAATTCATGTTTATAAAATATTTTATTGCATTTAGTATTTTTATATAAATCACTAATTATTATTTTCACCACCATAATCTATCTTAATTTATTTATTTATTTAAACGTAAATAATAGTGTTACATAGTTTTGGTTCTTTATTTTTTATCATGTTCCTGTGTATTTTTAAGTCAACAGAGAAGTGACCGGTATATATGAATCATCCCCAGCCACAGACGAATAGCGTGATTGGGGATTACTTTAGTTTTTCACTTTGTTACTATAAATATATTACTAGGAAATAAAGTTGATTTGGAAACTGAGATCTAGAGATTTAGAGATTTTTATTTTTTATTTTATTTGAATAACATTTTTGATCTTCTCTTTTGCTGGTAAAGCCAAGTCAAACATCCAAAATACTAAATTTTTTTGCCTTTTTTGACTATTGTAATTTAAATGTTTGAAAAGATAATCAGGAGGAAACACAAAAAAAAAACTATTGAACCTCTAGAAACATTATAAAGCATGCATTGTTTTACTTATTCCAGCTTAAAAGTTAAATTTTAAAAAAGAAGAAGAAGAAACCGAGTGTTTTGGTACCAACCTATATTTATAGCTTATTTGTTAAAAGACAATATATAAGAACATGTGTTTAGGATTCTTTAAAAATCTGTAATATAAGCTTAAAAATTAGGGTTTATTGATTTTGATTGATCTTAATATCCTTACCAGAACTACAAAAATTAAGCTAATTTTAAATCGTTATATGATTATCGTTATTATGATTAGTTAACTAATTTTTTAAAAAGTTAAAAAGAATTTCTGATTTAGTGTTTTCTTATTTTTTACCCATTTGTTGGTGCAAACCATATCCCATGATCTATGGTAACAAACAGCCATAGATCTCTCGGGTGTGTTTGTCACTGTTGACAGGACCGAATAATATTCACCAGTGGATTAGCCAGGCTGGACTTGGAGATGGCTTTCCATGTTAAGATAAGAATGTGGTGAGCAATATAAGTAATGGCCCTTGCAAATCTTTTAAGTGAAAAGGTGCGTTTCCTGTTAGCGTACATTCCGGAAAGCATAATTTTTATGTTATAACCTCATGGAAAATAAAATTACTATTTTGGTTGATCAACCTGTTGTTCAAGTGAAAGTTTAAATGTTCCAGACTCCACAATTTAAAGAACTAAATAAACATAACACAAAAAAGTGAATTGCGAACTATGTTAATTTATTTTAGTCTTCCTCCGTCAATTAATCATCTAATAAACATAAACTGTACATTAAATCAATTTTCCCTAAGATTAAAATTGTACTTGAAAGGCTCTGAAAATGTTCTGGACAGCAATTTTCGAAATTGTCATGTTTTGAAGACACAAATTTCGTACGTTAGAATGGTCAGCAAATTTGGTTCAACAGTTTTTTCTTCAAAACGACTTTACATAATATTGTAATAGGTGTAATAGCTTAAAAAGTCTACAGAAAGTACATGACGACATGGAAATCACAAGTTACAAAAATAAATCAAAATATATTTTCCTTATAAACATTTAATGGATGACAAGTTTAGTAACAGTGCTGCTGCAGAGATGTTCTAATGTACGAGTCCGGTATTCCGACCCTCTGTATAACGGTGTAGGCGTTACCATAAAAGGCTTGTTCATTGGTGTATGAAGAAAATGTCTGCTCTCGACTCAGGAACCACACGGTGTCTGAAAAGGAACATGACCATAGATTATCATAAGTTAGATCTCTTCAGATGTTAAAAGGCCTATTTTGTAATCAACTAAAATGTAAAAAGTCACATGAAAAACTAAATAAAGTAGGCCTGGAATACATATATTTTGTGCAGTAAAATTTGTAGTACTTCATTTTAAGAATTCGGTACTTTGCATCAACATTTAGTGTATGAGGTAGTATTTAAACAGTTCTATCTTATATTTGTAACAATTCTTAAACAAGTTCGAAACGGTTTTGGGTAGGATTAATTAATTAGATGAACAACTTGAAGAGGAGAGAAATCCTATTACATGAGTGTTGGTGCCTCGGTGTATTGATGAAATCCTTCTTCAATGGTGAACGATTACTCTTGAAGGAAGTATTATATAGTCTTCTAACTTTTACAGTAGGTTTTTTTGCATAATTTTAAAATGGCTTTCCGTTGGTGAAGTTATTATGACAATTGATCTAACAACTAATGACAACTTTATATTAATTTATCATTTTTATATCAATTTGTAATACAACTAGGAGTACGCTTATTCTGCGCATATGGGGATGTAAGAACAATAGATCGACAACTATTATTTTATTTTGTAATGACAGATCTATCAATTCATACGTGCACATGTTAGAAAAAATAGGGATATCTTCAAAACGACTGTACATATAACATTGTAATAGAAAGCTATATATTGTAGGCTTAGTCATTATGAGGTTGAGAACCCACTAATGATCTTTGATTGGATTTATAATAAGAAATGCATACCAGGATGTTTTAGTAGGCTTGAGTTGCTTATTTTAACCAACGTCTATGCGCCAGACAGCAAGGAATTCGAAAAATCCCTACTGCTTAACACCACACATAATAAAGTCCGTATTTATTAAATATTATCTTTTTAAATGAATAAGCAACACAAACGAACTTATTATATCCCTATCTTTTCTAACATGTGCACGCATGCATGCATATGTGTAATTTTACAAAATAAAATAATAGTTGCCGATCTGTTGTTCTTACATCCCCGTTTGCACAGAATAAGCGTCCTAGTTGTATTATAATTTAATATAAAAAACGATAATAAAGTATTGAATAAGTAAAAGGAAGTAAAAATACAACTACAACTATAATATTTTCATGTTAAAAATTGTAGGATTAAACCATTCATGAGAGACGTTACTTAACTTCATGGAAATAAATTTAAACATTTAACATAAATCTCAAATCAAATGACGTAAGATCATAATTTCGTAGTTTTAGTTGGCACTTACAGTAATGGAAGAAAAGAAATGTGTTTTGGCAGGTGTAGACCACGGAGTAGGTTTCATAGTCGGTGTCCAGTACCCAGTAGGGGCCATCCACCGTCCACCCTGCTGATAAACTTGTGTCATTTATAAATGCAACTTAAAGGCCAGTTTAATATGCTAGTAATATGTTGGATGTATCTTACTTGTTAAACTAATGCTAATTTTTTAGGCATCCACAAGCCGAAGGTTACTGCACGGCTTGAAGTTATTGTCATCCACATTTCAAATTCAAGTTCTGCGTTACATTAAATGTTAACATTATATTATTACTTTATAATTACAGAGGGAATGACACCAGAGCTCTCTTGAGTTAGATTTGGTTGTTTTACATTATGTAAATAAAGAAAACTATTAATACTCTTGGGGTTAAAGGTTTTTGTTAATACTATCCATCACATTCCATTGTTTGCTGATATGATCCCAGAGATAGGTAGAAGCTACACGTCCAATATTTTAAACTTTTTAAAATATTTAGTATGAAATGTTTTAATTAAAAAACCGCAAATTTTCACATTCTTTATTTTTTCATATTAATAATCCAATATTTGACGTCCATAGTAAAACAAATTATATAAGTTATAATTATGTACATTTGAGTATAGTATAGTAATTTTTTCATAATTTATGTGCTATACCAACAAGTTTATGTATTAAATAACTTTCCGTATCAAGTTAAATGTGTCTAAATTTTAAAGCTTTATTATACTTTAAGGTCTCCCGAAATTAGTTTAAAAAATAAATGTTAACCCATACTTCAATATGTGAACATTCATTGAACAATATTTTTCACAGCGAAACAACACGAATTAGGGCTCTAATGTTAATGTAACACTGTGTTCTGCCGTAACTAGAATACTTTTACTTACAGCCAAACTTGAAGGATACGATAAGTTTTGCGTCTTTCTTATTTACATCCTCGAACTTCGCTGTGCCGTTGATCAATACCAGTTGGTTGTTACTGAAAAAGTTGAAAACTTTCATTTTTAATTTAATAATAATAATTAAAGCTGAATATTAACGAAATTTTTACATATGATTGATTCACTATGCTCTCGTATATCTATAACCAGAACCGCAGCAATAAGAATTTGGTTTTTACTTAATTATTTACCAACTTAGTAGTTTGACTATTGTTGATCCGTCAAAAAGATATATATGTATCTTTTTGACGGCTGTTTTCTATAATAATAATTTCTGGGCCGTTTTGGAGCCTAAATAAGCAATCTTCATTAACAAATTGAAAGCTATGAAGTTTTTAAGCTCCTAACAAAACATATCAGTTTATTTTGTATATGAAAAATTTGAGCATTGAGGTGATTAAATTTTCCTTTTTTTCAAAATATATAATACATTTATGCTTTTCCTACTTTTCTGAATAATTTTCAATGATACAAATTAATTTAAATTTAGTGAAAATTACAGTAGTTTTATACAAAAGTCAGTTTACAAAATGAATTGTATAATAGTTATCTGAACAATGGGTAAGTCGGGGATTAGTTATATAATAGTTGGGTGAGTCGGTGACGTAGTGTTTAGCGCGCCGGACTTCGGGACCATGGCAGCGATGTGGGTTCTGCCAGTGACCAGTGTCTTTTAAAAGTACCATTCTCCCCTGTACTGTAACGGCTCACCCCCTTACTTTGTCTAATACAGATCAATAGTCTATGTGGACGGGGCAAAGTAAGGTAAAAAGAGGCCTTTTTACCTTACTTTTTTTAAAGAAGAAACTAACAGAGTATAACGATGAGTTATTTGTTTCAACTTTATTTTGTCAATTTAACCATAATGAGCTAATTGACCATATTGATGCTTCTAGTCGGTATGTTGCAAATAATATTTACTAATTAGATATAATCTGTCCTGTAACTACCTGTTGTCTATTCCTGCGTTTCTAACGTAAAACACACCATTACTGTCCAGACTGTAGAAAGCGTAGACGCATCTCTTGTCGCCCTCCACCTCCTCCGTGTTGTAACCTGCTTGCTCGTACCAGCGACCTGTGTACTGTCCACCACAGCAAACACTATGAAATTATCTTTACTACTAAGGTAGAAACCAATAACCTAGGGTATAATACTTGTTGATTACAGTAAAAAATCCCATGGATCATAGAGGAGGATAATCAACAATAGACAGATCTCTTTGCCTCAGAATCCTGCAGTATTTCTATGCAGATAGACCAACTTTTTACTCAACCACTCAAAGGTATTGCTATAAAAGAAAGATTGGGTACATTTTATAAACTATGTCATGTATTCCATTATTTTAAACGTAATTTAACATAGTAGACCTTAAGAGTTCATTTATATCGGTAATCAGAGAATTTTTAGGTTTTATTCGTATGATCCTTATGCATAGTTTGACTGCTTCTCATTTCACGTTCAGTCATCAATTTAAAGCCCGGTTGATATTATCAAAATAGAACCTTTAAGTTTATGTTTATCAAAATATGTGCTCATCAACGTATGCTTGATGTTAGAATTTTCCGGATTAACACAAAGATGTAAGACAATCCATTTTTTTTTAAATATTTTTGGTAGTCGTAATAAAACACAAAGTATATATGATTTGTTTGACATAATTCTGAAAAACCTTATTTATGTCGCCATGAGAGTGGTAATCACTGTCTAGGTCCCCTATAAAATTAATTGTGGTCTCACTTGGTGAAAAAATCGATGGGAAATAAAAATAATAATAATAAGGACATTACAGCTCTCGTTAACGCTGAGTAATTGTATACTATGATGTTGAAGTTTTTTAATTGATTATTTTATTATTGTTTTTGGTCAGATGATCAAGTGTAGACAACTGGAGGTGCCAAAAACATATCATTTAATATTTTCAAAAGGTTACAAAAATGTTGTATTTTTATACTTACACTGGCGAGTTGAAAATCCTGCTTGACGGGTAGATCGGGACACCTGCCCCAGTGAGGCCAACTGAAGGCGTGCGACTGTAGCACGGCGCTCAGTAGCCACAGCAGGCACGTTAACAGTTTGACTGACCTTAGGAACACAACTTAGTCTATAAATCCCTGCTTTACGGGCAGATCAAAACACTTTTAACGTCTACTACCACTATTTTTACTGTAATAATATGAATACGAACAATAGACGAGAGACCTTGTGCTTTTATTACTAAGGAAAATAAAATAATTGATTTTCGCAATGGTTCAACGTAAATGTTTTTCGGAGCTGTAATAAATGAAGTTTAATTTAAGACAAATTTAAGAGAATTAAATGCTACTAAAAGATTCTTACCTCATGACTGTATATCTCAAAATGTGTTTGGTTTTAATCTTATTGCATGTTTGTGTTGGAGCACTTTAGGCCTCTAACAACAGTGGAGTACCAAGATAAGCAATATCAACGTGACATATTTCCTGCTTGTGTTGTCTTCTGGGAAGTATTGATAGTTCGTGTGAACTGGCTTAGTTCTATCTCGACGTTAACATCTATTTAGACGTTTTTTATTGGTCTATCTATTGCCTTCTACTTAGTAACTAGTTAGGATTTTAAAACTAATTGTTTTCTATCAAGTAATATTTTAAAGATGATTCTATTCAATAACTTGGTATACTTGAACAATATAAAACATTTTCAAATGAACGACTAAAAATTGAAAAGTATTTCATAACGTTAGTATAGAGTAAATATCACTTAATCGTAGCTATGAAGTTAATTATATCTTTATATTATATCTTTATATTAGTTATATATCAGCAAGCATTCCATTTATATTTAAATTGTAAATAAAAACCAAATTTAGAACAACCTCAAAGTTTGCAAATCTAAAGATAAAAAAGTTGAAGAATTTTAGTTAGTTAAGTTGAAGATCATACTTATTTTTAAATGTGCTAAATAATATGTTTTACTGACTTAAATTTGATGTAATCGAATTCCGTGTAGATTTATATTTTTTTATTTTTTTATTATTATAAAGATAGTAGCTGTCTCAGTGAGGCCGACTGAAGGCGTGCGACTGTAGCACGGCGCTCAGTAGCCACAGCAGGCACGTTAACAGTTTGACTGACCTGTGGGACACAACTTAGACTATAAATCCCTGCTGTGAGGCCAACTGAAGGCGTGCGACTGTAGCACGGTGCTCAATAGCAACAGCAGGCATGTTAACAGTTTGACTGACCTGTGGGACACAACATAGACTATAAATCCCTGCTGTGAGGCCAACTGAAGGCGGGCGACTGTAGCACGGCGCTCAGTAGCCACAGCAGGCACGTTAACAGTTTGACTGACCTGTGGGACACAACTTAGACTATAAATCCCTGCTGGACGGCCATATCGGGACACCTGCCCCAGTGAGGCCAACTGAAGGCGGGCGACTGTAGCACGGCGCTCAGTAGCCACAGCAGGCACGTTAACAGTTTGACTGACCTGTGGGACACAACTTAGACTATAAATCCCTGCTGGACGGCCATATCGGGACACCTGCCCCAGTGAGGCCAACTGAAGGCGGGCGACTGTAGCACGGCGCTCAGTAGCCACAGCAGGCACGTTAACAGTTTGACTGACCTGTGGGACACAACTTAGACTATAAATCCCTGCTGGACGGCCATATCGGGACACCTGCCCCAGTGAGGCCAACTGAAGGCGTACGACTGTAGCACGGCGCTCAGTAGCCACATCAGGCACGTTAACAGTTTGACTGACCTGTGGGACACAACTTAGACTATAAATCCCTGCTGGACGGCCATATCGGGACACCTGCCCCAGTGAGGCCAACTGAAGGCGTACGACTGTAGCACGGCGCTCAGTAGCCACATCAGGCACGTTAACAGTTTGACTGACCTGTGGGACACAACTTAGACTATAAATCCCTGCTGGACGGCCATATCGGGACACCTGCCCCAGTGAGGCCAACTGAAGGCGTACGACTGTAGCACGGCGCTCAGTAGCCACATCAGGCACGTTAACAGTTTGACTGACCTGTGGGACACAACTTAGACTATAAATCCCTGCTGGACGGCCATATCGGGACACCTGCCCCAGTGAGGCCAACTGAAGGCGTGCGACTGTAGCACGGTGCTCAATAGCAACAGCAGGCACGTTAACAGTTTGACTGACCTGTGGGACACAACTTAGACTATAAATCCCTGCTGGACGGCCATATCGGGACACCTGCCCCAGTGAGGCCAACTGAAGGCGTACGACTGTAGCACGGCGCTCAGTAGCCACATCAGGCACGTTAACAGTTTGACTGACCTGTGGGACACAACTTAGACTATAAATCCCTGCTGGACGGCCATATCGGGACACCTGCCCCAGTGAGGCCAACTGAAGGCGTACGACTGTAGCACGGCGCTCAGTAGCCACAGCAGGCACGTTAACAGTTTGACTGACCTGTGGGACACAACTTAGACTATAAATCCCTGCTGTGAGGCCAACTGAAGGCGGGCGACTGTAGCACGGCGCTCAGTAGCCACAGCAGGCACGTTAACAGTTTGACTGACCTGTGGGACACAACATAGACTATAAATCCCTGCTGTGAGGCCAACTGAAGGCGTGCGACTGTAGCACGGCGCTCAGTAGCCACAGCAGGCACGTTAACAGTTTGACTGACCTGTGGGACACAACATAGACTATAAATCCCTGCTGTGAGGCCAACTGAAGGCGTGCGACTGTAGCACGGTGCTCAGTAGCCACAGCAGGCACGTTAACAGTTTGACTGACCTGTGGGACACAACATAGACTATAAATCCCTGCTGTGAGGCCAACTGAAGGCGTGCGACTGTAGCACGGCGCTCAGTAGCCACAGCAGGCACGTTAACAGTTTGACTGACCTGTGGGACACAACATAGACTATAAATCCCTGCTGTGAGGCCAACTGAAGGCGTGCGACTGTAGCACGGCGCTCAGTAGCCACAGCAGGCACGTTAACAGTTTGACTGACCTGTGGGACACAACATAGACTATAAATCCCTGCTGTGAGGCCAACTGAAGGCGTGCGACTGTAGCACGGTGCTCAATAGCAACAGCAGGCACGTTAACAGTTTGACTGACCTGTGGGACACAACTTAGACTATAAATCCCTGCTGGACGGCCATATCGGGACACCTGCCCCAGTGAGGCCAACTGAAGGCGTACGACTGTAGCACGGCGCTCAGTAGCCACATCAGGCACGTTAACAGTTTGACTGACCTGTGGGACACAACTTAGACTATAAATCCCTGCTGGACGGCCATATCGGGACACCTGCCCCAGTGAGGCCAACTGAAGGCGTACGACTGTAGCACGGCGCTCAGTAGCCACAGCAGGCACGTTAACAGTTTGACTGACCTGTGGGACACAACTTAGACTATAAATCCCTGCTGGACGGCCATATCGGGACACCTGCCCCAGTGAGGCCAACTGAAGGCGTACGACTGTAGCACGGCGCTCAGTAGCCACATCAGGCACGTTAACAGTTTGACTGACCTGTGGGACACAACTTAGACTATAAATCCCTGCTGTGAGGCCAACTGAAGGCGTGCGACTGTAGCACGGCGCTCAGTAGCCACAGCAGGCATGTTAACAGTTTGACTGACCTGTGGGACACAACATAGACTATAAATCCCTGCTGTGAGGCCAACTGAAGGCGTGCGACTGTAGCACGGTGCTCAGTAGCCACAGCAGGCATGTTAACAGTTTGACTGACCTGTGGGACACAACATAGACTATAAATCCCTGCTGTGAGGCCAACTGAAGGCGGGCGACTGTAGCACGGTGCTCAATAGCAACAGCAGGCATGTTAACAGTTTGACTGACCTGTGGGACACAACATAGACTATAAATCCCTGCTGTGAGGCCAACTGAAGGCGTGCGACTGTAGCACGGCGCTCAGTAGCCACAGCAGGCACGTTAACAGTTTGACTGACCTGTGGGACACAACATAGACTATAAATCCCTGCTGTGAGGCCAACTGAAGGCGGGCGACTGTAGCACGGTGCTCAGTAGCAACAGCAGGCACGTTAACAGTTTGACTGACCTGTGGGACACAACATAGACTATAAATCCCTGCTGTGAGGCCAACTGAAGGCGTGCGACTGTAGCACGGCGCTCAGTAGCAACAGCAGGCACGTTAACAGTTTGACTGACCTGTGGGACACAACATAGACTATAAATCCCTGCTGTGAGGCCAACTGAAGGCGTGCGACTGTAGCACGGCGCTCAGTAGCAACAGCAGGCACGTTAACAGTTTGACTGACCTGTGGGACACAACATAGACTATAAATCCCTGCTGTGAGGCCAACTGAAGGCGTGCGACTGTAGCACGGCGCTCAGTAGCAACAGCAGGCACGTTAACAGTTTGACTGACCTGTGGGACACAACATAGACTATAAATCCCTGCTGTGAGGCCAACTGAAGGCGTGCGACTGTAGCACGGCGCTTAGTAGCCACAGCAGGCACGTTAACAGTTTGACTGACCTGTGGGACACAACATAGACTATAAATCCCTGCTGTGAGGCCAACTGAAGGCGTACGACTGTAGCACGGCGCTCAGTAGCAACAGCAGGCACGTTAACAGTTTGACTGACCTGTGGGACACAACATAGACTATAAATCCCTGCTGTGAGGCCAACTGAAGGCGTGCGACTGTAGCACGGCGCTCAGTAGCAACAGCAGGCACGTTAACAGTTTGACTGACCTGTGGGACACAACATAGACTATAAATCCCTGCTGTGAGGCCAACTGAAGGCGGGCGACTGTAGCACGGCGCTCAGTAGCCACAGCAGGCACGTTAACAGTTTGACTGACCTGTGGGACACAACATAGACTATAAATCCCTGCTGTGAGGCCAACTGAAGGCGTACGACTGTAGCACGGCGCTCAGTAGCCACAGCAGGCACGTTAACAGTTTGACTGACCTGTGGGACACAACTTAGACTATAAATCCCTGCTGTGAGGCCAACTGAAGGCGGGCGACTGTAGCACGGCGCTCAGTAGCCACAGCAGGCACGTTAACAGTTTGACTGACCTGTGGGACACAACATAGACTATAAATCCCTGCTGTGAGGCCAACTGAAGGCGTACGACTGTAGCACGGCGCTCAGTAGCCACAGCAGGCACGTTAACAGTTTGACTGACCTGTGGGACACAACTTAGACTATAAATCCCTGCTGTGAGGCCAACTGAAGGCGTACGACTGTAGCACGGCGCTCAGTAGCCACAGCAGGCACGTTAACAGTTTGACTGACCTGTGGGACACAACTTAGACTATAAATCCCTGCTGTGAGGCCAACTGAAGGCGGGCGACTGTAGCACGGCGCTCAGTAGCCACAGCAGGCACGTTAACAGTTTGACTGACCTGTGGGACACAACTTAGACTATAAATCCCTGCTGTGAGGCCAACTGAAGGCGTGCGACTGTAGCACGGCGCTCAGTAGCAACAGCAGGCACGTTAACAGTTTGACTGACCTGTGGGACACAACTTAGACTATAAATCCCTGCTGTGAGGCCAACTGAAGGCGGGCGACTGTAGCACGGCGCTCAGTAGCAACAGCAGGCACGTTAACAGTTTGACTGACCTGTGGGACACAACTTAGACTATAAATCCCTGCTGGACGGCCATATCGGGACACCTGCCCCAGTGAGGCCAACTGAAGGCGTACGACTGTAGCACGGCGCTCAGTAGCAACAGCAGGCACGTTAACAGTTTGACTGACCTGTGGGACACAACATAGACTATAAATCCCTGCTGTGAGGCCAACTGAAGGCGTACGACTGTAGCACGGCGCTCAGTAGCCACAGCAGGCACGTTAACAGTTTGACTGACCTGTGGGACACAACTTAGACTATAAATCCCTGCTGTGAGGCCAACTGAAGGCGGGCGACTGTAGCACGGCGCTCAGTAGCCACAGCAGGCACGTTAACAGTTTGACTGACCTGTGGGACACAACTTAGACTATAAATCCCTGCTGTGAGGCCAACTGAAGGCGTGCGACTGTAGCACGGCGCTCAGTAGCCACATCAGGCACGTTAACAGTTTGACTGACCTGTGGGACACAACATAGACTATAAATCCCTGCTGTGAGGCCAACTGAAGGCGGGCGACTGTAGCACGGTGCTCAATAGCCACAGCAGGCATGTTAACAGTTTGACTGACCTGTGGGACACAACATAGACTATAAATCCCTGCTGTGAGGCCAACTGAAGGCGTGCGACTGTAGCACGGCGCTCAGTAGCAACATCAGGCACGTTAACAGTTTGACTGACCTGTGGGACACAACATAGACTATAAATCCCTGCTGTGAGGCCAACTGAAGGCGGGCGACTGTAGCACGGTGCTCAATAGCCACAGCAGGCATGTTAACAGTTTGACTGACCTGTGGGACACAACATAGACTATAAATCCCTGCTGTGAGGCCAACTGAAGGCGTGCGACTGTAGCACGGCGCTCAGTAGCAACAGCAGGCACGTTAACAGTTTGACTGACCTGTGGGACACAACATAGACTATAAATCCCTGCTGTGAGGCCAACTGAAGGCGGGCGACTGTAGCACGGCGCTCAGTAGCAACAGCAGGCACGTTAACAGTTTGACTGACCTGTGGGACACAACATAGACTATAAATCCCTGCTGTGAGGCCAACTGAAGGCGGGCGACTGTAGCACGGCGCTCAGTAGCCACAGCAGGCATGTTAACAGTTTGACTGACCTGTGGGACACAACATAGACTATAAATCCCTGCTGTGAGGCCAACTGAAGGCGTACGACTGTAGCACGGCGCTCAGTAGCAACAGCAGGCACGTTAACAGTTTGACTGACCTGTGGGACACAACATAGACTATAAATCCCTGCTGTGAGGCCAACTGAAGGCGTGCGACTGTAGCACGGCGCTCAGTAGCAACAGCAGGCACGTTAACAGTTTGACTGACCTGTGGGACACAACATAGACTATAAATCCCTGCTGTGAGGCCAACTGAAGGCGTGCGACTGTAGCACGGCGCTCAGTAGCAACAGCAGGCACGTTAACAGTTTGACTGACCTGTGGGACACAACATAGACTATAAATCCCTGCTGTGAGGCCAACTGAAGGCGGGCGACTGTAGCACGGTGCTCAATAGCCACAGCAGGCATGTTAACAGTTTGACTGACCTGTGGGACACAACATAGACTATAAATCCCTGCTGTGAGGCCAACTGAAGGCGTGCGACTGTAGCACGGCGCTCAGTAGCAACATCAGGCACGTTAACAGTTTGACTGACCTGTGGGACACAACATAGACTATAAATCCCTGCTGTGAGGCCAACTGAAGGCGGGCGACTGTAGCACGGTGCTCAATAGCCACAGCAGGCATGTTAACAGTTTGACTGACCTGTGGGACACAACATAGACTATAAATCCCTGCTGTGAGGCCAACTGAAGGCGTGCGACTGTAGCACGGCGCTCAGTAGCAACATCAGGCACGTTAACAGTTTGACTGACCTGTGGGACACAACATAGACTATAAATCCCTGCTGTGAGGCCAACTGAAGGCGGGCGACTGTAGCACGGTGCTCAATAGCCACAGCAGGCATGTTAACAGTTTGACTGACCTGTGGGACACAACATAGACTATAAATCCCTGCTGTGAGGCCAACTGAAGGCGTGCGACTGTAGCACGGCGCTCAGTAGCAACAGCAGGCACGTTAACAGTTTGACTGACCTGTGGGACACAACATAGACTATAAATCCCTGCTGTGAGGCCAACTGAAGGCGTGCGACTGTAGCACGGCGCTCAGTAGCCACAGCAGGCACGTTAACAGTTTGACTGACCTGTGGGACACAACATAGACTATAAATCCCTGCTGTGAGGCCAACTGAAGGCGGGCGACTGTAGCACGGTGCTCAATAGCCACAGCAGGCATGTTAACAGTTTGACTGACCTGTGGGACACAACATAGACTATAAATCCCTGCTGTGAGGCCAACTGAAGGCGTGCGACTGTAGCACGGCGCTCAGTAGCAACATCAGGCACGTTAACAGTTTGACTGACCTGTGGGACACAACATAGACTATAAATCCCTGCTGTGAGGCCAACTGAAGGCGGGCGACTGTAGCACGGTGCTCAATAGCCACAGCAGGCATGTTAACAGTTTGACTGACCTGTGGGACACAACATAGACTATAAATCCCTGCTGTGAGGCCAACTGAAGGCGTGCGACTGTAGCACGGCGCTCAGTAGCAACAGCAGGCACGTTAACAGTTTGACTGACCTGTGGGACACAACATAGACTATAAATCCCTGCTGTGAGGCCAACTGAAGGCGGGCGACTGTAGCACGGTGCTCAATAGCCACAGCAGGCATGTTAACAGTTTGACTGACCTGTGGGACACAACATAGACTATAAATCCCTGCTGTGAGGCCAACTGAAGGCGTGCGACTGTAGCACGGCGCTCAGTAGCAACATCAGGCACGTTAACAGTTTGACTGACCTGTGGGACACAACATAGACTATAAATCCCTGCTGTGAGGCCAACTGAAGGCGGGCGACTGTAGCACGGTGCTCAATAGCCACAGCAGGCATGTTAACAGTTTGACTGACCTGTGGGACACAACATAGACTATAAATCCCTGCTGTGAGGCCAACTGAAGGCGTGCGACTGTAGCACGGCGCTCAGTAGCAACAGCAGGCACGTTAACAGTTTGACTGACCTGTGGGACACAACATAGACTATAAATCCCTGCTGTGAGGCCAACTGAAGGCGTGCGACTGTAGCACGGCGCTCAGTAGCAACATCAGGCACGTTAACAGTTTGACTGACCTGTGGGACACAACATAGACTATAAATCCCTGCTGTGAGGCCAACTGAAGGCGTGCGACTGTAGCACGGCGCTCAGTAGCCACAGCAGGCACGTTAACAGTTTGACTGACCTGCCAATTTTTTTTAGTATTTTTGTTTATTTGGTTTGGTCGTCCCTCAGAAACGACGAGTGATTTTTATGATAATTATTCAAGTTCATTTCATGTTTTTTAAAGTATGAATGGTCACAAAATTCAAACCCTGCCGATATAATATTATAACTTAAATCTTTTAATTTCTTTAGCAATTTGATAAATGTAAAACAATTATTTTGTTAGTTTACTAATAGTTAACAATACGTATCATATGATTTTATAATATAGTAGGCATATTTGAAATAAAAAAATAAAAATTGTAAAAAATTGTTTAACATTATTTCCATTTAATTTTATTGCAGTTGTCTTGCCAATAATTATTGGTATAATTTTGCTGACTGAGAGTCCAATTTAATTTGCCAGAATCTGGAATTTCTATCTAATTTGCTCAACACTAGAGAATTACCTTTCGACCAAGTGTTTCTTCAACCTATAGCAATAAGACCTTTTGTCTCCTTACGTTATTTAGTTTGTTAGATCTAAGCAGAGTCCAACGTTCCTATTAGTTTTTGGTACCACTGTAATGGTAATTTTCGGTGTAACAATAAATTTTGTACAACCGAACGTCTTACCAAGATAGCAAAGTCGAGCGGGGGTAGTTTCCAGGGGTCAGAAATGATTCACGGGATAAATCAGAATTATTTGATCAGGTATTTTAAATAGCAATTTAATTGTTTCGCTAACTTTAATTACTTACACTCGAAAGCTAGTGAGGTGTCAACTCAGACAGCCTATATCGTCAATGACGCAATTTGGGTTGGCTCATCACCGCTGACACCTCGAGGGGATCGTAATTTAGACTGGTTTTAAATTTGGTCAGATTCGTATTTAGAGTGATTTTCAATGGATCAATTTCACAAGAGTTAAAATATTCGGTCAACAATATTACAAATAAAATCGATGTAATCGGTGATATAATAAAAAAAATGAATTAATTACGTACTGGACGTGAGGTCGGATTTACGGTTGTGTAGGTGTCAACCAGTCGGCTGGGACACCACAAGGACGGTATGATTGGGTTCGGGTCCAGAATGTTTAAAAATGGAATTACTCTTGGAATTTAATCGAGCTCCGCTAGGGGAATCGGGCTCTAGGATTCGTTAATGGGAGATAGTGGAAGAGGGTAATTCAAGCAATAAGCAGTATAGCAGAAATACACACAAAATAAAAATAAGAGTATATGCAACTATAGCAAAGCAAGCTGTTAATCGTGTAGGCTATATAATACCAACCAAATTACCTAAGCACAGCTACTAAAATACAATGTGCAATAACTACTATTACTGTATATCTAGGTAATAGAAAAAAAAATAATTATTTAATTTGGTGAAATAGGACGACAGTATTAAGCTGATACTGTATCCCAAGGATAGATAATGGATTGACGGGTACAAAAATATGGGTTATTTACTTCTATCTTATAATTCAAAAACAGTAATTTGGAATCAAATAATATTCTTTGTGGAAAAATGATATTATTGTATAATCCAAGGAAAATTTGTTTGGGCGGGATCAACAGGGTTAAATCTGTTAATCCAGGAAGAGGTATATGGTAAAGAAAATTTTAGAACCTAATTCTGCTTAACCAAGGAAATAAATTATCGGGATCGGGAAAAAAATTAATTATGAAATTAAATCGTCTTTCAAGATAAAAAAAATCAGGCCACTCTGGCAAAAGATTTAAATAAAACAAAATGCAAAAAATTTAAATGGAGAAAATAAATCGAATAAATGGTCGTGAATCGAAGCTTATTTAATTAGTAAAGAATTACTAATTAATATACAATGGTCGGTTCCTACCTCGTGGAGGAATTCGTAGTTTTCGTCAGGATCGGGTTCGAGACAAGAAGGCTGAGACCAGCGACGGGGTGGTTATATTACGTAGGCTCGCGCCTGCGCACTCGGAAAGGGTGCAGCGCCCCGTGCCGGCCAATCACGTGGCTCGCCGCCGCGCACCGCTCGGCCGGGCTGCCGGCGACGAGGGGCGGGAAATTTGAATGAGCGCTCAACACGACCATTTATTAATTGTGCAAACATAAACTTCGTACTTCAAAAATCTTTCATAAATCATTTGGGTTATTAATCTACGTTAATATAAATAATTTTCCAATACAAAATAAACACGTTACACTCCCCACTCAATTCGGGGTAAAAAAAGAAAAAGGAGAAAAAGAAAAAAACGTCTGACTTTGTATAAAAATAAAATAAATATTCTTATTTAAAAAAAATATATAACAGCCAAAAAAAATATCACAGTGGACTACAATGAAGAATATACACAAAATTCCAACATAACATTTTAAATACTTTTCCAACAAATACCGTGGGATTATCACAAACCACGCACTTATGCATAGTTTGTGCAAGGAGTGTGTAAAAAAAGGAAATATGGAACACCCACAACACAGAAGGTGGCGTGTTCCTAAGGGAAAGTTTAGTGGAAGGGTAGGCAAGCGGAGCTAGCACCTAACTGTGGTATATTTTTAAATCTTTGGCATGTGCTCGGCCGATTTCCTTACCCTTTATGTCGACGAGTTTGAAAATATTTATGCCAATTTTGTCCCCTATTACGTATGGACCTTCGAATTTTGGTGCGAGTTTGCCAGCAACAAAGTCCACTGCAGAAGATAGAACGTGTGTTCGTTTTAACACTTGATCGCCAATCTTAAATTGGTTTTCCCGCCTCCGAAGGTTATAGTGGCGTGCTTGCCTTTCATAAGCGAGTTTTAGATTTTTATTGCACATTTTCATTATCTGAGATAGTTTTTGTAATCTCGTCCCGTGGGTGTCGTTGTTTTCAGTTCGGTTTGTCGAAATAAGCGTTTGGCCATAAATTGATTTGGGGGCTTTTAATTCCCTGCAAAGAGTTAGCATTGCTGGTGTGTACTTAGTCGATTCGTGTGTCGATGTATTTAGTGCAAATTTAAATTGATCAAGGTACTCGTCCCAACTTCTATGGTCATTGCGAACGTACTGGGATACCATAGTTTTTATTACACGATTTGCCCGCTCAGTGGAGTTTGATTGGGGACTATATGGTGCAGTAAACTTGTGTTCAATATGCCAATCTTTTGTCAGGTCACTGAAGATTTTTGACGCATATTGTGTTCCATTGTCCGATAATAAAGTTTCTGGGGCTCCAAAGCGGTATAGGATTAATTCACTGAACTTTTGCACTACCTGTTTTGCCGTGGCATTCTTTAACGGTGCCATTTCGATCCATTTGGAATACATGTCTTGAAACACTACAATGAAACGGTTTCCTCGTTTGGAACGGGGAAGTGGGCCGATAATATCGCTAGTTATTACGTACCACGGACCTTTTGGGGTGCGAAAATACATTTTTCCGATAGCCTTTTGTTGTTCAACTTTATAGCGTTGACAAGTGTCGCACGTCCGTACATATTGTTTCGTATCATTACGCCAACCAGGCCAAAAATATTTATCATTTACCCTCTGGATGGTTTTGTTTATCCCTAAATGACCGGCAATGGGACTGTCATGAGTTTCATTGAATATTTCTGCTCTTAGCGCCTCTGGAACACATAGTTTCCATTCTATTGTTGGGTCCGCATTTTCTGATGATTTCCTAGTAAACCTCCTATATAGCTTTCCTTCCCTAACTGTATAATTTTGATACATCGCAGGGTTTGTCTTCAATTTTGTTAACATCTTGTAATACCATTCCGAATTCATATTGTCCGTATTTAATTCGCCCGTATTGTCCAAATTCTCGGTGACATAACACTCCATATTTTCCTCTGAGGTTTGCTCACTATTCGTACATGGATTTCGGGACAGTGTGTCGGCTACAGTGTTTAAGGTTCCTTTGCGATATTGAATTTCTACGTCATGTTGCTGTAGCTCGAGCATCCAACGAGCCAATCTCCCTGACGGCTTTTCAAGCGACATGAGCCAACGTAGTGCTTGATGGTCAGTAATAGCGGTGAATTTACTACCTTCTAAATAAGGCCTAAATTTACGTACAGCCCAAACTAACGCTAAACATTCTTTTTCTGTGACTGAAAATTTTCGTTCACTGTCAGATAATAGGCGACTGGCAAACGCAACCACAGTTTCCTTCTTATCTATTCGCTGGAACAAAGAAGCGCCTAATCCATAGTCCGAGGCGTCTACCTGTAGAACAAAAGGCTGTGAAAAATCGGGACAGTTTAAAACGGGTGCTTGCGCAAGTGCAACTTTTATGTCATTAAATGCCTTGGTCTGTATTTCGGTCCATTCCCAACGATGATTCTTTTTCAAAAGTTTGGTTAATGGCGCAGTTAACAATGCAAAATTTGAAATGAATCGCCTGTACCAGGAGGCTAGTCCTAGGAAACTTCTCACTTGTTTTACTGTTTTTGGGGTGGGAAATTCATGAATTGATCGCACCTTTTCAGGGTCTGTTTGAATACCTTTCTCGTTTACAATGTGCCCAAGGTATTTAAGTTCCTTTTTACAAAAGTGACATTTGTCAGGGTTTATCTTTAATCCAGCGGTACGTAATTTAGCAAAAACATCCTTAAGCAACTGTAAATGATCGTCAAAAGTACGGGAGACGAGCACAATATCATCAAGGTAAGCAAATCCGTGAGGTTCGTATTCTGGACCAATTATTGTATCTAATAGGCGTTGAAAAGTGGCTGGAGCAGAATGTAACCCAAAAGGCATTACTTTGAAATGGAATAAGCCCCGTGTGGGAACTGTAAATCCGGTGATGAGGCGGCTGTCTTCAGCGAGCGGTACCTGCCAATAACCATCTTTTAAATCAAGCGTACTTATATACTTTGCATCTCTCAATTTTTCAAGAATATTATTAATCCTCGGTAAGGGGTATGCATCTTTAATACTAAGTGAATTTACTTTTCTTAAATCCAGGCAAGCTCTGTAACGTCCTGAAGGCTTTTTTACCAATACTATGGGTGAACTCCAAGGGGACGTGGACGGTTCAATGACGTTTTCCGCAAGCATACGGTCGATTTCTTCGTTTAAAATCGTTTGCATATTCGGATTTAACGGATAATATCGTTGTTTTACAGGTTCTACTCCCGGTTTGAGTTTAATTTTATGTTCCACAAGCTTAGTTGGTCCTACTACATCTTGAAATTGTAATAATTCATCATCTAAGAATTTGTTTAATCTCTGGTTTTCTTCCTCGGTTAACTGCGATATAACACTCGTGTGACACATATCTTGGTCTATCGCCTGGTCATTTAAACTTTCCCTTACGCTTAGATTTAAAGTTATCAGCTCTAGAGACCTAATCAGATCCATTCCAATTACAAGTGGCGTTGATAGTTTCGGGAGGTATAACGCCTTGATCGTGTGATTTTGAGAGTTGATTTCTACAGGGAATTCGTAAGCTTCAGTTATTTCTGCAGTTGATCCTTCGGCCATATTTACATTTAATTTTACACTGTGTGGTGGGATTTGGTTCCGCTGTAGCCAATTTACTACTCTCTCGCCAATTAATGTTATCATGGAGCCTGTATCTATTAATGCACAAAATTTTTCTCCGAATATTTGTACGGACAAAAATGGTCTACTATCGGGTCTCTTTGTTTCGGCACACACATTTTTGTTAAAATTCGTAACAAACTCTAACCAGACGTTCCAGTCGTTGGAGGTGGTTTTACAGTGTTGAGACTCGGCACACCCCCGGTTCTCCGGTCTCGATTGTCGTTTCCCGAGCGGCATGAACAGTTCACAGTTCTTACACCGATTTTCTTACAATTGAAGCAACGAATAACTTTCGGTTCGGGACAGTCATTGAATCTATGGCCTTCACGCTCGCAGTTCCAACATGTAGGGATTGTCTTATCTTTATTTTCTGTTCTGGGCTGAGTGCTAGTAGTAGTAGGTTCTCGGGCTCGTATACCACTAGAATGAGGTTGGGAATAGGTTTTCGGTGAACGGTAATTATTCTGCTGGTTACGAAATACCCTGTCACCCGTTTGTGTGTTTGTCTCATTTTTTTCCTGAGATATTGCTAAGGCGTCTACATGATGAGGGCGTGAACCACGGTTTTTACCAAAATAAGCCGTTTCGGGGATCCAAGACTGAGCTGGGTTCGGTGGAGGGCGGAAATTCTTTTTCTCACGTAAATAGCTTTCATAGCCCTCGGCTTGACGGATCAATTCACTAATTGAATGAAAACTATCTCTCCTTACCATCAATTTGTATTCCGGCCGCATATTTGTGTATAGTTTGTTTAACATTTCGTTTAGACTGTATTTCCCACTTCGGCGAAACAGAGTAGACAACGCCACAATGTATTTGCGAATAGATTCGTCCTCTCCTTGAGTCCGGTGATTTATTTCATCGTCAAGCCTTCGCTTATAGTCTGGTGGCAAATATTGTTCCTCAAAACTGCGCAAGAAATCGTCATAAGTGTGCCATAATTCTTTGTTATTACGATACCAAAATAAAGCATTGCCTTTAAACAACTCGGGTAACGCCTTTAGTAACAACTCGGGCTTTACATCATATGATTCAGCTAATTCTGTGAGTCGCTCAATAAACGAAATGGGATCTTTGTCGCCGTCAAATTTGATGCTCCATTTCCTAATTTGATTACAAATCTTCGCCAATTCATTACGTCCATCTTTTGTTTCATCGACTGACGGGTTATGATGACTACTAAAACTGTGGTTATGAGGGGTCGTATGGGGCCACGGGTGTTGTGTGCTCGTTTGGAACGGTGGATAGGACAGTTGCCAAGTCGTAGGAACCGTTTGGGGTACGACTAGCATCGAGGAAGTTGTAGGTGTTGGCGCAGCCCAAGGCGGAGGAGCGGAGACCACAGGACCTTGGGGCCCAGGACATACGTTATAGGTCGGTTTATGGGTGGGTTTTGGAAGTGTGGGAAGTGAGAGTGAGGTGTATGTTGGGTCGCCTGTACTGTATGTTGACGCATTGGTGTGTAGTTTATTCAGTCGTAGCAAAGTCTCCTGAACCGTGCGAAAATCTGTGTTAGGAGGCAATCCTAGTATTTCTCGTATACTGTGAGCTTCCGAACCTGACGTATTGGTGTGAATTGCCGGGATAGAACCAATAACACTAGTTACAACCGTCGTTTGTGAACTAAGACGAGACGAAGGGAGAAAACTCGCCGACTCCTGTTCGGTTACAGAGGCAATTTCCGAGCTATATCCGGTTCTCAAGAAATTAATAAGCCGCGGACGGAGCTGTGCGACAGTTCCTTCTGGGTCTAAGTTATATTTTAACAGTTCCTGCTGAAGTTCATATTTCGGTATGGTATATACCCAGCCAACTCGGGGATCATTGGCAGTGGGTGAAGGATTAAATGCGGAAGTTGGTACAGTGAGAGATTCTGTTACCAAAGGAAGGGAAACAGTCGGGGTCGAGGTGATAGTCGGAGTTACATCAGTCGTTGTCACAGAAATCGTAGTCGGTACGACAGTTGTCTTACTTGGTGTCGTAGAAGGATGAGTCGAGGAAATAGTCTTAGGTGTTGACTGAGTGGTGGGAACAGATTTTGATTTGGTTTTGTCACCCCCAGTAGCACCAATTTCCTTAGGATCAAGAACGTTTAAGAATAAAAGGATTTTAAAAGGTCGGAGAAATAATTTCAAGTTATACAACATCTTGGTTTGTCGTTAAAGCTGCTAAATTCATAAAGATTTATACTATATATCGTCCCTGTTCGGGCGCCATGAATGTAATGGTAATTTTCGGTGTAACAATAAATTTTGTACAACCGAACGTCTTACCAAGATAGCAAAGTCGAGCGGGGGTAGTTTCCAGGGGTCAGAAATGATTCACGGGATAAATCAGAATTATTTGATCAGGTATTTTAAATAGCAATTTAATTGTTTCGCTAACTTTAATTACTTACACTCGAAAGCTAGTGAGGTGTCAACTCAGACAGCCTATATCGTCAATGACGCAATTTGGGTTGGCTCATCACCGCTGACACCTCGAGGGGATCGTAATTTAGACTGGTTTTAAATTTGGTCAGATTCGTATTTAGAGTGATTTTCAATGGATCAATTTCACAAGAGTTAAAATATTCGGTCAACAATATTACAAATAAAATCGATGTAATCGGTGATATAATAAAAAAAATGAATTAATTACGTACTGGACGTGAGGTCGGATTTACGGTTGTGTAGGTGTCAACCAGTCGGCTGGGACACCACAAGGACGGTATGATTGGGTTCGGGTCCAGAATGTTTAAAAATGGAATTACTCTTGGAATTTAATCGAGCTCCGCTAGGGGAATCGGGCTCTAGGATTCGTTAATGGGAGATAGTGGAAGAGGGTAATTCAAGCAATAAGCAGTATAGCAGAAATACACACAAAATAAAAATAAGAGTATATGCAACTATAGCAAAGCAAGCTGTTAATCGTGTAGGCTATATAATACCAACCAAATTACCTAAGCACAGCTACTAAAATACAATGTGCAATAACTACTATTACTGTATATCTAGGTAATAGAAAAAAAAATAATTATTTAATTTGGTGAAATAGGACGACAGTATTAAGCTGATACTGTATCCCAAGGATAGATAATGGATTGACGGGTACAAAAATATGGGTTATTTACTTCTATCTTATAATTCAAAAACAGTAATTTGGAATCAAATAATATTCTTTGTGGAAAAATGATATTATTGTATAATCCAAGGAAAATTTGTTTGGGCGGGATCAACAGGGTTAAATCTGTTAATCCAGGAAGAGGTATATGGTAAAGAAAATTTTAGAACCTAATTCTGCTTAACCAAGGAAATAAATTATCGGGATCGGGAAAAAAATTAATTATGAAATTAAATCGTCTTTCAAGATAAAAAAAATCAGGCCACTCTGGCAAAAGATTTAAATAAAACAAAATGCAAAAAATTTAAATGGAGAAAATAAATCGAATAAATGGTCGTGAATCGAAGCTTATTTAATTAGTAAAGAATTACTAATTAATATACAATGGTCGGTTCCTACCTCGTGGAGGAATTCGTAGTTTTCGTCAGGATCGGGTTCGAGACAAGAAGGCTGAGACCAGCGACGGGGTGGTTATATTACGTAGGCTCGCGCCTGCGCACTCGGAAAGGGTGCAGCGCCCCGTGCCGGCCAATCACGTGGCTCGCCGCCGCGCACCGCTCGGCCGGGCTGCCGGCGACGAGGGGCGGGAAATTTGAATGAGCGCTCAACACGACCATTTATTAATTGTGCAAACATAAACTTCGTACTTCAAAAATCTTTCATAAATCATTTGGGTTATTAATCTACGTTAATATAAATAATTTTCCAATACAAAATAAACACGTTACACCACCACCAAAGCTGAGCATCAGGCCGTGGAGTTTTCCATGAAACTTGTGAAATCTAACCCATGTTTTTAAGTTCTGACTTGACATTATCACCCAAAGTAGAAAGAACTACATTCCTGGGTCTGCTTAGTACTACTGGACGTGAATTGTCCTCTAAATCTATTGTATAGTAGGGGTTTTACCATCACTAAAACACTATTCAAAATGTTTTCCTACTTCTTTTGTTTACACTTTATTTCCATCTCCTTTTCTTATTTCTTGGTATTTTTCGCATACAGGGTTAGGCAAAAGTCTGGATACCCCCAGTTAACTTTTTAACGCGTTGCAGTAGGAAAACCAAACTCGGCACATGTTTACAAAATCAAAAACGGCACTTTTTCATCAACTACACAATTTTGCCCATGCCCCCAAAATGGGGTATTTTGGGGGCAGCCCCAAATTTTCAAATGTAAACCCCTATCGAGTGACCCCTCATTTTAAACGGTTTATCAAGAGAAATTAAATGGCGCAAACCGGAGGTCGATATCTCACCCCTAACCAAAATGGCAGCCATTTCAAAATTTGACATGGGCAAGCAAGTATAAGTATGGACACCCCCAATTAATTTTTTAACACGTTGCAGTAGTAAAACCAAACTCGGCACATGTTTACAACATCAAAAACTGCACTTTTTCATCAACTACACAACTTTGCCCCTGCCCCCAAAATGGGGTATTTTGGGGGCAGCCCCAAATTTTCAAATGTAAACCCCTATCGAGTGACCCCTCATTTTAAACGGTTTATCAAGAGAAATTGAATGGCACAAATCGGATGTCGATATCTCATCTCTAACCAAAATGGCAGCCAATGTAAAGTCAATTTACCCTTCTCGAATTTTAAAATGGCTGCCATTTTGGTTAGAGATGAGATATCGACATCCGATTTGTGCCAATCAATTTCTCTTGATAAACCGTTTAAAATGAGGGGTCACTCGATAGGGGTTTACATTTGAAAATTTGGGGCTGCCCCCAAAATACCCCATTTTGGGGGCAGGGGCAATGTTGTGTAGTTGATGAAAAAGTGCAGTTTTTGATGTTGTAAACATGTGCCGAGGTTTTACTACTGCAACGTGTTAAAAAATTAATTGGGGGTGTCCATACTTATACTTGCTTGCCCATGTCAAATTTTGAAATGGCTGCCATTTTGGTTAGGGGTGAGATATCGACCTCCGGTTTGCGCCATTTAATTTCTCTTGATAAACCGTTTAAAATGAGGGGTCACTCGATAGGGGTTTACATTTGAAAATTTGGGGCTGCCCCCAAAATACCCCATTTTGGGGGCAGGGGCAAAGTTGTGTAGTTGATGAAAAAGTGCAGTTTTTGATGTTGTAAACATGTGCCGAGTTTGGTTTTACTACTGCAACGTGTTAAAAAATTAATTGGGGGTGTCCATACTTATACTTGCTTGCCCATGTCAAATTTTGAAATGGCTGCCATTTTGGTTAGGGGTGAGATATCGACCTCCGGTTTGCGCCATTTAATTTCTCTTGATAAACCGTTTAAAATGAGGGGTCACTCGATAGGGGTTTACATTTGAAAATTTGGGGCTGCCCCCAAAATACCCCATTTTGGGGGCAGGGGCAAAGTTGTGTAGTTGATGAAAAAGTGCAGTTTTTGATGTTGTAAACATGTGCCGAGTTTGGTTTTCCTACTGCAACGCGTTAAAAAGTTAACTGGGGGTATCCAGACTTTTGCCTAACCCTGTATTTCAATACTTATTTCTTCAGAGTTCTGCATCTTTACATTTTTGTACTCCATTGTTTACATCAGTGAAAACAATAAACCAATTGAACATGTAGAAGCAAAAGCCTACATAACCTCCAAAAGAATAAAATTTAAGTCTATAAGGACATAAAAAATACGATGGAGTATTTTACAATCCAAATATTGTGTTTATTTTTCAAAACATTAAACTCATTAATTGATAGTTATACAAACATATGTGTAAACAAATTTTCATATATAACTCGTAAGTTTAAAAACATAAATTAAATCATCTCTGATAAATAAACACTCTTTATAGTATAGCAAGCAAAATTGTATTAAAGTATCAGCTTAAATTTTACTGCTTTATTAAAAAAGACTCAAAATCAATTGTCCTTGAATTAATTTGTATCTGTCAGATCATAGAATTAAAGTTGTCTGTTTTGTTTACCAAACACTTTGTACATCAGCAGTGGTGTCAAATTTTAGTGTGGGATATGGATCATCTGAAGCAGTAAACAAATCGACAAAACCACGTCTTTAGATTGGTCTAAATAAGGTCGGCTTTAAAATGAATTGTCCGTGGGATACTATATTTTTCTATCATTTAGGACCATAATAAATCCATTGACACCAAAACGGCCATGATCCATTCAGTAGTTTTCTCTTCAGTCCCTTTAATGCATTTTATTATATAAGATATTGATGGGCATTTAAAATCCCTTACATCAAAAGGTTTATATTTGCACAGTAAATCTTTACTCCAATAGAAATTTTCGAGGATAAAGTGTTTACTGCTATAGTGTATAAACACAATAGCAGTTACGACAACAAAAGATGTGGGCCAGACTAACAAGGAGTACTAGAACCACCACAACAGGGCCAACAGCCAAACCGACTCGAAGAGGAGAGAAATCCTCATAAAACAGAGCAATATATATATATAGAAAAAAATTTAGGAGTTTTACCACAAAAAATGAACATGATATAAACTATATACGAGGATATAGTTTATCGTTCCCAAACTCGTACGTAAGGGTATATAGCAGGAAAACGTTTATCACGTTGATAACATTTAGATTTTGTCTTATGTGGTATTGCTGGTTCACGTGTTGTTTATTTGGTTTCTTTAATCGGTTTTTTAATATTGCTAGAGCACGAGTTTTTAAACCGATACTGTACATTATAAATTAATAAAATTTAGAAATAGCAATAATTTACTTTTACTTTTTCTTAGCATTTACTCCATATATTTTTGTTGTTAATGTATATTTGTCTTTCGCAAAAACTTTCAACTTACAAGAATTATGATCTATTATGAAATCATTTTTTTATGTATTCTCAATTTGTTGAGTCTCAAAATCATTCTAATTATCATTTCTATCTAATTAAAAGTCTTAAGTTATTCCACTTAATGCTTTATTTCCCATAAGTGATTTTTTTATGAAATATATGAAAATACGTCACGGTGTAAAATTAAACGCTAAAATAAACATTTGCGATCTCTTTTTACAAAGCTAAATCCAGGGCGCTAAGCCATTGCATTTCAGCTTCACTTTGTTGTAATTTAAGGAATGCAAAAGAAATTAAATCTTCTGAAAATAACCAAGACGACGATTTCGGGTATGACAGTTTTATAGGATCAGTCGACTAATTAGTTTAACTAAAAAATGGTCTGCGTCTGTAAAACTAAATAGTGTATCTTTTGATGCTAAGATAGACACAGGATAGGATGTCTGTGTCTTACCACAGTCTCTTTATAGACAGAAGTTTTCTATTTATTCACTTAAGTCCAGTCACAAAACATTAACCAGATAACATTCTACCTTCTCGTGTTGGAGTTATTACTAATGTAAGACCGCCTTCTAACGTGAAAGAGCTTAGGGGAATTTTGGGAATTATTGTTAGCTACACAACTAAGGCCCCTCGCTATTACATCATCAAAACACAGGATGGTCAACACAGGAGAAATAGCAGCGCATCACATCCTCTCCATGTTAAAATTCAAAATACTCCTTTTACCGACTTATATCATGCCGATGCTGACTCACCACTAAGACGAAGCCAACGACGGTACATACAAACAAGTCCAGAGACCAAATCATGGAAGAAGGGATGTGTTATTAGTCATATGCTTAATATGTTTTATATATATATATATATATATATATATATATATATATATATAGTTGTTTTTTTACGGTTTTGTGGTAAACATGAAGTCTTTGCTATGTCCTTAAATAAAGAACTTTCAATACTATTTTCTAAGGTTACATATTAAGAGTCATCTTCACCCCTGTGCCAGTAGCCCATTGTTGCGCAGTCGGCAATGTTAACCATACGGCTTTCAATGCAAAAATTGTATTTGATTCCCCTGTTTCGGCCGCCGTTGTTCAACCGATTCTCTTTCAACTTGGTAAGTGTTTAGTTGAATAGTTATATTAGGTCCCTCATACCTCGAAATTTTGAAAATTCAACAAATATTACTCTCTGTGACGTCGCAAAATAACTCGATTTTCCTTAGTAATATTTCAAAATTTAGTAAAATTTTCGAAATTTCGAGGTATGAGGGATTTAATATAACTATTCAACTAAACACTTACGAAGTTTAAAGAAAATCGGTTGAAAAATGGCGTCCGAAACGGGGGAATCAAATACCATGTTTTGCTTTAAAAGCCGTATAGTTAACATTGCCGACTGCGCAACAATGGGCTAATGGCCCATGGGCTACTGTAAAGGAGCCGACCTGGTAGAAAAAAATCATCATGGTGTAGAGCAGACGGATCTTACTCGGAGATTCTGAGAGAGCTGCTTCTTAGTGCGGTCTGAACCAGTAGATGTCGAGACAAAGCACGCTGCAAGTGGCCTGAAGGGTGATTGCACTAAATCATCAACAGTCCAAATATATTCAAATGATATAGGCCCTCTCACTTCATGTAATAAAATACCTTGGTAGTAGCACTCAACATTGATCTCAACTGTGTATTTTCTGCCGAAGACGCGGATCGGTAGAAGAAAATCATTACAGCAATTCAAAGTCAGCTTTATAACTTTTGTTGCGTTTCGGATATGAAACGTGAAAACAAAACGTAAGTCAAGTTACATTATAATATTTACCATTATACAATTGATTGAATAAGCGGATGAAGCAGTGTTGCTTCGGATAGGCTACGTTATTTTCGTAACGACACCATATTACTCATTTTTATATTTTGATTCACTAGTTAGTAACAAACAATTAGAAATTATCAATTTAACAATAATTATCAATCGAGGTAAATTTGCAACCACAAATTATGCCTTTCTTCACTTTTAAATTTATTTTTGCTGCAATTGTTGAGATAAACAATCTCCAACGCAAACGAGAACTGTTGTGTTTTCCTGTAGCATGGCAACACTTGCCAAAAACATATTAACATTGTTAATATTTAACACTTTGTTAACCGAGGTTTCCTCCCTAGCGATAACAGCGGTTGTCACAGAATTTGGCACCATTGCTCTTATGGGATATAGCTCACCTGTGGAACTACAGACATCTTGGCCGAATAGTGACTTTTTTATCCCAGTTTGGACGGGGACAACTCCTTGCTTTTGCCAAACCTGTGCAGAAGTATGCAGGGACCTCACTGTAAAGATGACCTCGTGCAAAATCATTATGCTGACACAGCTCAAAACACCATAAGAGTTGTGTTAGGTGGATTTTTTATTCTGTCTCGTACATTTTCCGACATGAAATTCAATCTTTGCGAATTTCCATGATGAACAGCAAGATGAAATACAGGGGGGACCACTTTCGATTGAACATGAATGCTATGAAGAAATCTGGAACCAGGAATTAAATTTAAATCAGTTTTTAATCATGTTAAAACTTAAATTCATATAAAATTAAACTGTCCTCTATTTCATAAATTTAAAATGCAATCAACAAAGGTTTAGTGAATAAAACTACCTGAAAATAACATAAGCGAATTACGTAGATGAATAAATATATTACTGTAAATATTGAAACAAAAAGAAGAGTTATTCTTATTTACAAGGAAGTTGCGCGCTAAAGTAAATTAAACCTATGGTCAAACTAAAACCAGTTTTCAAAGAGAATAAAAATCTCCATTGCCACGTATCGGACAGCAGACGTTGAAGTGTTCTAAAAGACTGTTAATATACATTGACAGTTCAAAGTAGCATTGAAATTGATTACATGTTTCCAAGAACTACTCCGCCTAGCCCCTCCGGAAACACCCAAAACATACGCGATGAACAAAGGCATCTTGATCTATTCAAACCATTAAACCCTACCCAGAAAAGTGAAGGTTTTGACGTCCAATAGATTTCTTAGATTGATGACGTTTATCAATCAATCTCTTTCGACAGATTATCTCTAAGTTAGTTGTGGTGTTATATTATTGTAATTTAAACTAAATACACAAAACAGCATGTTTTGTGAAGTACCATTGACGCACATGATTTGATATCTTTAGGCAACTACGTAAGTAGATATTGATATATTATACAAAGGTATCAAGGCAGTAAAAATAGTATTAAGAAAGAAATGCATTTGAAGGTCTAGAAAGAAAACGGATGAAGAGTTCATGATAATTTTGGTGCCAATAGATTTTTTTCTCGTGCTTTAGATGGTGGAAAAATATTAAGCCACTGATGAATGCTTTATTTACTACCATTTTTTACTGTCCTAAGTGTTAAATTTACATTTAAGACAAATTTTCTGATCTAAAGCACAATTATTTAAACAAATCAGACAAGTTGACATATAGTAAATCAAATAAACCGAAACTTTGCAATCGTATTCAAGTTAGTAAATAAAATATTTCAAATTATATCAGTCGAAAATATTCGACTGATGCTAACACAAGACTTTGGCTACTATCTATCTACTATATATTTGTCAAATACCACTCACTGACTTGTAGTTTTGGAGAGTATCTCCAAAACTACAAGGCCTAGAGGGATAAAACTTGGAGTGTACGTTCATCTTTGCTAAAAAACGCTCACTAAGAAACGGTTTTGCAAAATTCGGTCAGGGCTCCACCCCGCACGACTTGAAAATTTCGTTACAATGTTATTCTTGTGGGAGATTTTTAATACAAACCAAAGCAACAACGAATCTCCAAAAGTAGAGAGCGTGTAGGATTGAAATTTAGTATAGACGTTCCTTTCTACCCATTGATGCTCACTAAGAAACGGTTTTACGAAATTCCTGCAGGGCTCCGCCCCACACGACTTCAAAATTTCGTTACAATGTTATTCTTATGGAGCACTTAAAATACGAATCTAGGAAACAACGAATCTCCAAAACTATAGGACCTACAGGGTTGAAATTTGGAATGGAAGTTCCTCTTTGTCTATAGGTGCTCACTAAGAAATGGTTTTGCGAAATTCCTTCAGGGCTCCGTCCCACACGACTTCGAAGATTTGATGCAATTACCTGTTGAAGATTCAAAGCTATCAGCTGTTAGTGAAATAATACATTTATAGGATGACATAACCATATGACAATATTTTTATCTTTGTAAACAATTTAACTGGTGTAAAAATGTTTTTTAGTTAGAATTTAGGTTAGGTTTAATCTACTTTGTCAAATACCACTCACTCAGTATCATCGAATTTTTATAACCATAGGGTATAGGGGGTTGAAATTTGCCATGGACGCTCCTCTGTGTAACAAAAATGTTCACTAAGAAACGGTTTTGCGAAATTCTATCAGGGCTCCGCCTCATAGGACTTCAAAATTTCTATCTAATGTTATTCATAGCTAATTTTTAGTTCGAATCTAGGAAACAACGTATCTGAAAAAGTATAGGATCTATGGTGATGAAATTTGACATGGACTTTTCTCTTTGCTCATATGTACGTGCTCACTACGGAAATGTTTTGTGAAATAATATCAGGGCTCTGCCACACTCGATTTCAATTTCGGTTTAATGTTATTCTTATGGCCAATTTTGAATATGAATCTAGGTAACAACGAATATGAAAAATCAGATCACCTAAAGGTTTGAAATTGAAATGGAAGATACACTTTGCCCATAGGGACTCACTAAGAATCGCTTTTGTAAAGCATCTCTTTAGGACTTCGCCCCACGGGACTTCAAAATTACTTTTGGGCCCTACGGGTTGAATTTTGGCATGGACGTTCCTCTTTGCTCATAAATGTTCACTAAAAAACTCTTTCACAAAAATCACTTCAGGGCTTCACCCCACATGTCTTAGAAATTTCAATATAATGTTACAATTATGGCCAATTACAATACAAATTGAAAGAAACAACGGTTCTATAAACCATAGGGCCTACGGGGTTGAAATTTGGAGTAATCTCTTTGGCCATAGGTGCTCGATAAAAAGTGGTTTACACATTGCCTTCAGGGCTCTGCCTCAAATAGTTTAAAAATTACTATAGTGCATACAGGGTTAATTTTTGGCATAGATAGTCATCTTTGCTCATAGGTATTCACTACGATACTAGATACTGGAGGGGAACCAATAAAAATACTCGAAGGACCTGAGGTAAAATCTTAAAAGGAAATAAAGACCTTGAAAACAGCGATGAGATGAAGGTATATTCAAAACAAGAGTAAAGAATGTTATAAACAATGACATGTGAGTTAAAATACAAATATTGAAAAGATATGATAGTGAAAGTAAATTATTAAAATAATGGGTTGTGATTTGCTCCGAGTATTACTGTATATGAATTTAACAAATACGGTTTTGGAAATATAGTTTTTGAAGTCCTTTAGGGCTCCACCCCACTGGTCTTAAAAAGTACTCTATGGCCTACTGGATTAAATTTGACATTGATGTTCCTCTATGGTCATGGGCATTCACTAAGAAACGATTTTGCAAATTTCCTTTAGGGCTCCACCCTACAGAACCTTTAAGTTACCATAGATCCTACGGAGTTAAAATTGACGTGGACACTCCTGTTTACTCAAATGTACTAAGAAACGGCTTTGAAAAAATAGTTTTGAAGTCATTTAGGGCTCCACCCACTGGACTTAAAAATTACTCCATGACCTACGGGGTTAATATTTGACATGGATGTTCCTCTTTGCTCATAGGTAGTCACCAAGAAACGGTTTTGGAAATATAGATTTTGAACTCCTTTAGGGCTCCGCTTCACTGGATTAAAAAAATCACTCTATGGCCTACGGGGATAATATTTGACATGATCGTTCCTCTTTGCTCATAGGTGCCCCGCTCACACTATTTCAATGTATTAATCGTAATGTATATCAGTAGGGGGTTATAGCCGAAGGTAAGGAAGGGCGGGATGAGCGGGATGAGCCCCCCCCCCCCCGAGACCACCCAAGTTGCGGACCCCCCCCCCCGAGGACCACCCACGGCGCGAACCCCCCCCCCCCCGAGACCACCCCCCCCCCCCCAAATAGTAGAGGTGTTTGGTGCAGTTTTATTTATTTTTTTTTTATTTTTTATTTTTTTTTATTTTATTTTTTTTTTTATTTATTTTTATATATTTCGTACATTCTCATCTACATAATTACTTTCCCGCCTTAACGCTACCCACGTCATCAACGCTAGTTACATAACCGTCCGCCTGTCCTTGAAACTCGCGCGCTATTTACAAAATGTCGCTCACCTCAAACACTGCAAGTAAGCGTTTCACTCAGTCTTACACAGTCACTAGTGCGGTACAGACATGAGCGCGTCCGGATTAATAGACGACTACTTGAATGCATTCATGGCCGACATCAACGCTGCGGACGACAACGCTACAGTTGAACAGATACCAGTTCCACCATCACCGAGGCCTAAGAAGAGGATAAGACCTACGCCTAAACCTAAAGTGGAAGAAACAGCAAAACCAGGATGGGTTCCAAAACCGTCAGACGACTGTCCCATCGTGTCGTGGCTTGAAAACGGACAATTTTATGCGGTGCAGAATCCATCAAACAGCGGACCAGTGCTTTTAAAAATGGAAATGTATGACGGTTCGGATATGGTGTACAGATGCGGATTATTTATAGACAAGAACAGTGAATTATACGAGAGCGTCAACCAGGTAGTGGACAAGTCAGAGAATATGTGGATTAATAAAGCTACGGGAGTACCGAAGATTAGCGGCTTGACGCAAACAGTAACACGATACAGTAAGACAGTAGAGAAACCGAAAAAGCCAGTGTTAAAACCGAAAAAGCAAGCTGCGCGTAGAAGACCCACCAAGAAAACATTGTAGGAACAACGTCTAGACACTGTGGAATGCAACCTCATCAAACACCTGCGCTCATAAAAAATCCATGATGGCCGCCACCCTTCTCGACCACCTGCACAAACAAAAGAAGCGGAACGACCCTTCTCGAATTTCATCGACCACCTGCATCCGGCCACCTGCACAAACAAAAGATTGGACACCTGCGGGACGACCCTTCTCAGATTTCATCGACCACCTGCGCAAACAAAAGAAGATTTACGATGTCTAGACACTGTGGAATGTGCCAAACACCTGCAAGACGACCCTTCTCACGTTTCATCGACCACCTGCACTGAACACCTGCGCACATAAAAAATTCCAAGATGGCGTCGTGGGCAACAAAAACCGAACGGACGAACTGTCCGAGCATCATTCTTCGCCTGGAGACCACTTCGACTAGTCGCATCATCCACATACTCTCTCATCATTACCATGTCGAGCATCAGCAACATGACTTCAGAGTCCGCACCTGGTGTAACGATGGACCTGCGAACATCATTGAACACCTGCAAATCCAGCTCTCCGGCCTACACCCGCCTGTCTGATCTGCGAGAGGAGTGCAGCTATGCGATCAGCGGGATGGAGCGTGTGACTACTCCATTCGGCGAGACAGTCGTCGTCATTCTCGAGGGACAAGTCGGCGATGATTTCTTCCTACGAGTCTACCTGCCCAGGTGTTTCAACCAAGTCCTGAGCGATCACGACATCGAGCGTTACAACAGCGGCTTCGGAGATCGCCTTCGTCTGGTGAAGCGCAGTCCACTTCCAGGCAGTAAATTCACACCGTTGGAATTTTTGTAAAGCAAGAAAAAGAAGACTCAAGATTTAATTAACCTTTATAAATTTTGATAGCTTTCGTAAGCAATAAAAATCCATGTACATTACAGCATAAACTAATGTCTTTTATTTTAAGATGAAACCCCAAACCTTTATTTTAAGAAAAAGTGTGTGTGTTATTAGTTTTAGTGTCAGTAGCAGTCATGAGCTTGAAGTGGCAACATCCATTCTCAGCCATTGTGGCTGGTCCTTCAGGTAGTGGTAAATCACATTTTGTGTCCAAGTTTATTGAACACATAGATGAAATGTGTGATGTAAAATTTACCAAAATTAACTGGCATTATGGTAGTGGTGGAGGAGGAGGTGATGTAAGTAATTCCAAAATAAACCACATTGAGGGTTTACCAGACTTGAGTGATTATGATGGTAAGGAACCGATACTGGTTATAATTGACGACATGATGCGTGAGGCAGACGATAGAGTGGTGGATCTATTCACGAAGGGTTGTCATCACCGTAACATCAGTGTGTTCTTCATTACACAAAATCTTTTTCATCAGGGTCGTGGGCAGAGGGACATCTCACTAAATGCTCACTACATTATATTTTTTAAAAATCCCAGGGACAGAGTACAAATCAGATATTTAGCCAGGCAGATATATCCAGACAGCCCAAAGTTTATAGAGGAAGCTTACGCTGACGCCACGAAACACGCGCATGGCTATCTGCTTTTGGATTTGAAACAGTCGACATCCGAGGACATGAGAGTACGCACTTGCATATTTCCCGAGGATCGTGTAAACTATGTGTACTTGCCAAAGAAAAAATAGCTAGTCAGTTGCAATCATGTCGTGCTTGAAGAAGGATGCACCGCTGCTCAGAGCGCTGATACACGCAACACCCAAGGAACGCAAGGCACTGTTAAAGGTTTGTGACAAGAGTCGCATTCGTTCAGTCTGCGAGTGCGCCTATAACGTGCTACGTGGGAACGTGCCTCTGTCGAGTAAGACTAAAAGCCAGTTGAGCAAACATAAAGTGGCTCTGAGACGCTTAGTAAGACAAGGAGAGTGTTGGGGAAAGAAACGAAATTATCTAGTGCAGAAAGGAGGTGGAGTTTTTATTCCATTACTGTTGGGCACAGTGTTACAGGCAGCAGTCAGTAGTGCATTAGGAAAGTGAAATGGATGTCCAGACAAAAGCATTTTATTTGACTTTACTTAGCGGTACGCCCCGCTCAGCAAAATATTATCCGAAAAATAACACGTCTGATTTCACCGTACAACTATTGAAGTACATTTGCTTGGACAGTAGAGATTGGGAAGTAGCGCTCGTAGAAGTACATTACCCATGTTCGTTCTCAACAGTAGGGTCCGATGCTTTGCTACAAGTAGTTGGTACAAAAAAGGAAGAACCCAAGAAGTCTGTGGGAAAAGAAGGTAAATCAGTCAACAAAGAAGGTGAATCAACCATCAAAGAACCGACCAATAAGAAACCCAAAATATTCGCACACTTCGAAAGACCGAAACCCGGATACTACAATTCAGTTGAAGAATTGGTGGAAAACATCAATGGGCTGAATTATGTAAAGAAAACTGGAACTATATTCAGTCTTGACGAAGCAAAGCGTCTTAAAGTATCGTTAGGAACTGCGTTGGGACCTGTCACAAAAGTAATTTATTCCCAATCACTCGCACTTCAGTTGGGAACAGCATCGACAGATGATATAATATCTGAACCAAGTTTACTTAAGAGTACTAGACCGGCTAATTTAAATCTTGGTTTACCAGCACTTATGCTCGTGCACTGCGATCTGGTTGAAGAACAAATTTTAAGCGATGATCGTATACCACTATTGAGGATTATCAATATATCCCACTCGATAAATGATTACGGAACGTACAAGACGGCATACATAAGTGATCCGCACTACGTGCCGGTGAGAAAGAAGACATTCGAAAGTGTGAGAATTTATGTGAAGGACATCTTAAAGCGAAATCTCTCATTCCGTCACGGAGCGTTGACCGTTAAACTACACTTCCGACCGGCCGCCGCTGCTGTAGATCAATAATGGAGCACGCAAAGAAGATGGCCATCGTCCCGCAAGAGCTTATTGAGCGTTTACAGTCTACATCATCAGCATCATCATCATCGGAGAAGACATCAAACAATTTGTCCACTACGGAAGGACTGGATGTGGAGATGCAGAAAATAATGAATAACAAGAATATAGACGATAGTGAAAAATGGAAACTGTACAATCAGGCGTTGCAACGTTTCTTACACTTTGCCTCTAATAATCGCCAGCCGATTAATATTCCAATCGTGGATGCGACATTCAGTGATGATGCCCAACACCCGACACGGGGTGCAGCGGAAGGGCCAGTCGATGAGATTGTCGAAATGTTCTCAAAGACATACAGGAGTGACGCCCGCAATCTGTTACGATTTATGAAAAAACCCGATAGTCGAATCAGTTGGGATATCAACTACTCGGTGTTTATCGATGGTCGAAAACTACCGAATGCAAATATAGTTGATATTTTGAATAACATAGTGAGAGTTCGAATGACCGAACGTATACCGCCAGGATGGATGGAAGTGATGACCGCTTTGAAAGAAATGAATGTACCTCTAGAATTTATAAATAATACCAGAGCGTTACGGGAATTGAATGACACATTCAAATCATCATCGCGGATGACCAGTTCACCGAGTGCACCATCACCGCGCAGAACACCGATGCGAGAGCGGCTACGTTCGTGGGCGGTAGTGAAACGAGGAGCTAAGGAGCGGCGCGGTGAGACATCATTACAGAGAACATTACGTGAGGTCGATGATTATCTAGCGAAAACACCGATTGAAGAAGCGGCGACCGGCGGCTATGCTACGTCAACTCCTGCAAACAGGGATGAATACCAGTGGGAAACGGAGCCGCTGGGCTTTCTAGACAGGTGGGAACCGTATCCGGCCAAGTGAGTATGGATCGTCTCTATTACAACCCCGGCGAGCCCGGCGCGTTCGGCGGTGTCGCACCGCTAGTGCGAGCTGCACGCAAGAGAGATATTTCAAAGTCGAAAGTAATCGAATGGTTACAATCACAGGATACTTATACATTACACAAGCCTGCCCGTAAACGCTTCCCACGCAATCAGTACTCTGTTTTCGGCCCGTATGAACTGTGGCAAGCGGACTTGAATGATATGCGAGGATTGAGTAAATACAACGATGGAGTCAATTACCTGCTGACCGTGATAGACGTGTTCAGTAAACGTCTGTACGTGAGAGCGTTGAAGAGAAAGGAAGGTGCAGAAGTGGCAGTGGCATTCGATGAAATATTCAAAGAAGCGACTAAAACTCCACGTTGCCTCCAGTCTGACAAAGGAACAGAGTTTACCGGCACCAAGACCAGACAATTATTCAAAAAGTACGGAATAAAATATGTGACTACGCAGAATCCCGATGTTAAAGCGGCAGTAGTGGAACGCGTGAACCGCACGCTAAAGTCTCGCATGTGGCGTTACCTGACTTACAAAAACACTTACCGATATATCGATGTACTGAACAAACTGGTGAAAGCATACAATGCCAGTGAACACAAGAGTCTCGGCGGTGGATTGCGCCCCATCGATGTGAAAAATGATCGGACGATAGCACAAGTGCTACAACGCATGTACAGTAAAATTCCACGTCGTGTTAAGCCCAAACTCAAGATTGGTGACACTGTACGCATAGCAAAGGAGAAGGGTACATTCGCCAAAGGCTACGAGACCAATTGGAGTAACGAAGTGTTTACTATTCGTAAAGTGAACACTCTGATGCCGTTGCCCATGTACACGCTGGCGGACCTCAAAGGTGAAGTTTTGACCGGCCAGTTTTACGAACACGAATTACAGAAAGTAATCTATCGGAGTGATCAGCTATTCAAGATTGACAAAATTCTGGACACTCGTGGCAGAGGCGCCAGTAAGCGTTATTACGTCAAGTGGCGAGGATACGGAGACGAGTTTAACTCTTGGGTGAGAGCGCAAGACTTGCAAAATGTCTAACTCACAATTCTTCCTTACGCTGCCCAGCAACAGTTCTATGGAATATTTCCCCAACAATAAGGTGTCAAACTACACTACGCATCTTTCGAAACAGATACGATTGGAAGGTGCGTGGGAGATGGCTCTGGTGGAATCTCACTATCCATGCTCATTTCCATTAGTGAACAAAAACGAGATTATAATAATCGAACAGGATACTATTCTTTCCGCCATAGATTTAGGAGATACAGACAAGTACACGTTTACTCTGGACATGGGTTACTACAAGAATATAACCGAACTGGTGAATATGATCAATGATGCGAAGGGTCTCATCGATTACGTAGAGTTCACTTATGACAAAGATGCGGACAGAGTGGAAATAAAAATACTGAAAGAAGACGTGGTTGCAATACATTTAGACAATAAACTGGCTTTACAATTGGGATTCGATCCGCAACAGAAGGACATTGTGAAAAACAATAAAGCGTCATGGCCCCCGAATCTATCGATGGGGCTTCCAGCTAATATGTACGTGTACTGCGATCTGATTGAGCCACAATTGATCGGTGACACTTCTGCCCCACTATTGAAGATTATCAACATTGACAGAGGCGACTACGTGCACGGTGCCAATAAGACTGTACTCTACACCAGCCCGCATTACGTACCGATCACCAAAGGAGCATTCGAGACTGTGGAAATCGACCTCAGGGATCACACGGGGCAAAACCTGTCATTCCTGTTCGGGACGTCGTACGTGAAGCTGCATTTCAGAAGAGCTCTGCATAATAATTAACTGTAAAAATGGCTTCGAACGATCCGTACATGGCGTACTACTATCGCCAGCATTCGCAGACGGGCGGATCGATAGAAAAAGTGTTTCGCGGTGCCGCCTACCAGAGAGGACATGGAGTCGGCAGCTTCTTGGGCGGAATGTTTCGCACCGTATCTCCGATAATCAAGAGCGGAGTTGCAGCATTGGGCAGAGAAGCCTTAAAGTCCGGAATGGGTTTCCTCGGTGATGTCACTCTACGTACGAAACATCCCAGAGATGCGGCAGAGGAGCGCATGAAAGAGTTTACCGGCTCGTTGAAACGCACGGCCGATGACAAGATTGAACGAGTTCTCCGTGGTGGCGGTGGCAGTGTCAAGCGTCTGCGGCCGGCATCCAAAAAGCGCGGATCGCGTAAGAGTGGCGCGAAACGCGCAACGCGCAAGACTTCCGCGAAGCGCGCAATGCGTGGCGGCAAGAAACAATCGAGTAGCCGTCGCACACTACGTGTCACACCTCAGTCTCTGGCTAAACTCCTTAGAGGAAGGACGTCATCATCGCCGTCCAAGAAGAGAAAAGCAGCAGTTAAAAATAAAAGGAAAGTAGCAAAGGCAATAAGGGATATTTTTAATTAATCATGTCGTTCATACATCAAAGATCATGTGAATGCGTCAAGACGGAGCTGGACTTGTTTTCACTACCGCCCACACAGACGAGTATCGAAAATGGAAAATGGATTCAATACAAACCGATATCCACACTGACGGACGACTCACCGATAGAGTTTGTAGTGCCAGGCAATGGCGAAGAGTACACCGATCTATCACAAACAATGCTAGAAGTCACAGCATCGATAATCAAGGCTGACGGAGCGGCGATTGCTGCGGCCGATGCAACAAAAGCTGGTCCGATAAATAACTGGCTACACTCGTTGTTCAGTCAAGTGGACATGTGCATGAATCAAAAATTGGTTACACCACAGAACAACACTTACGCCTATCGAGCGTACATCGAAACAGTATTGAACTATGGATTCGATGCCAGGAAATCTCATCTATCGTCCGTGCTGTGGAACGCCGATGATTCAGGCCATATGGAAAACACCGAAGACGATAATGATGGACTGGAAAAGAGACGGAAGCTAACAAAAGGAGGACGAGAAATCGATATGGTCGGTCATCTGCATTTGGACATGTGTAATCAGAATAAATATCTTTTGAACGGAGTCGAGCTACGCTTCAAGTTAAACAGATCGAAAGATGCATTCTCCATGATGGTGCACGAAGGTGACTACAAAGTGCATATCGCCGATGCGAACCTGTGGATTAGAAGATGTAAAGTCAGCCCGACCGTACTGTTGGCGCACAGCAAGATACTGCAGTCCGGAACCGCTAAATATCCAATCACACGAGTGGACGTGAAATCTTTCACGCTCGCTTCCGGCATAAGGAGCAAGACTCTGGACAACGTATTTCTGGGACAAGTTCCGAAGCGCGTGATTGTCGGAATGGTAACCAATGCCGCATTCAACGGTGATGTCAAAAAGAATCCGTACAATTTCAAGAATTTCGATTTGAACTACTTCTCACTGTACGTGGACGGTGAACAGGTGCCGGCCAAACCGCTCCAACCCAAGTTCTCTCCTGCCGGTAGCGCAAAGTCAGTTATGGCGTACAACACAATATTTAGCGGCACGGGGATCCATTTCTCAGACGCTGGAAACGTGATCAGCAGAGAAGATTTCGAAAACGGCTACTGCCTGCTAGTGTTTGATCTAACACCCGACCTGTCTGCCAGCGATACCGGCCACTGGAATCTCGTACGCAATGGCAGCGTGCGTATGGAACTGGGATTCGGTACCGCGCTAACCGAGACTGTCAACTGTTTGGTGTACGCAGAGTTTGACAACGTAATTGAAATCGATCGACACCGCAACGTAATGGTTGACTTTGGTGGTTAGTCTCTCATCAACACTCGTACGAGATGGATCGCTTACGCAGAGTACGTTGCAGGAATTTGGCCGCTCCCATCATTATTGATTTCCAGAGTTTCAAAGACAACATCAATGATTACATAATGAAGGAAGTCTGCGTTATGGAAGTGGACAGCGGGATACTACTGATGCATCACATCGCCAAACCTCCATTCAACAGGGACGAGCTGACCATCGACAAACATCGAGAATCACACTGGCTATCGAAACACTATCACGGATTAAAGTGGGATCAAGGAGACATTAGCTACAACGACTTGGAACAAAAGCTACGAAAGATAATCGCCAAACGACATACCGTCTATGTCAAAGGATCGGAAAAGAAGAGTTTTATATACAGACATTTAGTTATTGATCACTGCACTACCAACATTATCGACTTGGATGATATCGGATGCGGTTCACTGGCGACGATCAACAATCTACTATCGAAATCCACGCTGCGATGCCGCCATCACAGATCACCGAACCATCGATGCTCACTATCCAATTGCATTGCATTACACGGATGGTTATTTTTGACTAACAATATTGACGATGAATTGGAATCTACTGATGAGACGAGCTCGTATTTCTGCTCTTGTTTTCACACGTCTACGAGCACTACAACGAGTACTACCGCTGCAACTGTTGGCATCGACACCGTAGAATGAATACCAATCAGATTGAGAAATATCTATCGACTCTGCCAGTGCACAATCATGGGGTCTATGCCGCCGACCGACTACCGCATCGCATCTCCCCGTCTACAGCAATCGTTGTGAATACCGATCCACACAATGAAGCCGGTACGCACTGGGTTGCATTCTACCTGGACCGAAAGAGTGATGTCATTGAATTCTTCGACAGTTACGGACAACCCCCACATCTGTACTTCTATCAAGGATTCCTGAGACGTAACGCTCGTCGTTACCTGTACAACGAGTATCGCCTACAAGATGATGACAGCACAGTCTGCGGCCACTACTGTCTGACTTACCTGTACTACCGAACTCACCATGATATGAGGATGATGGACTTCGTGCAGCTCTTCGACGACACCTCCACTGCTCACAATGATGCGATGATCAGAACACTGTTCACCAGATTGTATAAACACTTGTAGCAATGTTTGCTTTTTCTTTGTAAAAATCTTTTTAATTTTTCTTTGTATTGTAAAATCTTTTTCATTTATCTTGTAATGTAATTTTTTCTTGTAATAAAAATGAGTACTCAACAAACACCAATCTTTTCATTTCCTTTGAGTATGTAAGTTTTCATTTTTTAAAAAAGGCTCAATATTTCAAAGTGCATTTAGAAAAATCAGATAGTTTAATCTTTGTGCAGACTCGACATTTATAATTTACTTTCAAAGACCAGAGGGTCTAGTAACTCAGTATTTCAAAAGAGTCTGATAGTTTACTCATTGCACATATTTGACATAACAGTTCAAAGTGAAAAGAGCCTATTAGTTTAACCTTTATGCAGACTCGACATTACTTTCAAAGACCAGACAGTTTAGTAACTTGATATTTCAAAAGAGTCTGATAGTTTAAGTATTTGTACACCTCTGTGCAGACTCGTCATTTATATTTTACTTTCAAAGTGAAAAGAGTTTGATATCTTAGTATTTTTAAAAAGCAAAGAGTCTGACAGTGAATGATCTTATTACTAAGTGTAAAACTGGAAAATGAAAACAAGTATGTCAATACAAATGACTAGATTTATTGAAGTAATCTTAAGTCTAACATCAAGTGTATTTAAAAAGAAGGAATATTGAATCAGCAGATAGAAACTTTATACATTATTTAACAATGATAAAATTTATAGAATAGACATCAAAGATAAAACATTGTAAAATGGTCAACACAAATGAATTTGATTCATTAATAAAAATTTACATACAAGCAACAACAAGAAAAATGCACACACAAAAATAAATAAAAGTTCATATCACAGTCCACAACAGTCCATAAACAGTCCATATCACAGTCCATCACACACTCCCGAGATCCGAACAGAGCCTACCCGATCACACTCATGCGACTTAAATTATATTGCCTATTCGTCTACGTCCATCAGCGCTGGTAGAGCTGGAGGTAACGGTGGCGCCCTGGGGGGAATAGCATAGTGCCCCCACGGAAGCGTGTTTATTCCGTCCTCTGGCATTACATAGCGTTTGTCATCATAGGGTGCCAGGGACCGCTTCCTCACCACAACGGTGTAAATGATGTGGTGTTTGCTTTGGAACCTCTGATTGTCCGTACTTTTGATTGTCTTGTTGTACAAGCAGTCCAGGTAATCTTGCACGGAGAGGTCCTTTGCAACTACGGCGCGGTTGACGCCCTTTGCCCGCTTTATCGGCGGAGGCGCACCACAGTCGTCGTCATCTCCGTTACCAACAGCACACGTAAAGCCTCCGGACAACATACAATATAATTTTGCCATCAAGCCGACGAATAACCTAATTACTCTCCCACCGACTTCGTCCTTAAATTTCCCCAAAACCCTAGCATTGCGCCCGTCGTAGCACATGTGGTTCTGAGGATAGTTACTAGTGTCGAAGTCGTCCAGGTGCGTCATCATGTCGCGGTAGACGTCAAGGGTACGGATGGCGTAGACGATACCATCTGTGTCCATGTAGGCCATCTTGATATTTTCGATGCCGTACCTTTCTACCATGTCGTAGTGAAAACCGTACATCCACCGTTTACTGTGGTCCAGAATACACATCCCCGCATAGACTGGCTTGTTCAGTACAACTCGCACTTTCGCCATATTTAGTAGTGCCAGGTTCTCGTCGTACCAAATTCGGTCGTTGAAATTTGCCTTGGCCACGTACTTCGTGTATGTCTTGCGGGATGTGGCGATCTTCATGTTTTGATGTTTTCTCACATTCTGGAGACTCATACCGTAGACAGCATTGACCATCAATTTAAACATTTCGACTTCAAATTTGTTGTTGGCCTGCCGTCTCAGTTCGGTATTCAGCATCACGTACGGTTTTAACCACGGCGACTGTTTGAAACGCATAACCCGGTGAACACGACGAACACGCAGTCCATTCTCGATCGCTTGTTGCAAGTAACGATAGTGGATCACGTATTCATCCTTGTCCGTGAGAGTAGCCATTAGCTTCTTCGATTGTCCTGCTCCGCTATTAATGATGTCCTCCGACGAGTAGGGCAGCTGGTAAGCCGGCGACTTTCGTACTTCCGGACAGAACGGGAGGTCGCGGTGTTTGTCGTGGAGCGCCTGGTCTCTCGGGTACTCCAGGTCGACTTCCAAAACATATCCATACTCGCCGTCTGCCGGTATGTCCATGATGTTCATGTCGTCGATTTCCTGCTGCGAAAGCCACTCAAAATCTTTGTAGGGGAGTGGTTCTGACATGGCCCATCCGTAGAGGTTGTTAGCATCATAATACATTAAAAATGTATCATTGTCGTATTCTACGACACCTCCACTTGTCGATGCGCCCTGGCCGTCTCGGTTGCCGCCATCTTCAGCTCTTGTGTATTTGTTGTTGGCGACAACGTGCCTAGTGACGCATTGGGTCAGTCCACCTCGGATGCCCTTCTCGAAGAACAAGTACATATCGACATCTCGCAAGGTATCGAGCACCACTCCTGTCTTGAGTAGCATTACGTCCCACGCGTATGAAGGCAGAGTAAGATAATGCGCAGGATCCAAGTTGTAATGCGTCATGCACATTTCTCTGAAACCCTCGAAGACGTCGGCAAGTAGCAGAACATCGGTCATCAGATATATTTCTGCGTACTGTCCGAGGGATGTGCAACTGAACTTATCCCATACGCGTTGGGCGTGTGCGTAATCCTCGTCGGTAACATTTTCTCCGAATACATCTTTAGGTGGCAGGTGATCATCATTAAGTACCTCCATAGACGTGACGTACTCGTAGGGGAAGATTCCCTTCCTTCGAAGCAAATCAAAGTCTTCTTGGTCTTGGTGCCGGGCGCGCGTGAGGTGCATTTTGTTGGCCGGCAGAATAGACGCTAATGTGCCTAACGCCTTTGACATTAGTCTGTATGAATCGACAAACTGTAATTTAATACTGTTCCGCCGGCCCGCGCCCGGATATTTGAAGCGCTTCGAGAAAGTGATGTACTTCTCCTCGGTGTTGGCGAGTACCTCAACGTCTCCCTTGTCCACGCCTAACTCACGCACGATGAAGTGGGCGTCGTAGTTGGAAAGGTTGTGGAAATACATATTGACAGTCTCCTGTTCCCTGTAGCGGAGGTTGCAAGATCGATGAGCCGCTCCTCTGTAGTTGTACGGAGGCGAGTGTTGGTGATCCCTAACTTTCATTTTATCTTCACCATCGTTAGGGCCGAATTCCCGCTTACAGATGTGACAGATAGTGGCGCGTCGGAATTGGAGCTCTTCCTGCTCTGTCAACATCGGCGGATCTCCGGGCATGCGCTGACCGTAAAGGATGTCGCCAATCTTCCGTACGTCATCCCGTACAGCATTGATGAAATGTTGCGCAGCATCCTCGCCTCTGTACATCCGCAGTTTGGAGAATGTGTTGGAGTCCTGGTCATCGTCATCACAGTCTCCCTCGTCGGCTGTTCTCAGGTCGTCACGAATATAATATGCATAAGCGTACGGTCTGTGGACATTTTTAACATTGTTGGGCGTGCCACCCATGCGCTGTTGGCCGATTGTCCGGTTAGTCGCAGGGTCCCAAACAGGCGGTCGAACAGTTGGTGCGGGATGAATTGGCCTTTCGGCCTCATAGGGTACGAGCATACTTTCAAAATCAGCATAGATCGTGAAACGACTTCTCTTTGTACGCTCGGGCCGATTGAACATGATGTGCTCTTCTTCCGCAACATCGGTTCTCAATGGCGCGTTTTTGTAGCAGTAACGCCTGTGTTCTTCTAACCGCTGCTCTCCGGTGAGACCCAGTTTGTTGGGTTGGTTGTCAAAATGCGCGAAGCATCTCCTGCAAATGTGCAAACGATGTCCGCGACGAGTTAACTGGCTACTGACTAACCTCTCAAAGTCAGCTATGTACGCATAGTGGGTGGTCCGCTCATCTGTCAGGAATAATAGATCAAAGTGGTTTGCTGCCTCTCGTTCCACGACGTGAAGCGGGAAGACATAGTGCTCTTGTTTATCTTGCTGTCTCTTCTGTTTCTTCTTGTCCAGACCGTACACATTTATGCTTATGCCGGGGTTGTTACGTTCGAACGAGCGGATTTTGTCTAATCTTACTGGAAACTCCAGCCCATCAAAATTTAGATTGGAACGTGCCCTGACCTCTGCTGTGAAATAATAAGGAGTAAGTCGATTACGAGGAGCATTTTCAACGAATTTTGTCAGCATGGCATATTCAAAGCAGCGTTCATCCGCATCGTTATACGTATTTACCACGGCATGTTTCACGGCGATGTCGCGAGGAAGGGGGATGAAGGAGCTGCCTTTGGTAGGACTGTAGACATTTACTCTCACTTCCATATCTAAGACCCTAACAAAGCTCCATCCCGAGCCCTTCATCTCGCATGTCTCCTTCTCCAACAAGATTTTGTTGATGTAATCTTGACAAATTTCATCTACATCGCTTGTATGGAAGATATCGACATTCTTGGTCTTGAAGGCACGCCTACAAGTTTCGCCGTGAATGTTAGCAAATTCACATTCGACCCAAAGATTAGACTTGATGGCATGAGTGTGAATAAGTATTTGTCGCATGAGTGATATTACCTGAGTCCTTAGCGATAGAAGAAACTCCTGCAGGGTAACTGTCTCGTCTGCGGGTTCGGTCAAGCGGTAGGTTTTGAGCCGCCCGCGGAATGCCGTCTCTACCTCGGTGAACCCCGCAGGAGCTAGGTCATCAGGGATCACAGGCACCTCGTCGACGTCTTCGTTTGAAGTTGCCACGGATGCTGGCGACGAGGGGGCAGGCGAAGGTGGCTGGACTCCACCGGTCTGGTCGGGCTGGCGTTCCGCGCGTAGGACTTTGCATCGGAACCGGGCATGGAACTGCATGTTATCCTTCCTCGTGAAGGTTTGTCCGCACCCGGCGCACACATGGCCTGAAAAACACACAATGCTGTAGTCACATGTATAATTATAATGTTAAAGCTGAAAAGAGAAACAGATTCCAAACTGATATGAAAAAATCTGAATATTTATTATACTTACTTTGCAATGGGATTCATTGAATTGTAAAACTGGAGAAAGCTCAAATATTTTCTGATTGCCTACATTGCAACTGAGATTCATTTAATATTAAGATTGTTCAAGAGTCTTTAAAACATAATACTTTGGTGGTATGGTCCATGTAGTTGGTATCAAATATCTGGATGAATTTTTACATTTGAGAGAAGATAGTTAATTTCAAAATTAATAGTTTGAAGTTAAAGATAAACACATACCTCTTGTAGGAACTCCAGCAGGTTCTGGCTCTTGAGATGGTCTCGGCTCGATGTCAGGAGCATTGGAGGGGCCGGGCCTCGGCTCACAGTCAGGAGCAGTTGAGGGGCCAGGCCTGGGCTCGACGTCAGGAGCAGTTGAGGGGCCAGGTCTCGGCTCAAAGACAGGAGCAGTTGAGGGCCCGGGTCGTGGTTCCGCCGGACTCGGTGTAGGCACGAAGTCTATAAAGAAAATCACAGACATGATTAGAATATTTTGTATTAGTTGAATAAACATAGTGAATGGTGCATATCTTTTTATCACAATTACATCTCGAGTGTGAATGTTACAGAACTTTAAGTAAGAATGAAGTTTAACGTTAGATATGACAATTCGCTATAAAGTGTTTAGCTAAATTGGAATCAAATAAATGATCTAAGTTACAGTGGAGCGGATGTTAAATTGGATTTCTTTCTCATCATTATGAAAACTACGAATGAGAGAAGAATTTCAGACATCTGACTGTTTAGTGGACATATATAAAGTTTAAGATACTAACCCGGTCTAAATGCTGGGTTCATTGCCGGTTGAGGTCGATGCACATTGGCGATGTGACGGCGCAGAACATCCTGCCTGGAGAAAGGTTTGTCGCACTCCGGACACGTGAATCTAACTCCACCATGGACGAAGCGAACGTGTCTGGTGACATGGCATTTGTTCTTGAACGCCTCACCGCACTGGGTACAGGAAAAACGACGCTCAACGTTGTTCATGATGATCTGTAAACAAATAGCGCTGCGTATTAGGACTCTAGCAGAGAATAAGGTACAGAGCGGGGGGGGGGGGGGGTCACAAGAAATCCATTTATGCCTCTACTAAGTACAAATAAAAGTAAAGGTTTAAGTTCAAAATAGAGTCTTCAAAAACTGTTCTACTAGTGAATTAATGTTTTTTCTTCAATATAAAGTCTCAAAATACGTTACTATCGTAAGCTTACGTTACACAAACTAGACATCTTTGTTAAAATTTACATGCTATATGAACAAGTGATGTTACGCTACGAATCATGGTCTATGCGGGGCCTAACATATCTACTATTTTAAAAGTTTTATAAAATTAAAATAATTATTCACAAAATAATAAATAAAATAAATTAAGCGTTACAGAGACTCAATACTGGAATGAAAATTTGTGTTCAATATGATAGAATGCGACAAAATGTTTAAAGAATTGCTATACAATTCCTAGTCTAGGCGAGGCCAAACCAATCTACTATTTTGAATAGTTAAGTAAGATTAAAATGTTTATTCACATATGTTTAGCATTTGTGTATGATGCAGTGAAAACTATTAGCATCGTTCTCTTTGAGTTTCTTGACAAAGTCAAAATTGCTGAAATCTAATAAAAAGGAAAAAAAAAAAAAAAACTACATTTAATTATAACTAGTTATTGTAAATTAGAAATATTACTTACATTTGAAGTGAGAAGTATCCAAAGAAGACACTGGCGTAGACAGAGGCGCAAGGAAGCAGCAAGCGGAGCGAAGTGCAGGAACGTCCGGTCACTACGGCAGCTAGGCAACTACTGATGCCGGGGAGTGTAGAAAATGGCCGACGCTCGGCCACTGTAAGGTGACGGTCGGAGAAGGGACGCGCAGCTGCGTGGGGTGATGGGTAATATAAGACGCGCTATTGTGTAACATCGCCGGGCGGACGCTCCCACGCAGGGGTGAGTTTTATTGTGCCGGCTCCCCTAGGTGTGGAATGTCGCACCTGGCCGGAGGGTCGGTACCTTTACGCCGTGGGTGGTCTCGGGGGGGGGGGGGGGCTCCGCAACTTGGGTGGTCTCGGGGGGGGGGGGGCTCCGCAACTTGGGTGGTCTCGGGGGGGGGGGGGGCTCCGCAACTTGCGGTGGTCTCGGGGGGGGGGGGGGGGCTCCGCAACTTGGGTGGTCTCGGGGGGGGGGAGGGGCTCATCCCGCTCATCCCGCCCCTTCCTTACCTTCGGCTATAACCCCCTACTTTCATAGTACAATCCGTGCATAAAATACCATTAGAAAATAAGTTAGGCACCTACCTAATTATTTTCTCTCGGGGTTTGTGGCATTAACACACCGACCTATGAAGTATTTAGAATGTTGGTACCAAATTGTTTTTTTCCTGTCTTGGTGGCATTTGTCTTACTTTTAAACGAATGGCTTACCCTCAAGCATAATGGAATCAAATGTCATGATAAATATTCTAAAATATAAATACAATCTAGAAAGTTAATATATTAATAGGCAAGCATGTTTCTTTTCCTCCTTTTTCAGCTTGTATGAACTTTGGGAGAAATCCGCGCATTCCGTTTAAAAGGTAGCAGGTTTTGCTGTAGACGAGCAGAATCCCCATTAAAATTCACATCGGCCCCCAGGGCTACGCCGACAGGTTTTCAAAGTTTCAATGTTAATCTTATGGACGAAGGATAAACTGATTGAATAATTCATTAGCAAGCTGTTGTAATAAAAAGCTAAAACCCGGAAGAACAAATGTTTCCGTTATAAAATAACATTTGTAATTTTTTTGGGCCAGAAATTTTGTTTGAATTTGGTCAGGCCAATCGATTTTTTTTAGGAGGCGATCTCTATAAATCTATCTAACTTTCCCCCTCTACTCATAATAATTTCTCGTAAAAATTTACGTACATTTGTTAGAGGAAAAGGAAATATTTATTTCAGACACCGCTAGCTTTTACATCAAGTTTTTTTTACCGAGGTTTGTTATTGTATATGCCCATATGCCTGCGAACATCTGCTCAAAGGTATACCTCACCCATGATCCAAATCTGGATGACATTTTTGTAAGAACATGTTAATGAGGAATTTCTATAGGTGTTTATTTATGCATTTCATTTTTTATGTATAGCCATGTTGTCCTAAAAGCGCCCCCTCCCCACCCCCGGAAAAATAACTAAATAAATAAAAACTATATCAAATGTTCAAAAGCTTATTTAAAGATTTTTTATTAAAAAAATTATCTTGGTTAATTGAGTTTCCTGAACAAAATAACACCAATATATGGCTGAGAAAATTCAACTACAACGATGCAGTAACATACATCTAGGTTAACAGAAATAACTAGAGACTCATTTTTTTGCGTTTTTCCTATGGAAGGCATGACCCATGCTTATCTATATGATTTGAGCGATTTGCAGAACAGGGAGGGTAAACGACCTACTGTATGCTTAATAGACGATAGCAACATGATGAAGGCATCTCATGACTCATGTATATTCACATCCTGTTGTGTCCAACACTATCTCCAACTCAAACACTGGCTACAAACATCTAATCTGTGTTTGTCTCTTCCATCTGGCTGTTGCTGTTATCATTGTTCTAATATGTTTTTCAGTTGTCTATCGATAAAATTATTAAACTCAGTCAAGTGATGCAACGCTATACTATCTTTGTTAATTTATCAGAGTCTCCTTGTTTATTTAATTTCCGTCAGTTTTCTCACCTTCCTGTTGTTATCTGACGTGTGACATTTCTTTTTTCCCATTTCAGTATATAATTTACTGTATCAAAACTTGAAAACAAAAAATGTCTCAAATGATTTATGCTACTTGCGAATTTAATATTTTATTATCAATATAATGTGGGCTTCGACATAATTATTGGATTGTTGTTTATTAAGATGCAGTAACATTATTCCTGAGGCCGAGCATTGCTTGGTAAACTTAAACAATTTGTAGTCAAAGTAATATCATTCACTACTTTACGCTAAAATGCAAAGCCCAAAAGGCCTTTTCTTTTCAAGACGAGCTCGTTCGCTCCGCTGACTCGCCTTTCAGGGTGTTTTAATGTAGGACCACAGAGCAAGGAATTTTAAAAAGGCTCCTTACTCTGTGGTAGGATTAAAGACGCTGCACTCTGACATGAGTTTGTTTCAAATGTACATGTGGATTTTACCGCTGAAGTTTACAGCTAGTTTTATTATTGTTGGTAATCCTTTTGTTTTTTAAACTATAATTGCAGTTTTACGAATTAATTTGTTGTTTTATCCATATATTTTACTTTTATTCAACTAAATACTCATAATCAACAGCATCAAGTACTATTTAATTACTGATAAATAATTTTAATATAGTATTACTATCGTTCACTAATTCAGTTACTATTCTCTAGTAAAAGACCACAATACGTTTATACCGGAGCACTTTGGTTCGCGTCTTTGTGCCTTTTAAAGAAAAAAAAAAAAACAATTAGTAACTTGTTCAAACTGACACTGCTGGTTAGCCTTAAGGCTAACAATGTTAATTGGTTACAGAATTAAAGTTTTTTTTTGTCTCCTATTACTAAAGCTCCGAGTAACTTTGCAGCATATTAGAAGAAATTAGCTGGAATTCCCATCTTTTAATCCGTATCATGCGGAAAATAGTTTGATAACTTATAGTTGTGGATTTTAAGCTTCGTTTGATGGGAAACCAACATGTTTGGAAGGAAGAATTATATAATAGGAAGATTATTTGTTAATTATTACATATTCGGTTTGTTTTATTAAAAATAAAATGCTTAGCTAACTTATATTATTGCAATTGTTTTCAATTTCGTCACTGATATCAAATTTTGGTTATATGCTAATCAAATAAAAATTAAATTGCCTATACTGCATAGCTTAATTGCTGCGGAGAAGCACAGGGCCCCCAGAAATATTTAATCATAATTGTATCTCCAAAACTTAAACACGAACAAATTTTTACATTTAGGCCCAATTATTAAATTACAACTCACAATTTGATTTTTTAACGAATTGAGGTAAACTAGGATGGGGATTTTAATAAAAACGAGCTGTAAGAGATTTTAAAAACATTTTATTATTGTTTGTGAGTAGTGTGTGTATCGGTCGGTTCTTTTACAGTCGTTTCCATCCAGTACTTCGGTGGAACTAACTAGCCTCTTTAACCCTTTGAAACCCGAATTATGATGCACCGATAAAAAAAATTCTTTTCCTCTCATTTTTCTTTTATTTGGGGTCCAAATAACACACAAACACTGTTTTTAGAAATTTTCCCTCACAGGTTAAAAAAATAAAAAAGTGTTGTTTAAAAACAACAACGGGTACTTGTGGTTACATCGGGCAAAACCTAAGTAAAATCCCTTGTTGTTTAAAAGCAACAGTGGGTTTTTGTGGATTTAATGTACCATATTTACAATTTTGGTAAAGTATAAAATAACTAGAAGGTTGTTCTTGAACAGAAGTTGAAATAATGCACAACTTTGTCAAAATCGTATAGGAATGTATTTATCACATTAGAAAAATATCACAACTTGGTAAACATCGAATAAAAAAGTACTCATCCCAATGTCTCCCACCTCTGACACGTTGTCATCAGGAATTAATAAAAACCTTTCTTTATCTTTTTTGTCCAAATATTTAGGCTCCATTGTGAAGTTTGGATCATGACCCATACAAAATGGCCAAAAGACATATAATTAACACAAAATATTAGCTGTAAATGAATTTAGAATTAGTATGGGGGTTATATGGGGAATCTGAATTAAACTAGTAAAATTTATGTCACATCCGCCCATTGTAGGTTTTAAACAACATGGCAATTTTCTCAAATAATTATGGTAAATACTCACTAGAATTACTAAAACTTATTTTACACATAAACTAGAATAACTGAGGATTGATGAGGTATTTTTTTCCCACATTACAGACTAATTAGAAACATAATAAAAGATCACTTGAAAGTACACAAGTTACTTGTAACCTCCAAACCTTGAAGTGGCTCTGAAGAAAATGTTCTGTTGCTTTGACAACTGGTCTAAACTCCTATCTAGTGGTGATTTTCTGAACTAAATCAGTGTTGTTTTAAACCAACAGTGGGCTTTTGTGGTTCAAACAAATAATTTTTGAGAAAAATAGGCAGAAACACGGTGTTGTATAAAAACAACGCTGGGCGTTAAAGGGTTAATATTTGAGATTTTTCATTCATTTATGGATTCGGGGCAACCCATAGGGCACGAAGGCGGAGTCCTCACTAAGCCTTAGGCGAGTTTACATTTTATACAGTTGAAAAACATGTTAGACAACATGTGCTACAAGTTAATAAATATATGTAAAATATCATTATTAGTAGTTCTTTAAGTTAAAAATCTTCACTATTATAAGCCCAATAATAACTTCACTTTTAAATTATGGATTACGTACGTTTGCGGCTTTGAAGAGGAAGAAAAAAGTTTGCTTAGGAGGTAAAGGGTAGTTTTGGTAAGCAAAAAAAAAAAAAAAAAAAAAAAAAACCTGAAAACCCCAAAAATCATCTTTTTAGATAGTAGCCTACTTTCTCACAATAAATCATAATTCAGGCTCGCAATGGTGTATAAATTACCGTGACGGTTCCTTGTTGTCTTTAGATCACCGCACATAGGCTTTCTGAGCCCATGGTGATTGATTATAATTATAAGGCCTAAAAATGAACATTTGGATCGCTAACACAGATTACGCAGCCAAGTAGTGATAAAAACCAGCCGGCTTCCCCTACTAAAGGTAGGTTTACACGTGAGAGTTTTTTCACTCTCGGAGAGTAGTTGGTTACTCTCATAAAATCTCAGACAGCTGTTGATAGTACTCGCAGAAAACTGTCTGGGATTAACCATCTTGGAAAATTCGCTGGTTGTAGTAAACACCTCTGCGAGTACCTGCTAAGAGTACGAAACTCTCTGAGAGTGACAAACTCTCACGTGTAAACCTACCAAGGGGGTTACGCCGTCGCCGCGCCTTATGTCAGCTGGCATCGTTATTATTGGCGCTTCTTGTTTGTTTACATTCTTATATTTTCAGATGAAATCGTTATTATTGGTGGATCCACTGCATTTTTAATTTTTACATTCTTTTACTTCCTGAATGAACACCTTAGCGCATGGCCACACGAGCGTTTTTTTCACGCGGTAAATACTGGCTTATTTTCACGCTGCTTCAATTTATAATTCAATTTTAATTATAAGAGCTAAAGACGGGAAATCACACTACGGGTGGCATACCCCTTACATTTAATGCTGCTCATATTTCTGGCGTATTTTCATGCTGCGTCTGTGCGTGAAAAAAAAAAAAAAACTCTCGTGTGGCCGTAGCCCGGTTACGGTGTTGGGAGTTAAAGCTCGTATTTGCAGTATTGTGTTAGCGATTAAGATGTTCTTATATATATCTATGATGGTGACGGGCAGTAGAGTATTTTATTAAATAAAAAAAATTGACATAGAAAAGGACAATGGATAGTAAAAGATGAGCGTGGCTTAAATTTGTACAACCCTGAAATGCCCTTTGGTGTGCTAAACAAACCCCCTTGTTTTAAACTCATTAAGAGCCATCTTCACCATTGGGCCAGTAGCCCATTGTTGCGCAGTCGGCAATGTTAACCATAAGCAGGCACATGTTGCATTGTCGGCTTTTAATGAAAATCATGGTATTTTATTCCCCTGTTTCGGACGCGGTTTTTCAACCGAATTTCTTTAAACGTTGGTAAGTGTCAAGATGACTGTAGGCCAGGGCCAGGTGAGCTACATCCCATAAAAGAGCAATGGTGTCACTTTCTGTGACATCCGTGGATGTCGCCACAGAGGTTTTGTCGGGTTAAAAAAGTGTTAAAAATTCAACATGTTACTCTTTGCTACCTGCAAGTGTTGCCAACGCTGCAGGAAACAAACAATCGTTCTCGTTTGAGTTGGAAATTTTTTTGTCTCAACTATTACTAAAATAAGGAATTTCAAAGCAAGCTAGGGTAGAATTTATAGTTTTAGATTTACCTTGATTGATAATTTGTAATTTGGTCATTACCTAATGGTTTGTTACAACAATCCAAATTTAAAATAGAGTAATATGGTGTCGTTACGATAAATATTGTATACCCGTGGCAAGACTGCTTCATTCTCCTTTTTCAATGAGCTGTGTAATGGTAAATATTATAACGTAACTTGACTTCCGTTTTAGTTTAGCCGCTTCATATCCGGAACACAAAAAAAGCTATTCAGCTGACCTCTGAAGAAGTTATGCTTCTTCCTTTACAGACCTTGAGTAAGTGTTTAGTCGAAAAGTTATATTAGGCCCCTAATTACCTCAACAATTTGGAAATTTAACAAATAATATTACTAAGGAAAATCGATTTACTTTGCGACTTCACAGATAGTAATATTTGTAAAATTTTTCAAAATCTTTAGGTATGAGGGGCCTAATATAACTTATTCAACTAAAACACTTACCAAGTTTAAAGAAAATCGTTTGAAAACCGGCGTCCGAAACAGGGGAATAAAATACAATGTTTAGCATAAAAGCCGTATGGTTAACATTGCCGACTGCGCAACAATATGGTCTACCAGCCCAAAGGTGAAGATGACTTTTAATTTTAGGAAATAAAATTTATGCTTAACATAGAATTTTTTTAACTACACGGTATCCTGATCTTTATTCGGGCATAGGGTTCAATGTGTTAAATAATCTGTATACAAATATTCAAGGTGACATCCGCAATGCGTACGTTTCGAAATACCTTTGTATCATAATGGCATTGATGCAGCTGTACGGTCGTCAGATTTCAGACTCCCATCATCATCATCATCAGTCATATTTTGTTTTGTATTGTTTTCAGGGTTAAAACGCTAAAATGTACTTAATATTCGTATTAGATTGATTTACCATGTGAAATGGTAACATGAAGATAAATTTTTCTAAACTGCAAAATAAATCTAAATTCTTATTTGAAAATTAATTCAAAATCATAAGGAGTAATTTGTTGGGTTACTCTAAATATGGACGTGGATAACGATTTGGTAGATCAGACACTTCTTCAACAGTTTAGCTGTATGGGAACCACAGATAAAGATGAACTTATTAAGCAATTACAGAAATTGGCTGGAGACAATATTAATGCTTCCACGGCATCGTTTTTCTTGGATATGAACAATTGGTGAGTACATGAGAATTACATCACTGCAGTCATAGGCCTAGGCCTCATGTTCAAGGTCTAGACCTACATCTTCTAAAATTACCATTTTCGTTTTAATTAAAATTTTTTATTGTTAAATCATGTATATGGGACCACCTAAAATGCTGGCTGAAAGCCATTTCCTTTATTTTAGGCCTAGGCTTAACTTAATCTAGGCCTTTATTCGTGACTAAATGTAGGCCTAGGCCCTAAGGGTCTATTAATTCCTGGATTTATTTCAGACGATTAATAACGGTTCTAATACTGTAAAACTATCAATCTTACTAAATTGTGATAACCAACTATGGTTTTGTTCGAAAAACTAAATCCAATTTTCAAAGCTTTTTTGGTGTTGTTCAAATAACCCACTGTTTGAACGTACGGTAGGTAGTGTCGTCATGAAGTTAAAAATACTTGACTACTTTAAAAACTTTTAGTGAAATCACTTGCTGCATGACTAGTTCACAACACTACATCTCCAGGGCTATGTATCCCAAGGGTAGGCCTAAATTTCCTAAAGTTTCTAGCCTACACCATTCGTTTGAAATAAAAATCCTTAAGAACCTATTTTAAAATAAATTACATACCACCACGTGAAAAAGAGAAATTATTATGCATTATAATGTAGCTTTCCGCATGTAGTAGGCCTAAGGATTTTTTTTATCAAATTTCAAGTTGGGAAACACCATCCAAGGTTTAGTCTGTGGACACATGTTGTTTTCTTGAAGGAGATTCCTGAAGACTGTAGTGTAAGCCTACTTAATTTGTCAAAAGTTATTAAGCCTAACCCTCCAAGCTTCATTGTTGTACCCCTGCAGTGTTTAACAACATTTTTTTAATGTTTAGCATACTTTTAGGGTAGGCCTAAATAAAAATTAGTAAAAAATTTTATTTTATGACCAAGTACTATAGGCCTAATGTATATATTAGGCGACATTTAAGCCGATTACAAAAATTGTACCTTAACCAAAACTAGGCTATAGGTTATTCCCGAGGTTACAATTTTTAAAAAGTATAAAGAAAAATATGTTATTTTGTTTTATGTAATTTTGCTCTCCCCTAAAATAAATTTGGACACACATAATCAAAATTCCAAGATAGCCTATACATTTTGTTTGGAAATTTATAGATGAGAACAAGGAAAGGTATTATTAGTATAGACAAACAGCAGTAGACAAAGATTTATGACAAAACAAAATGTGTCAAAACGAAATTATTACTTTAAAACCCATAAAAACCTATAGGGTAAGTAAAATCAAGCTAGAACATTACACTATTTTCCTGCAGATATTTATGGTTATTTTAAACTCGATGAAACATATTAATTTACTCCAATTATATAAATTAATAGTAGGCCCTATTAATAATACTTTTCTTCACCCATAACCTTAAAACCATTGGTAAAATAGGTATTTTCGTTGTTTTACTGTAGCTAGCAGATGGCAACAGGTTTCTCCCAGTTGTTTCATCGCCATATTACAAATGGACCAATCATGTTCCACCATTTGAAATGGGGTGTGTTCAGATAGCTTGAAACCTCCTGGTAACAGCGGTAGCGTTCATGGCTGCGTTTATAACCGTCAAAAAATCTATGCAAATGCTTGAAGATTGAAAAGCTGGGCCGAAAAATCAATGTTAAATACCCGGAGGTTTTAAATGTTTATAAATACTTGTAGTACAAAATTGTGTATGACACTTACAGTATGTTAAATGGTTAATATGTTTGTGCATACCGCATACCATAGCGATTTATTAATAAATTTTCATGTCTCTAGCAGTGCGAGATTCACTGTTCGAGTGTTTTTTAAGATATTTAAAAAAAATGATCCTTCACTTACGAGCGTATAAGGAGTACAGTGGAAGTTCTCTTAACCGACCTCGGATCAACCGCCCATCGGATTAACCGACTTTTCCAGGAGTATCAAAACTTCCGCCGTGCGAGCCTATGTTGCGATAATAATCTAAAAATAACTTTCATGCCACAAGTCATTACTATAAGCATTACTATCATGCATTACGCATTACTATAGTACCTAAGTCAAATTCAGTCAGTTACTTTAAATATTTCGTGCCGGTGGTGTTTAATGTACCTAACTGTGTTTACTTTATTAAGTTGAAACAATTTTTAAAAAGTTTCATAGATTTTATCTACGACCTTTGCAATAATTACCAATAAAACTACTGTAATTACATTATTAAACTAAATTTAAACCTGTTGCTCGGTCAGGTCTTTAATTTAAGGTTTCAAATGGAGCGGAGAGTTAAGCATTTTTAAAATAGAAATCACACAATTTGTAGGCCTAAATCACTTGTTTGTTCCATAACAATTCAGGTAACCTCCATTACAATGAATTTGACTATTATAGTGAGAACATTATACAGTACACTCTCGTTCATCGGACTCGGCGACATCGAAACTCCGCTTCATCGGAACTGAAAATCTGGATATTATTAATTTTTTTTTCTTACGATATAAATAATTTTTCCGTTTTAGCGCCTTCAATTTCCATTCGTTCTATTGGCACAACAGTGAAGTATCACATTTTGCATCAAACGTCATCAGGCGTTTTCCATAATCTGTACCCATTGATGTGATTTACGAGGCCGTGGAATATTCGCACAAAATAGAAAGAGGAAGGGGCAGGAAGTGAACATCCGGTTCGACCGCTTCCCACCCAAACTGTCCTTCAGTCTGTCTCGCGTCGCGACTGCACCTGTACGTGGAAGTCAGTTGACTGCTGGAATATGAGTGGAATATGAGAATAAAGATTTTGGATCTTTATTTCCTGCGTTGTTTTTATTCCTATCTGTTCATTGTTACCATGTTTAAAGTTTGAGTGCCTTATTTTCATAAAACCTCTTGTGTTATCTTAAAAACAAGAGTGAATACAATCACGATAGTTCACCGTACAGGCGGAAATGATGACTCACGACGGACTCCGCTTCATCGGAATTTTTTGACATCCGAACCGGCCGTCCGCCACATTAGTTCCGATGAACGAGAGTGTACTGTATTGAACAACTATTATATTGAACACAAAAGATAATTGCTTTTGTTCAAAAGAGTTACTATAAAAATACCATTAAACTATCTCTTGGATTCTCAAACTAACTTAACTCTTGAATTTTCTTTTAATGGAGACTCTCGTAGAGTGGCAAGTTAGAGGTGCGAAGAGATAATGTACTTGTTCTTGATGGAAATTAACTTAGTGTGATAATCTAAAGTAGGCCTAGTAGCATTTTAGATGTTTGTTTTTATTTGGTGTGATATACTGGGTGAGTTTCTTAAAGTGATCCAATAGCTAACTTTTTTATTCTATATCTGACAGTAGACTTCTCATGGGGAACCCTCTTTACTTTTTTATGTTGCTTTCTGGTATGTATTTCACTTTTTAAAATTTCCCACCATTTTTCCAATATTGCAGCCAACTTGAAATTTCTTTTAGAACACCCTAAATTTTATAGTGTTTTTGAAATTTTCATGTAATTTTAAGACTTTTTTATTCTTTGACTTTTTTCTAAACCTTACGGTTAGGGAGCTAGAGGCAATTGAAGTTCATTTTTAATAGTTCCATAAAAATAACATAGGGCAAACTTTATCTGCCCATATCTCCGAAACTATTGATTAAATAAAAAGTTCAACAGGGTGTGTACAACCTTGAAAAACCTTGAAAACGCCTTGAATTTGAATAGGCCTTGAAAATTCCTTGAAAACGCCTTGAAAATGTTAGTGTATCCTTGAATTTTGTTTAATTAAAAAAACGCGTCGCTCCGTGGATTGGTTATTTTTGCTTGATAAAAAATTTATAATAGCCTAATTAAAAATCCTCACAGATAAATAAAAAATAAATATTTAATAGCATTATATTAATATTTTTAAGTTGATCATTATTACTGTTATATAAAAATAAATTTTTTACCAACAGTAATAAAAGTTTCTTGTGTCCATTGAATACTATTTTAGTTATGAGATTTCACCTTGCGTAAAGGAAATTTTCCTCCAAGGAGGGAATTTAACTATTAATTCTGTGCTCTTTGAACCTTTGAGAAGAAGTTTGCAGTACTGAAGATCCTCATGAGCACGCTTATTTTATTGATATGACTAACGTGACTACCGTTAACGTTTACGTGATACATGTGTTTCACTTAGAGCTACAAAATGTGCAATTTTGATTTATTTCTAGTCATTTTTTGCATGTATATTGACATTGGAAAATACATTTCTGTTTCTTAGTACCGGTATTTTATTGTAGTTAACAATCAGATAGTAATGTAAAATTTTAGTTTATGATATAAAACTCCCATGAGTAAAATAATAAATTCTTCATCTACAGTACCAAGGAATTGAATTATACAATAAGTTGCCAAAAGATATGAAAAATGAAACAGTTATTAGAATTTTTAAGAAGAAAATTAAATTAATATTGTTGGAAGATGCATTAAATAAAGTTGAAGATTTTATGGAAAAGAATTGACTATATGAAAAATATATCATGAACAAAATGCAATATTATAATATAGGTTAAATTACTTTAGAATTATTTATATAAAAATCATCTATTTTGCCAGACATTGCACAACGTGTAAGCTTCAAATTTTATGATCAATGTACTACGCAGAACGGGTGGTGACGCGACGTTAATTATTTATCCACCGCGGTAAAATACGTTCAGTGTGAAAGCGTTACACGCACAATTATTACGGAGCCATGATCTATACTAGTCAAGTCGTCTGCACCTACGAAACTTGAGGATAGTTATAAATTATCCAGCAGAGAAAGACAAATAAAATTATGGTTTATTCCGTAGTTTAATTTCAATGTAATATTAGACTAGTGAGTTTAATGATCATTATCTATTTTCGTCCTCGTTTTAAGACGCGAAATTTGAATATGGGTTTCTTTAACTATACTCTCTAATTCTTAGAGAATTTCCATTGTTGAAGTGATCAAGAAATTAAAAAGGCAACATCAGTTGTAAAACAGTAATTTAGGTAGTATCTTAGACCATGTTGTTTTATTTTCAGAATTTTTCTTGAGAAAAATCTTTTTCAAGACTGATATTTAAGACTGGTGTTACTTTGGTTATCAAATCACATCCGTTAGGTATATTATGTTCCTTTATTTTTCCTTTTTTTGTTCTAATTTTATACAAATAACAATTAATAATTATATTAAGGCCTAAGCGATTTTTATTAAATACCTATTTTATAAAATAAGTTTGATTTTTTTTACAAAAACAAAAAAAAATTGGCAAGATAGATTATAGTATTTTTAAAAAAGATGTTAGTAAACTGAAAATATTTTTTGATTATTTAGATATATGATTAAAAATTTATGGCAATAGTTGGTGTACGCAGAACAACCCGTTGCTAAACGAGCAACTGTAATTATAGCGATAACCTTGAAAAATTTGGTAAAACCTTGAAAATTCCTTGAAAAAGTCTTGAATTTCACCGCTTTGGAAAATTAGTACACACCCTGTTGTACACAACGTGGTGGTTGAAAAGTCGGGTTCCTTCTTTAGTTTTTGCAGTATAGCGCCTTAAGGATGTATCTGATCTAAAATCTGATGGAAAATCGTTAGTGCGGAAGCAGAACACCTACAACTTTTGTATTCGAGGGTTTTCTCTATCTTTCACCGTTTTCACACTAAATAACTTTTAAGTTGAGAGTTCGGTTTTGAATGACGAATGTAACACAAATTGTTTAGGCATTCCCAGAAGTCAAAACTCCTACAACCATACACTTGATTGAAAGCTCTTGACGTGAAAACCCCAGAAAAATTAACGATGTCCTTCCAACCATCATAGAGCTCCGCCCCAGGTGTCTTCTAAGTTACCATGTTATTCTTATGGAAACAGCATTTTAGTGATTAACACATGATTACATTTGGAATACTAATTTATAGACACCTGATCTCATTTAAAGTATTGAGATAATATTAGTACCTAATAAACAACTATAGGATATTACAAACTTGAGGCGAGTGAACGCAGTAAACGAGCTGATAGTGATGGCCAGTGAGCGTAGCGAATTGAGCTTACCTGAACTGTTCTCATTTAAAGAATTATGGGAAGATTGGTGATAAAAACTAAATTATATTACAAACTTGAGGCGAGGGAGCATAGCGAACAAGCTAAACTTGGCGGCAAGTAAGCATAGCGAACGAGCTTGCCCGAAGGGCAAAATAGTTCTTGGGTTTACATTGCAATTAATTTGAGTACCATTGCGAAGCGTGGGTAAGCCAGCCAGATTATTGTTAAAATTTTTTTGGCTGTTGTATTTCACAAATTACAAAATCAACTCTAAGGTTGAAAAAAATTGCTAGCATGTTGGGTCATTTCAGGATTTAGCAGCACTTAAACGTGTTAACAGTATCCTACGCTTAAAATGTAAAAGTGAACATTTGGCGATGAATACTTTTGTATTAAATAAGTTTTGTGTTTCAGGAATTTACAAGCTGCTGTTTGCTCATACTTTGATTTTGAATCACCTTTTAAACTTCCATCCATGGTTTTAGTAAGAGATGAATCCACAGAAACAAATAGTACTGTTCCACCAAACACAGTGTAAGTTTATTTTATAGGTCTTATATTTCTATAACTTAATCAGCATCACCTTCTTGCACCACACAATCCAAATATTACACTAAACATAAGATAAAAAATTTTTGTCAAGTTTGATTATTGTTAATCTAATAAAAACTCAATTTAAAAAATTTTCAGCTGTGCTTGTAGTTCTACGGTACATAATTTAAAAAAATAGTGAAAGTGTTGTATTATCCTATTTTCCTATAGAACAGTGTTATCAATCCACTTGAGATGTTTATGGCATTAAAGGTTAAAATTACATTTGACTTCCTGTACTGTGGACACTTCGGGGCCGGACAGTTTTCCTGACAAAAAAATTTCCGGATTATCCGGCGGTTGTTTACTTATGTAAATTACAATCTTTAATAGTGTATATATAATATTGGTGGTGTTAGGGTGACTGGGTACTGAATACTGGGTGAATGAATACTGGGTACCAGCAGGGAGAACTGATCCTTTAAAAGAACCGGTACCGACTTTGAAATCTCGGTACGGACACATCCCTAATATATGAATATTGTATTGTTACTATTATTGTTAATTTTACTATATAGTCATTATTCTAAGCACTCAGCTTCAAAGCACCCCGAACTACCGCAACAAACATGATGTGCACATACAATTATTAATGTATGTAAAAAAAATTTCTGTTAATAAACAAATAATCGATGGTGGTTGCAGTTTCCAGAAGGTGTGGAAGGTGCAGAACAGCGGGGACGAGCCATGGCCTAGCGGGTGTTGTTTGCAGTTTGCGGGCGGCACGCTGCTGCAGTGCGCGGAGCGGGTGCCAGTGCCCCCGCTGCCCCCCGGCGCCGGCACACAGCTGTGCCTCACCATGACCAGCCCCGGCCAGACCGGCATCTTCCAGAGCAAGTGGCGCATGATAACGCCCACTGGCTCCTACTTTGGAGGTACTACCTGTAGGACATTATACACTTGTACTGGACTACCAATCTATAGTTGGTGTCAGAAGAACCGTCAGGTCAAGGTCAACTAAACGAACAACTTTATTTAACTATAATATAATTTCATCAATTGAAAAAAACATGTCACAGTCATTGCAGTTGATTTTATATCAAACAAAAATAATAAACATAAATTTGATATATATAGAAAAACCTACTCAAACCAACCTGACTATACCTTTTGAATCAAATCATCCTTGGCAACATAAAATAGCATCTTTTAATTCAATGATCAATCGGCTCATAACGTTACCATTGGAAAAAGAAGGTTTTGAAAAGGAGAAGAAATTTATAAAGTATGTTGCAAAGACAAATGGATATAAAACACAAATGATAGATAAAATGATTATTAAAGCAGAGAAAAAGAAAAGTGCAGAATGCACAACCAAAGATGATAAGAAGGAATTTATTTGTGTACCATATAGCTCAAGTCTACAAAAAGAAACAAGAAAGGCATTCCATCAATCCAAATTTCAACTAGGATTTATTACAAGAAATAATGCGTTTAATCTTATTCAAAACAAAATCAAACCAACTAGACAAAGTAACAAGTATGACAGATCTAGAGTATATAAAATCAACTGCAATGACTGTGACATGTTTTACATTTATTAAACTGGACGCAGGTTCCAGTCAAGGTTCAAAGAACAATACAAGGTGTTAGATCCAATAACATGACCAGTCAAAGATCAGCTTACGCTGAACATATACTCCAGACTGATCATAAATACTCTAAGCATAGATAAGACTATGGAAATTCTAGATTTTGAAAGAAAAGGAGAAAATCTCAACACCAAAGAAGAATTAAAAATTTATATATATAACAAGAAAGACATTAAGAAATTATTAAATACCATGCAGGGCCAGAAAGCAAACCCAATTTTTGACAAAATTTTATCATTAAGAAAGTGAGCCACAAGAGAAGAAATTGATAAAATATCATATGTTTAAGTAATTTATTTATATTGAAAATGTTGTTATAACGTTATGTACTAAACACTGTGATCATGGCATAAATTGTCCAAAACAAGTGTTAGTGCCGAATAAAATGAATTTAAGGGTACTAAGGTTAATTATTATTATAGTAATATTGAAAGTAGCCCTTCTTGGTGAAAATAAAGTAATAAATAAATAAATATATATATATTACTTCTCTGTGCATGTACATCTTGAATTACGCAGACACATAGAACAGAAGCCTATTATTTCCAATAACAACTGGCGTTGGCCGGTAGAGTGTTTGTTGTCCTTCCTATCGTCCCTTTTTTCTTCCCATTGTACTCCCCCTCCCCCACCTACACCTTGTGTGCGTCTGTGTGTGTGCGTGTTTCTGTCTCTCTCCTCTGTCATACTCCCCACCCAGTGGATGCGCAGTGTCTAGTGCTCATGACTCGTCATGGTTACGTGGTGTCCACCGTCCACGCGTCTTATGTCACTGCACATGTTCCCTGCTTCAGAAGCCGCGCAAGGACACGAATGAATGCTTGGGCAACAGTATCATTGATTGACCACTATTTTGCACTCACTGCATCTTACTTCGTTTTTGGCAACCCCCATTGAACTCCTTCATTATTTGTGAACAAAAAATCGTACGATTTAGTCGGTGGATTAATGAAAAGAGGTGCATTTACTAAATTTTAGTTTTTGTCATTTGCACACTGTGTTAATGTCTATAATAGAACTAAAATGATTTAACAATTACAGTTAAATTGCCTATCTACATTGCAAACATCCTCACTTTATCCAAAAAGAATCTAATCTGTATTTGATTTGTGCAGGAGCCTTGAATTTAGACTATTTTTGCCTGGAGGACCGGGAAAGATGCTTGAATGTTTCTGAGGCCATTTGCTGGCAACCCTGTCTTACTTCTTTTTATCTAAACGAAACACCTAAATTAACTCAAGGAGCCTCTTTTCACAAATCCCAGAGATATAAATTCAGGGGTTCGCACCAGGTTAGTGAAAATGTCGGAATAGTAGAAAACAACAGTAAACTGTGGGCTTTTCCTGAAGCAATTTACTTCTATTTCGTCTACCAGATTGTTCGATATAAGCCCTCTTTGATGATCGACTGTGGATGGAGTGTTCCTCACTGGAAACTTCACGGAATATCGCTCAATGTCTATTGAGCAATATTTAGCAGTGAACTTGTTAAATCTTTATAGAAAATATTGTTGAATTTTACATCCTTAAGAAAAATTCCTTTCACCTACTTCCTATCTCTTAAGCTCCTGTTACAAAAGCTATGACCCTCTGTGGTGTGTTCAACTGAGAGTTTGCTGATTCTCGTTTGGTGTTGGCAGATGTAATCTGGGTGATTGTGACGGTGGTAGATGAAGAAAGCACCAATCAACTGACTGATCAACTGATGCATTTAAACGCGCTGGGTGCGCCACCTCCGCGAGAACCTACAATCACCCATCCCTTCAGTCCTTCACACCTTAACTTCCAGGTAACTTGAGACAATAACACACAGTAGATTTTATTGTTTGCCCTCTGCTAATCAAATTAGTAATTTTACTAAGAAACTGATTAATTTGGCTGTTTTATTTTTACCCTTTCTTCCGTCCTTAACCTTCAGTGCTTTTTATCGATTTACAATATGTTTTCTTATAAAACCAGCAAATTTCTACCCCTACTAATTCTTTCTTCACCACTAACCTCAAAGATATTCTTTCATTATTGATTAATAATGAAAATATATAGTCTAAGGTTCTTATTCACTTTTTACTAATTGATGCTTTGATGGATTTATCATGAATTCACCATGTGTTTATTTTCAATTTTTTGAAGCTACTCAGCGGGTCTGGGTTATAGCTCAATCAATCTCAAAAATTATTTACCATACATCCTCGTTTGTTTTTCAACTATACATACCTCCAAATAATGTTTAGGCTTTGATAAAAAACATATCAAAACCAAATATAGGGCACATTTATTAGTATTTGTAGACCTGTGCCCTGTTTCGCAATAGGTTTTTTTTTAATGCTGCACACACTGAATTAATAAGAAATTCAGGGGTTTGGATAATTGACTGTACAGATAATTGACATTAGGATAATCGACTCTCTACTGTACTTCAAGTTCTCATACCAGAACAATCAAACCAACAAATTATAAATGTTTCTTAATTCCAAAATATTTATTAACATTATTTAATTTTTTGTTTTGAAGTGTGATTTAAGTATTTTCTTCTCAAATGTTTTTGCCAGTGTAATGTTAATAATTAAACTATGATTACCTATTAACAACATGTTGATTTGTTAATCGTCACTTTCTTTATCATGCTTAGCTTGACCTTTGACTTCCTACCAATAATTATCAGTTAACCTTTTAATGCATTCCTTTATTGCCAGAAAACAACAATAAAACATTGATTATCATGTTTTTATTATTGTATATTGTTTAGAATGATGACCCTTGCATAGGTTTTTCATAATTTTACTAATTTTATGTAATTTTTTCAGGATTCTGTTCCGAAGATGCAAGACAATGATAACACTATGTGTTGATCTCGTACTTGTTTGTACAGTAATCTTCAATTTTATATTATGTATGAAATAATAACTCATCTATTGTACTTACTTATAAAACTGTTGTAAAAAAATATCTTCTCTGCCTATATAGTTTGAGTTTGGTTTGTAACCCTTATTTCCTTAAAAAATATTTTAGAATGAAAATGATAATTTTCACTATTGTATTTAAGCTTAAAGATTAACTTAAATTAATACTTTTAGTATTGAGTTACAAGACTATATATGATGTGAGGGGGAAACCGTGGTAGGGGTCCGCGGTGTTAACCCTGGGAATGCGTCGGAATAGCTCTAAGGGTTCTAGTGAAGTTATTGTTCAATTTAAAAAAAAATGTTTAGCCCACGTGCACTCAGTGTGATCTATCCTTCGGCATTTTGCCCATATGTTTGATAGGAGCACTCATCATAGTACACGGGCGAGAAAGGGGGAATACGTCCTAACCGAATGGCCTATTATTGTCTGTTAGTGGCGCTGGTTCGCGCTACCTCCTACGTGGGTGTGGTGGAAGAACACTTAACTAAGACAATACAGGCTACCAAACCAAAACTACCTCGCGCCTAATAAGGACTTTAAATTGTTGATTCTAGCGCTTGTTCGCACCAGGTGACGCAATAGAAAGCAATATAAAACTACCTCGGGCCTAGAACAGAATTAAATTGTTTATTCCAGCGCTAGTTCGCACCAGGTGACGCAATAGAAAGCAATATAAAATTACCTCGCGCCTAGAACAGAATTAAATTGTTTATTCCAGCGCTAGTTCGCACCAGGTGTCGCAATGGAGAGCAATATAAACTTACCTTGCGCCTAATACACAATTAAATTATTTATTCTAGCGCTAGTTCGCACCAGTTGACGCAAAAGAAAGCAATTTAAAATCACCCCGCGCCTAATACAGAATTAAATTATTTATTCTAGCGCTAGTTAGCACCAGGTGTCGCAATAGAGAGCAATATAAAATTACCCCACGCCTAATACAGAATTAAATTATTTATTCTAGGGCTAGTTCGCACCAGGTGTCGCAATAGAAAGCAATATAAAATTACCCCGCGCCTAATACAGAATTAAATTAATTATTACTATCCGGGCTTACAACAACTCCGCGTTAAAACAAAACAAACTTTTCAATAAAGTCCTATATTAAATAATCTAACCAGTATTAAAACTGAATTAAAAATAATAATTACTGCAATTACAACCTAGGCCGCGTACCTACGGACCTAATAACAAAGAAAGAAATTAAACTTTAACTTTCCAAGAGTTCACGCTAACCAAATACACAGAAAAGCTGCTAAAAGCTTTAACTAAAATAAAGATGTTCACTACCGCGCTCGGCGACAACCTTACATCAGATTGTCTGTAAAATGTTTCACCTATGCGGTAATTTAAAAATTCAATGTGCAATCAAAGGTCAAAAATTAAAATAGGTGAATTACAATAAATTTTATTTGTCGGCCATATTTCTAGCCAAACCTAATGATTAAAATACCAAAACTGGAAATTCAAAGACCTAACTGTATTACGATTTTCCAGCTAAACTCCTAGCCGGTCCTATTACAAATCATAAACTAAAATTAAAGAATAGACTGTATTTAATGGACCTTTGATAAACTAAAATTTTGAAAATGAATTTAACACACTATAAAAGTGCTGGATTTAATAATTACAATTTATAACTAAAAGTCAGAGGAAATTTAATTAATCGGATGCCTTAACATTAAACTGAATGCTAAAAATTCAGTAAGGCCCTTTTCATCAACAGAAATGATCACACAATACTAATACCGTACCCTACAATGTACGTACCGTATGCTACACTTCAAGTGTACCCTACCTCGCTGGCTTCGAGCCAGGAGAGTTGATGTGGTCAGCTATCCGCTCGACCAACAAATGCCGGTGCGACGGCCCCTTGAGAAG